>OZ025303.1:62474223-63074223 GCA_964019185.1 Maratus speculifer
TCAGGATTCCAAACCATCGGTAAAATAAAAGAATGGTTTAAAATTTGTTGATCAATTTAAGTTCCATATCTTGCTTTTATACTTTTTAACTGCAATTTAACACATTTTAATCTGAAGATTTTATACAAATGATTTGTGCAAACTCAGAGAAGTTTTAAAGGAAACTATTTTTTTTTTTAGATCATATTTGATTTATTTGAATGCAAATCTAATTCATATAACTTATATGAAAATGATTATAATGTAATTGTATATTATATTTTTAATGACTATTTTTGAAAATACTTTTTTAATGAGATTTTTTTTAAACAAGTCTAATTAATATTATATTGAGTTTTTTCAGTTTTTAAAGTTAATTTTTTTTAACAGCATTTATCAAAATCTTATCCATGTCTGGCCATTAAAAAAAATGTCCAAAATTAAAATCGCAAACATAAAATCTGTGTAAACAAATTAACCATTCACTTTGTTGCCACGAATTTGGCACAGATGTCTATTACAATGGGGAAAATAATACAGCAGCATTATAATATGGAAAAGATTATAATTATGAATTAAGATATAGGACATATCAAAAAAGTGCTAAATCATGAATCAGAGTAGAAGCATTTATCTCAAAAAAAGTCTGTATAATACAGAGTGTGACTACTGTGCATTGCTATTCAAGCCTTACAGTGAGCTCTCACACTGCTTATGAGGCTGTTAATAAATATTTGTGGCAACAAAGCCCATTCTTGCAAAAGTGCAGCTTTTAACTCTTGGTGGGTCCTGGGAGGTGGGTTAAATTGTACAGTAGCTCTTCCGAGACCATCCTAAGTATGTTTAATATGATTGAAGCCCAGAGACCTCCAGTGGCTAATTCTTATGGCAAATAGCTTCTTCTTGAAGAAAATCAACTATGAAAGTTCTGTGTGGCTTTGCATAATCTTCCTTAAACATGAAGTTTAGGCCTACAATACTTTGGAACAATATCACAACCTTCAAGAACTTCATCCCTAATGCTCAGCATCCAGTCCTGTGTGTTCCCTTTCACTGAATTTAACAGGAGAGCCAGATTATTGTAAAAATCAAAACATCAGTCTTGAACAAAACAAGAATGGGGGGGGGGGTGTTATTTCCAATGATGAGTCAAGATTCATCATGCTGAATGATTCTCATGAAATTTTCATCTGGCGAAAACATAGAGCTTGTTATCATCCCTCCTATGTAAAAGAAATTGACAAATTTGGTTGCAAAGGAATCCTTGTCTGAGGCAACATAATGTTAGGCAGTAGTATGCCACTGTGCATCTTTGATGTGAATATAGTCAACACATGTTTCTATATGGACGAGGTCCTTGAAGCCTATGTAAGGTTATTTTGGGGTGCTGTAGGCCTGGACTTCATGTTTATGGATAATGGTGTGAAGTCAGACACAAAGTTCACAATGTTGATGATTTTCTTCAAGAAAAAGGATATTTGCCATATGAATTGGTTCTTGAGGTCTCTATATCTCAATCCTATCAAACATGTTTGGAATGGTTTTGGAAATGTCATTGCACCCTCTTCCCAAGGCCCACCAGAAGTTAATAGTTGCACTTTTGGAAAAATGTTGCCATAAACATTCATTGACACCATCCATAAACAGTATAAGAGCTCATTGTGAGGCCTGTATAACAATGAACAATGATCACACACTATACTAGATAGGCTTTTTCCAAGATAAATATTTTATCTCTGATTTATGATTTAACACTTTTTTATACACCATGTATATTAATTTACAATTAAAATCTTTTCCATATTGTTATATGGCTATATCTTTCTCCCTCTGTAATATACCTCTGTACCAAACTTCATGTTAACACAGTGAATTCATCAGTTTTCATAGATTTTATGTTTGTGACCTTCATTTTGGACATAAGTGTATATATACAATTAGGAGTTTTATATTTTTCAACTCATTGTTTGAAGACTAAGAAATGATTAAAACATTGTTATCCTTTAAGATTATTTAGGAGTTGAATTCAATTATCCCTCCCTTTTATATTATCTAAAACAATAATGATAGTTTTAAACAATTTCATTAAGGAGTTTTTCATTTTGTAAAGTTATTTTTTGAACAACATTGTAGAAAAAATTTACCTATGTCCAATCATTTTAAAATAAAAATACTCTTAAAAGTTTTTTATTCGTCATTTTTTTGGAGACTAAGAAAAGATTGAAGCATTCCAATCCTTTAAGATCATTTAATCATTTATAAAGACAATTATCCCTCCAAATTATATCAACTAAAACAACAATAATAGTTTTAAACAATTTCATTAAGGAGCATTTTCACATTGCAAAGTTATTTTTTGAACAACCTGTAGCAAAATCTTATCCACGTCCAACCATTTTAAAATATACATATACAGGGTGAGTCATAAATATCGAAACAATAGGCTATCTCCTTAAATATTGCCCCTAGACCCATACTTCCAATTGCAAAAATTCATAAAAAAAGATGAATTTTTTGATAAGGTAAGTTGCAACTCTATGGGTAGTCTGTTTTAAAAAATACGAAAATTAAATTTTTATACAGCCCCCAGAGGATAAAACTTCCAATTAGAAAAAATTTCTTTATCTCTTCCTGAATTGAACAAAAAAAAAAAAAAAATTCATCTCGATATCTGCAAATCCCTGAAAGATATTAATATCCAAAATTTTCCAAAATTCCTGACTTACACCACTTAAGCATGCCTCTGAGCGCAGCAAAATCAGTTCATTTGAAGTACAATTAAGGGATCGACCATAAATTTACGTATTGTTAAATGTCGATTCAAGACAACACTTAAACTATTAGATATAAAATAAAAGCGTCTAGGTTTATGCTTTAAACTTCGATGAAATATGCTAGATGGCTGCAATATTTCGACCTTGCCACCAACTTTGTAACTGGCACAACTCATTGAACGGACCGTCTTATTAAACACTTATTAAAAGTGTTATCAACTTAAGTGATATTAATTAAACTCTCATTAAAAGTGTCTTAAAATCTTATTGGTGCAGGCAATAAGTTTAGTAAATATAGTAATAGCGAAAATGACTCTTCTATTAGTGGAATCAATGGAAATATATTTTAATAAATTACATAGAAATATTTTAAAAAATCTACTTTATACTACAGTTAAACCGCTATAACGGACACTCCCGAATAGCAGACACATCTGTTTAACGGACTATTTTCCAATCCCCATTCTCAAAACCTAAATTTGTGTATGTTTAACCTCTGAATAACGAACATTCCGAATAGTGGACACTATTTAAGGCGATAAAGGATGAAAAAGTATTTTTTAAGGACAAAAAAATGAAAAAAAGTAAAAAGGCCTCTAAATTTATCAGGGAATTTTGTGATAAATGAGCTGGGGAAAATCCCCCCCCCCCCCATGTTCAGAGTTGAATTGAAGGGGTTGCGAAGGAGGGACATCTTCCAGAGCATTGAAATATCTCCTCGGAAAATTGAGATTTTATGCTTTTAACAGCCAAAAAGTGCAATCCCCCTCCCCGACCAGAACTCTGTAATGTCCAATAATGTCACTTTGAAAAACAAATTACATGTAATCGCAAGCAAAAGTTAACTTTTGTAACAGGGTTTTTTCACAAGCATGTAATGAACAGTGGGTAAAGGTGTGTAAAGTTTTATTTAGCCCCATTGCTTAAAAAATAATTTTAATTTCTGATTAATCATATAAAAGGAGTTTTAGGACACATAAAAGTCAATTAATAAAATGTTAAACGTTTCTTAGCACTTTTTGAATATCTTTGATTTTCCCAATAGCGGACACCTCCGAATAGCGGACAATTTCTGCATTCCTGAGGTGTCCGTTATTTAGAGATTTTACTGTATTCAATTTCAAAATTTATGAAGGTTTTAAACCTATTTTTCCTTTCTTCTATTTTTACAAGAAGAAAGTATTGGATTCATGAAAATTTTGAATTCCGGTTTTTGATGGTTTCACACGTTTTAGGGCTCAGAGGTACCGAAAAACATGTTTTTATGAAATGTCTGTCTGTGAGTCACAGCACAATGAAAAAATTTGAAATCGACGTGATAAAAAAATAAAGTTTAAATCAACTGATGCATTTAAACAGTAATTAAAGAAGGTGAAAATGGCAAAACTTAAACAAAATCTGAAATCGAAACTATACAGCATTTAAACGTTAAGAGCCCATCTTAAAACTAAATACACTTTACTGCATCAAATATTTTTATTTCAGTTTTTCTCATTTTTAAACTGACATATGTCAATAATCGTCGGTTACGGTAACTTTTCAGCTCAGAAAATTTACTTTTAAAAATATGATTTGTTTACAAAAATTACTTTTTTTTTAATATTGCTATTTTAAATACTTTTATATTTTTTTAAAATACATATTATTTAAAAAGCTGAATTAAAATTAAAAATTAGACATTTTCGTTTAATCAAAAGAAAAAAATTCAACGCGACAAATAATATTTTGAGTTATAACAATTTTAATTTACTCAATTTTTTTTGAAAAAAAAAAAAAAATTAAGAAGTCTTATGATGTGATAATGCTTACAAATTATATGGTTAACCATCACAAAACATTCAAAATTCCAACTTTATAAATAAATAAATAAAATAAATGTTTCCTTCACTCATTACAGCAACATTGTTTCTTCAATTACACGCATTTCAATTTGTGTCTCCCTTGAAACCTCACGATTTATTAAAATTGTCATAACTCTCTGAGTTTTTAAGATATCAAGATGAAATTTTTTTTGTTCAGTTCAGGAATGAATAAGGAAAAATTTTCTAATTGGATGTTTTATCCTCTGGGGGCCGTATAAAATTTAATTTTCGTATTTTTAAAAATAGACCCCCCCATGGAGTTGCAACTTATCTTATCAAAAAATTCACCTTTTTTTATGAAACTTTGCAATTGGAAGTATGGGTCTAGGGGCAATATTTAAGGAGATAGCCTATTGTTTCGATATTTATGACTCACCCTGTATACTCTTAGACATTTTTTAATTACTCAACCCATTACTTGAAGACTAAGAAATTGTTAAAACACTTTTATCCTTAATGATCATTTAGATAGATGAAGTAAATTACCCCTCCAAATTACATTAACTAAAACAATAACAATAGTTTTAAACAATTTCATTAAAGAGTTTTTCCACTTTGCAAAGTTATTTTTTGAACAACATTTAGCAAAAATTTATCCATGTCCTGCCATTTAAAAAAGAAATATATTGTTTGGAATTTCTCTTTAGTCAACTTATTATTTAAAAACTAAGAAATGATTAAAACATTATTATCTTTTAAAATTAATTATAAATTAAGCCAATTATCTCTTGAAAATGTATTAACATGTCAACTGTGTTTTGTAAACAAGTAGTCGACAAACTCTCTATATTCTATGATGCAGCTGTCAACAATGTGTCAATACTTTACACTCTGCCTATAGCAGATATTCTCTGGCTGTTTTATGATTATAACTCTACTGTTGTTACACGATCACTTAGTGTTTGGTCTTTAACCCTCTGGCAGTAATGAAGCAAATTATCTTTCGAAAATATATTAACATATTAACTGTGTTTGTAACAAGTAGTCGAAAATTTCTGTATATTCTATGATGCAGCTGTCAACAATTAACCAGTCTGAATTGAGAAATTAATCAGAAATGTCCGATTTTGTCAAATCTCAAGGGTGTAGTTTTTTATCACGACAATGCCAGACCACACGTTTCGATATGGACGCTACGCAAACTGAACAGCCTAAAATGGGATGTCCTGACTCATCCACCATGTTCTCATGATATCACACCATCTGATTATCACTTGTTCCGAGCATTGCAAAATCATTTAAAAAGAAAAAAAATGACTTTTTGGATGCCTTAAAAAACATCATGTCTTCGTTCTTCAAATCTAATCTGCACAGTTTTTATGATCAGGGTATTCGTATGCTGCCAGAACTTTGGAAACAGGTTATAGAAAACAATGGAGTACATATTATTGATTGAATAAAAAGCTTTCTTTGCCTAATCACTGTGTGACTTTTACTCTCAAACTCCACATGAACTTTTGCACTCATTCAATATATCTATAGTTTATAAAAAATTTCAGATCATGTTGAAGAAAATATCTTTTTTTTTATCATTTAAAAGCAATTATAGTAAAGACAACATGATCTATATTTTGAAAAGTAAACTGTACACATAAATCAATCCCTTGGGAATGAGTGCCTCATATAAGTGCTACTTAAATCACTCTGAATCATCATTATTCCCACCAGTTGCATTTAACTGTAAAGTTTGCATTTTTTAATAAAAGAATTTTTGTTATTCTATTACAGAAAATTTTCTGTTTTGAAAAACTAGTGTTAAAAGAGTAAAAATTAAGCAAAAAGCTCTTGTTTTGTGAAGGGATTTCAAAAAAGTAAAAACAGCTCAGAAGACAGGTTTGCACCTTCAAATCATACATACCTTATCTTGATTGTAGCGTTTTGATAGTATTATAGTATGGAACCAGAAAATCAGTTGGTTACGTGGAATATTTCCAACTAACTTATTTCAGAATCTTTCAAAAAAAAAGCATGTCCTACAGTATCAATTTGACATGTACATTGTTTGAAACACTACTACATAAACTTTATAACTTGACTAGCTGACCCGCCCGGCGTTGCCAGGGTCCGTATTAACAATATTAAACAAACTTGAAATTTGTATGATTTTATCATTAACTCGAAACATGCAGAAATGCGTTGTCTGAAATACGTGGCCACTGACTGTGTGAAAAATCGGTTTAAAAAACAACTAATATTAAGCTCTAAAAATACTCAAAATGAGCAATGAGACATGTGGGAGGGAATATGTATCCAACGATTGCGTGATTTTCGTGTTAAAGTGTTGATATTTACCCGTAAAATTCACTGTTAAGTCACGTAACTAATTATTTATTTCACTTAGAAATCCCAAGTGAAATATTTTGAATTTCAAATTAATTATATCACTCTTAAATCCGACTATACCATGAATGAAATCGATACTCGATGGTAGCTAAAAGATTGGTATATAGTATTACAATTTCAGAGCTATTTAACTAAAGTAAGTGTTATTTTTAATCAAATCATGCATAATGTTCACTATGTGGATAAATTCCTAACTGTAAACTTTTGTACCGTAACCATAACCTGTCTGTAACCTAACTGTGACTTAACAGTACCCTACCGTAAATTAAATATAACATAAATGTAACCTTTATTGTAACCTATCCTTATTCTAACCGTAACAAAAATGCAATTTAACTTTAACCTTACTTAACTGTGACCTAACTGTAAATTAAAAATAAATGGGAAATTCAACATAATCTAAGACTTACCATAATGTAATTGCAACTTAAATGTTACCTAACCATATATTGGGTTCATATCCATGGAAATTATTTTGTCTTGTTTGGATCTGGTTATGATTCATTAGAATATTTTCATCGGGTTCAGATATCGTTCGATTCAGATTTTAGGTATTTTTTGAAATTGAATTTTAATGTTCAGGTTGGATTCATGTCTATGGAAATTATTTTGCTTTTCTCAGATCCAATTATGGTTCTGTGGAATATTTTTGTCGGGAACAGATTTGGTTCAATTCAGATTTCGGCTTTTTCTTCAAATGGAATTTTTGAGTTCAGGTTTTCTTGCGTGTTTACGGAAATTATTCTGCCTTTTTCGAATAAGAATATGCTTCACTGGAATATTTTTTTTTTCAAATTTAGATTTGGTTCAGTTCAGATTTCGTGATTTTTTTCAGAAATTTTTTAGGTTCAGATTCAGTTCATGTGCATGGAAATTTTTTCTCTTATTCGGATCCGGTTACGGTTCTTTGGAATATTTTTTATCAGATTCAGATTTGGTTCGATTCAAATTTCAGGTATTTTTTCAAATAGAATTTTTAGATTCGGATCTCATTCATATCCACGGAAATTTTGTCATACTCGAATCCAGTTATGATTCTTTCGAATATTTTGATCGGATTCAGATGTGGTTTGAGTCAAATTTCAGGTTTTTTTTTCAATTCGAATTTTGTAGGATAGAGTAGGGTTTATGTCGATGGAAATTATTTCGTCTTGGTTGGATTGGGTTATAGTTCTTTTGAATATTTTTGTCAGGTTGAGATTTGGTTCAATTCTGATTTCGGGTTTTTCTTCAAACATAACTGTTGGATTCATGTCTTCTTACGTGTTCACAAAAATTATTCTGTCTTGTTCGAACAAGGACATGCCTCACTGGAATATTTTTGCCAAGTTCAGATTTTGTTCAGTTCAGATTTCGCGATTTTTTCAAAGAAATTTTTTGGGTTCAGATTGGGTTCATGTCCATGGAAATATTTTGTCTTGTTTGGATCCGGTCGCATTTCTTTGAAATAGTTTTGTTAGATTCAGATTTGGTTCGATTAAATTTCAGGTATTTTTTCGAATGGAAGTTTTAGGTTTGTATCGGGTTCATGTCCACAGAAATTATTTTGCCTTACTCGAATCCAGTTATGGTTCTTTTGAATATTTTGGTCAGATTTAGATGTGGTCTGGGTCAAAGTTCAGGATTTTTCAAATGGAATTTTTTAGGTTTAAGTCGGTTTACGGCCACGGAAGGTATTTTCTCTTGCTGGGATCGGGTTATAGTTCTCTGGAACATTTTTATCAGTTTCAGATTTCGTTCGGGTCATATTTTGCGGGGTTTTTTAAAGAAAATATTTTGGTTCGGGTGAGGTTTCATGCCCACGAAAATTATTTTTCCTTGTTTGGATTGGGTTATGCTTCATTTGAACATTTTTGCGGGATTCAGATTTGGTTCGAGTCAGTTATCAAATCCATAGTTTTTTTCAAAGAGAATTTTTAGGTTTGGGCTGGGTTTATACCCACGGAAATTTTGTCTATCACGGATCAGAGTGTGGTCTGTTTTTTTTTTTTTTCTGGTTGGGATCGGCTTATGTTTAAATTAGTCTGAACATTAAGGTTATAATCAGGTTTGCTTTAAAAAAAAAACTCCTAGAAAAGTGTTATGTAATTTTTTTTACTGCAACACAGCTGATGACTCATTCATTCTAATGTTTGAAATGCCAAAAATCTGCGTACCATACAGTAAAAAGAAATTAATATAGTGGCAGTATAATGTCTTGGGGTGACGCCAAAAATGTTACTCTAAAATCTGCTACATTAAGTCCAAATAAGCACCAACAAAACCATGTGCTTTGACACTCCGATCAATTCAAACTGGTTTAAACCCGTATGTCTTTGTTTTTGTCTTTTATCTTCTAAACTGTTATTGAATAGATGACTAAAATTTCTTTTTAAAAAATAATGTTTTGTGCCATTATTGGCTGTAATACACAATCTGAATGCATAAAAGATACAAATAGATCAATCATAGGCAAGAATTATTTGATTATTTTTATCACATGACTTTGAAATATCAATATAGAAGCATCATTTAAGATTTTGCTTGAAAAGTTAACATTCTTTCGTTAATGTCTTAAAATCGTCTGCACTCTGAAATCTAGATTTTCGATTAATATTTGTTATTTAAGTTTTCATGCATGATTTTAAAATAATGTTTTCATCAATATATTTTATATATTTACATGGAATTATTAATATGTTGCTAAATCATAAACATTTTTCATCTAAGTTATAAAGTATAAAAAAGTTCTGAAAAAAAAAAAAGAAAACTTTTAGTAATACAATTTTTAATTCAAATCAAAGGTTTTCAATATTTTATTTAACTTTATTTTGGCATTTAATTATTTCTAATTTTCCAATTTCAATTATTTTAAAAGCAAACATTTATTTTAATAAATAATATAATAGAAAAAAAACATTTTAATAAATTACTATTTCTTCGTAAAATATGCTTCAGCTGTAATTCATTTCTTTCAATTTGTCTTATTAATACAAAATTCCTTCCTCGTGCTTTTGTTTGAGACATTAAAATTTCAGAGATAAATGGTTTTATATTGCAAACCTTTTTTTCGGATTACTTCACCTTCACCTATCTTTTTCCTCCATGGCGTACAGCAGCTGTGATAAAAAAAAATCCTCATTTAAACTGACAGTTTGCCAGTCTATGAATTTTAAAGATCTGTCCCAGCTTTTTTAATTATTTCTGCGAAAATTTTATGCGACCAACCAACCATAAGAAAATGAAAGGAAAAAAAGCGAAAATAAAAGGAATTTTTATGAGTGAGCTTTGGAATTTAATTAATAACTCAGTTAATAAATAGAATTTTGAAATTCTGAGCTTCGGGTGCATCAGGAGAGATTTTGGGCTACTCTCATAAAAATTTTGAGCTTCGTACGTCCCATAGATTTTGCTAGCCATCGCAGACACACACACACAGACAGAGCGTTTTGTTCTTTTATTAGTATAGATATCAACATGTAAAATTTGAAAAGGAATCATGTTTAGTTAGATATTGGATGTTTTGATTTTTATGCTAAGGAAGTAGAAAGGAATTTTTTATTCTAAGGATTTTCAATAAATTGCCTTTTTTCAGACTCTGAATAATAATTAATCTTTATTGAATTTGATTCTCAATCTGTCAAGGAGAGGGTCAACCTTGATAATTACAGATTTTGATTATTTAAATGTATGTTGTAGGGTAAAAGATCCCTTAGCCTCAGGTTTAATGGATTTTATACAAAGTTCCTTAGTTTGTGAGATACAGTAGGGGTCTAATATTATGACAGAACTTAAATATTTACTTTGAAATGAAAGGTTACGGTTGATCGCAGCTTAGTTGGTATAAAGTAAACTCATTGATCAGCAAATCTGGGCTCGATACAACAAGGTTTATCACACTTATTTATCTAATTTTTTGTTTTATAAATATACTTTCAATTACAGTACACTCCCTCAAATCAGCACAGCTTGGGACCAGGGGTTGTGCAGATTTTAGAATTTTGGGGATTTCTGGTCGTTGCTTTGTTTACACTTCTTAAACAGTAATTTGAGTTCAATTAATAGTGCAGTTGGAACTATAATGAATGCTTACAATATAATAAAATATTAAAATAAGTAATAAACTAAAATAATAAAAATTTAGATAATTTTTTTAATTATAAAAGTACTAATAGCAAAGGTCAAGTTAATAATCAATAGTGTATGATTAAATATTCATTGCAAAGATTAAATGCAATTTTCCAAAATTATTCAACAAAACTTGCCACACTTGTATTACTAATTCACATCAAAATAAAAAAATAATGATTTTTTTTTTCAAGTTTAGCCTGGCTTAATAACCAAAAAATCTTGATTAATGCATAAATATATTTGGTAAGAAGATTCTGATTACCAGTGATATCAGCATTATCTTGAATTTTTTCCAAAAAACATTATTCTTCCTTCATGAAAAAAACATGAATAGAGTATTATTAAGAAAATTACAAATTAAAAAATATATGGAATTGATACAAAACTAAAAAAAAATCAAATTTTGTCCCAATATTTGAATTGAAAGTTTCATTGTTTACATCCATAAAATATGTGCAGATTTCTGGTTTGCAGATTTGAGGGAGTCTACTGTATAATTAAATAATCTCATTGATAATTAAAAATAATTTCGTATATCATTTCTATTTTAACCTATTTATTTTTTTATTTGTAATTAAATAGTTTTATAAAACATCATAAATAGATCCAAAACTGTTAATTTTTTAATAATCTTTCTAAAATGTATATTTCATACATTCTTTATTGATGCAATGGTATTGAACAATTGTGTCAGTTCATGATTTTAAAAGAAACATCATTTATGTATCGTTTTAACAATGTAAATCAATTGGATGATAATATTACTGTGTTTTTAAAGTAAGAAATTCAATTATATTAAAACTCAGCATACGAATTAAATTATAATTTAATAAATAAATATAATATATATAATGCAAAAATAGATAATTATCTATTTTTGAATATTAAAGGTTTTTTAATTTTGTAATATGTATACTTGCTTTTTGAATTATTTTGCTTTATATATAATATTATTTTGCTTATATATATAATTATATATAATTATTATATTTATTATTATTATATTTTTTATTTATTATTATTATAATTATATATAATTATTTTGCTTTATATAAATATATATAATGCAAAAATAGATAATTATCTATTTTTGAATATTAAAGGTTTTTTAATTTTGTAATATGTATACTTGCTTTTTGAATTATTTTGCTTTTGGATTTATCTTTTTCCTGCTTTCACTTTTATTTTACTTGAATATGTCTTATTTTATCATAAATAGATGGCGCTATAATAGATTTTGTAAAGAGTTGTAATTTTATTATTCAATAATAGATCAATTTTTTTAAAAATATGTTTATATGATGGTAAATAACGGTTTAAAAATCAAAAATGCTAAATTAATGTTTAAATATGTTAACATTGTAGTTATAGTATAATATTAATTTATTAAATTATTAGCATACTTATAAAACAAAAACAAAAAATTCATAAACAAATGCAACACAACAGGTTATCGATCCCGGACCCACCAGTCAATGAGCCATCACTATACCAACTAAGCTGCAATAAACCTTGTCCTTAAATTTTGAAGTAAGTATGCAAGTTCTATCATAATATTAAACCCTCCTGTTTCACAAGAACTAAGATGCATTGTATAAAATCCAGTGAATTTGAGCCTAAGGCGTCTCTGCCCTGCAACATATATAAAATTTTCCAAAATCTGGGATTAGCAGGGTTGGCCCTTTTCTTTGAATTAACTGATAAGTAATCTGAAGTCAGAAAAAAAGGCCACAGCGAATTTATATTCTATAGATCTAATCAAATGGATATTGCTTTAATATCCAATTACTTATCCTTTAAAGAAAACCAGTTATCTGGAATACATTTTTTATAATAATTTTGTTACATTATTATTATTATTTACTTATTTATAGTACAAAACACTGGTTTTCCTAGAAAATTGATTGGGTATTAAGATAACATCCATTTGCTCAGATGTGTAGAATATATGTGGCTATGCCATTGCTTCTGATTTCAGATTAAATATTAGATTACTCAGATTAAAAATTAGACCCTAACAAGATAAAAGATTAATATCAGATTTGATAGAAGGCAATTTAAGGGAATACATTGGAAAAAAAAAATTATACATACAAAAAATAATGCCTGGCATCTAACTAAATTTGTTCTCATTTCAAAATACTAGTTGTTTACACACAAATAGGTCAAGCATTTGTTACTAATTTATCAATTCACATGCCAAGCTGCTACTGTATGGCATTTTTTTCTGGAAAGATTCTTAAATTAGTCAATTGAAAATATCGTGCTGAATAACTGGCTTTTAGCTCACAGGCTATCAAACCCTGGTAGCTTATGTGCCTGCTTGTTCTGTATGTATGCATATATATAACACGATAATTCATGTTAAAGATATCTGATTTGCTTCAAATTTTGGATGTAGGTTTATTGTAGTAAGGCACTTTTCTAATTAGTTTTGAGAGTTCATTATTAAGTAAAGGGTGGGGGGACAGGGAGCTAATCCTCTTTCTTAATTTAGATAAATTGATTTTTCATACTGAATTATCAGATTTCATTCAAATTTTTGATATAGGATCATTCTGATGAGGTGCCTCCATGATTAGTTTTGGTTCTTCATTGGTTAAATATAAAAGGGGAGGGAGAGAAATAGGGGGTAAATTCCTTAATTTAGGTAAATGGATTTTTAACGCAAAATTTATCGATTAGCTTCAAATTTTACATGTAGGATCATTCTGATGAGGCACCTCCAAGATTAAAGTGTTCATTGGTTAAGTATAAAAGGGGAAGGGGAAGAAGGAGTAACCCCCTCTTGATTTAGATAAATGGATTTTTCAAGCTGAATTATCAGATTTCATTCAAATTTAACGTATAGGATCATTATGATGAGGAATGAAAATTCTGATAATTTGCCTCCATGATTAGTTTTGGCTCTTCATTGGTTAAGTATAAAAGGGAGGGTAGATATAGGGGATAAACTATAAACTTCCTTAATTTAGGTAAAAGTGTTTTTGACACAAAATTTTATTTCAAATTTTACATATAGGATCATTCTGATGAGGCATCTCCATGATTAGTTTAGAGTGTTCATTGGTTAAGTGTAAAGGGGGAAGGGAAAGAAGTAACCCCCCCCCTTGATGTAGGTAAATGGATTTTTTATACAGAATTTATACCAATAAACTTCAAATTTTGGATATAGGTTCATTCTGATAAGGTGCTTCCTTGATTTGTTTTAGGGGTTCATTGGTTAAGTATCAAGGGGGGGGGGGATCTGGGAATTGCTCCTCCAATTTAGGTAAATGAATCTCACATGCAGAATTAATCGATTTGTTTCAATTTTTGGATATAAGTTCATATTGATATGATGCTTCTCTGATTAGTTTTGTGGCACTTTTGTTACATATAAAAAGAAGAACAGGTAGTTAAAACTCCCTTACATTAGATAAATGATTTTTTTTATACAGAATTTTCTGGTTTGCTTTAAATTTTGGATATAGGTTCTTTCTTTTTCCTAAATAGATTTAGGGATGTAATGATTAAGTAAAAATTGGAGAATGGGAGATAACTTAAATTAAATGAGGTTTTATGTAGAATTATCATTATCCAGTTTGATTTAAATTTTAGCATAGGTTGTTTCTGATAAGATGAATCCCTGAATAGTTTTGAGTGTGGAAGTATAATGGTTAATATAATGGAGAAAAAGGAGGATAGTCCCTCTTTAATTAAGAGTTTTTTGCAAAATTATCTGATTTGCTTAAAGTTTGGACATAGGTTCATTATGATAAGGCGTATTTCTAATTCGTTTTGGGGGTTCAATCATTATGTGTAAAGGATGGAAGTGGGGTAGTTAAACGCCCTTAATTTGTTTTTTTGAGGGGCATTATTCCTTGAAAAAATAAGGCTGTAATAGACAATTAGTGCAAATAGACTGTGAGCTCAGTACCATCAGTTTAACTGGTCAATACTTTTTTTATTGGATAAATCATTCATAATGTATTTATTTTCTTTAGCATCTTTGAATTTCATGTAGACACCTTCAAATCCACACAGCTTGAGACCAGAAATTATGCAGGTTTCTAATCAATACCTTGTTTTACATTTTTAAACAATAATTTGAATATCATAATGCAATCAAAATAATAATGAAAGCTTGCAGTGTTCTAAAATATTAATATAATTAATTAATAAACTAAAATGATAAAATTATTGAAAATAAAGATCAAATAAATAATTAATGGTGTGTAATTAAATATGCATAATAAAGATGATATACATTTTCCTGATATTATTCATTGAAACTTTCTTCATAAAGGTACCATATTGATTCACATCAAAATTATAAAGTAAGGATGCTTTATTTCAGGTTTAGTGGGTCTTAATAAAGGAAAAAGCTTGATTAATGCATAAGTATACTGGGTTATGAAATTTAAGAAATATTTTTGAAATGAAAGCCTAAGAAAGCTACTCTTTTACAACAAAATTTCTGCTTTTATCCCCTTTGCTCCCCATCAAAATAAATAATAATAATAATAATTAAAATCTGCAAAACTCTTTTACTTTATCAAAAAAACTTATCTTATTTTATCTTTTTACTTTGTTGTAACAATAAATATATAATCATATAAATCCTCTCCCCTTCGAAATTTCTGCTTTTATGATTGCCTTCCCTGCAGAGGATAAAATTAAAAGTGTTTAAAATTGAATTTTTTTGGTTAAATTCCTTAGAAATTAGTCAAATATCCCACCTTTTATATAAAAATGACAGAAGAAAGAAAAAAAGACAGACTATGCTTTATCATTATCTTTTTTCCACTAATAAAGTACAAACGTTATCAGGACATTACCCATGCAGAAAAAATTCTCATCTAATTCGGTCCCAAAAGAATAAAATACCGTCCCAGTCCAGTACAAATATGCTGAAAAAAAATGGAAGACCCAGAGCTGTCCTTGGAAGAATGAAATTCATGCCCAACTTAAGATTTCAAAATATAAATTTAGTTCCAACCTGACCAGAGAATCTTCAAATTTGTTGTTATCTAAAAACTGAGTTTAATGAACAAAAATTTCACTCAACTCAGGCTTGTGGAGATTTATAATATAATTATGAATTCAGCCACCCTATCAAAGATACCATTCCCTTCTGTTGGACAGTTCTGGCATTGCTGTTGCTCATAGCCCCCTCCCCCTCTCTTCAAAACATATTTAATTTAACTATGCAATTATTTTAATTTTAATTTAAATAAAGTATAAAAAAAACTTAATCTTTGTACTGTTAGAAAATGAAGTTGGGCAATATACAAATTAAAAAGAATTATTTGTAAGCTAACCAATCATTGCAGTAGGGAATATTAAGAAAATATTTCTTATATTTATTTTATCACATTAAAGTGCATATAAAAAAATGAGAATGTGCTAAAAAACACCAGTATTATACATTATTTCCTTGTAAATTGGTACATTTATTTTTCTTATTTGCCATAAACAGTGCTCAAAATAGCATGATGTGCAGTTTTTTCTTTGAGATTATTATTGTCTATATTCTAGCTCTCCCCTACCCCTCCACACACACATAAAAAAAAACTGAGTTTAATTCATTTTTATTCTTATAATTTTATTCATTTTTTATGTGCCAACTTAAATGTATTATTGCTATTTTAAAAATTTATATTGTTTTTTTAAATTGTTAAATTTCTTTTTTTTAACAGATAAAAAATATGAAGCATTGAAGTTTATCAGCACTTTGACTCAATTGAAATTAACTTTTTTGATGCATCAGAGAAACTTTTTTTATGCAAGAATATCGTAACATATTTTGTGATTTTAAAAAAGAAAATGCTCTTGCAATTTCTTAAAGAAAATTATAGAAAGTTTTCTCTAAAGCTGAGAAAAAATGCTATTTCTTTAAGGTACTTTTAAAGAAATTTCATTGTATGCATTTACCTATGCTTTTCTTTCTCTCCTTTACTTTATACATCTGAAATATATAAAATTAACTTTCTTCCTTTATTCATCTTTTTTGTGTGATGGAAAAGAAATCCTTTTTTTTCCTGAAATGGCCATTAAAGAAAATAATCAGAGAAGAAGAAATCAATAAAGAAGAAATTTTTAATGATGAAGTTTGTTACAGGCATTTAATGAAGAATTTTCTGAACATAGTTTTTTCTCACCTTTTTCATCAAGTTTAAGTATGAATGAGGAACTAAACAACAGTGAGTCTGAATCTTGCATCCCTAAGACATACAATGAAGAATTTTCAGAAAATATCATTTTAAAGGATCAGGATCCTCTTTTACAACAGTATCTTCAAAGTCAAACCATTGAAGTATCACAAAGTCATGCTACTGAAATATCACAAAATAACACCACAGAAGTAACACAAAGTAACACCATAGAAATATCGCAAAATCACACCAAAGAAGGATCACAGAGTCACAGCAAAGGAAGACCACGAATTCATCCAAGACTGAGCTCTTATGTTTGTGATGTATGTAATAAAGAATTCCGCAACAAAGCTAAGTTAGATTTCCACTTCCTCATTCATACAAGACCTTTTATATGTGAGGTATGCAAACAAAGATTCTCGCGGAATTCTCATTTAAAAGATCATTTTAGAAGTCATACTGGAGAGAAGCCTTACGTTTGTGTAACATGCCATAAACAATTTTCAAAGAAGCAAAATTTTGATCTTCATCTCCGTGTTCATACCAAAGAAAAAAATTATGTTTGTGAAATATGCAACAAAGGTTTTTCCGTGAAAAGTAGCTTAAATACTCACCGTCTTATTCATACTTCACAAAAAGATTATATTTG
This sequence comes from Maratus speculifer, assembly GCA_964019185.1. Classification (NCBI taxonomy): domain Eukaryota; kingdom Metazoa; phylum Arthropoda; class Arachnida; order Araneae; family Salticidae; genus Maratus; species Maratus speculifer. Next base: position 62,492,078 of record OZ025303.1, read on the forward strand.
TGAGGTATGCAACAAAGCATTTCGCCAAAAATCTCAATTAGATGCACATATGCCAATTCACACTAAAGAAAAAGCTTTTGTTTGTGGAATCTGCAACAGGCCTTTTGCTCATAGATCAGCTTTAAATATGCATTTCCGAATTCACACTCAAGAAAAACCATACAATTGTGAAATTTGCAATAGAGCTTTTAATCATAAATCAACTTTGAATTTGCATTACCAAGTTCATTCCAAAGTAAAAGCTTTCATGTGTGAAATTTGCAAGAAAGGTTTTTCTCATAAAACAACTTTAAAAAAGCATCATTTGAAAGTTCATGTTAATGCAGAGTTTTCAGAAAATATTGTTTTTAAAATTCAGGACTATCGTTTTAAACAATACTTTGAAAATCACACTGAAATATCACCAAGTATGAATGAAGAAGTTCTGGATAACAAAGAATCTACATCTTTTGTCTCTGAGGTTCACAATGAAACTTTTTCAGAAGATATTGTTTTAAAAGATCAGGATAATCTTCAAGACCTTCAAAGTCAGGCTGAAATAATACCGAGTTTAAGTACAAATAAAGAAGTCCTTACGAATGAAGAATCCACATTTTTTGTCTCTGACGCATGCAATGAAGAATTTTCAGAGCATATTGTTTTAAAAGATCAGGATCAAATTCATGTCAATGCAGAGCCCTCTTTGTGAGGTGAAAGGATTTGTTTTAAAATGTTATTTTAATACATATTTCTGCTTAAATGTATATATTTATTGATTTGTCTATTATTTATTATATTTATGATTTACGTAATATATCTTATGTTCATGAAGGTGTTTACAACAATAAACATTTTAATATAAAATCTGATATTTTTCTGCAGAGTAAACATTGATATTCTTCTTGAAAAATTAACTACTGGATTATTTCTCATAAAAGTGGAAACTTGCATGTTTGAAATATGCAATACTGGATTGTTTATATGTGTAGTAGCTGAAAAAGAAATTTTCTTAGAAATTGTCTATCATTGATTTTTCTAATATGTTATGCTATCATTCTGTTTTTGTTTTTTTTTAAATTTTATTTAATAAAAGTCTTATTCAAATTAAAATAAGGTTTTTGAGTTATGTTTGGAAGATAAACAATTTATATTTTAGACCTGCAGTCTAACAATCATAAAAAAAAAAAAAAAAAAAAAAAAAAAAAAAAAAAAACATGGACAAGGATTAGAGTTTGTGCTAATTTGCCATTCATTCAGCTCAAATATCAGGTCAAAAGAAATTTTCTTAGAAATTGTCTATCATTGATTTTTTTAATATGTTATGTTATCATTCTGTTTTTTTTTTAATGTAATAAAAGTCTTATTCAAATTAAAATAAGGTTTTTGAGTTACGTTTGGAAGATAAACAATTTATATTTTAGACCTGCAATCTAACAATCATTAAAAAAAACATGGACAAGGATTAGAGTTTATGCTGCTTTGACATTCATTCAGGTCAAATATCAGGTCAAAAGAAATTTTCTTAGAAATTGTCTATCATAGATTTTTTTAATATGTTATGTTATCATTCTGTTTTTTTAAAATTTTATTTAATAAAAGTCTTATTCAAATTAAAATAAGGTTTTTGAGTTATGTTTGGAAGATAAACAATTTATATTTTAGACCTGCAATCTAACAATCATTAAAAAAAAAAAAAAAACATGGACAAGGATTAGAGTTTGTGCTGCTTTGCCATTCATTCAGGTCTGAGACTTTTCATCTGTGTGATATTTAAAAAAAGATTTTCTTAAAAATTATATGATGTTTCATTATATGATGTTACATGATGTTTCTGTATACAATATATATATGTGAAATAAAATCCTATGATTATTGCAAATTACGATTTGAATAAAAAGTCTTCATACTCATTTTAAAAAATCCTTTCAATAAAGTTCATTGTTAAGCATTTTCTAGAGATTATAGATTCAATAAGCATTATTTTTATTATTATTATTTAAAAAAGAGATAATATCTACATATTATTTTAAATAATTTTTTTATTACATAATCATATTTAAGCTAACAAGGGAATTTTACTTGTGTACAGGAAAAATTTTATTTTTTAATCAAGTATTTATACCTACTTAAGTATATTTATAAAAATGTGAAATACATTATACAGTAGACTCCCTCAAATCTCCAGAGGCTGTGCAGATTTCTGGTCATTGCTTTGTTTACATTTTTTAAACAGTAATTTGAATGTAATTAATAATGCAATAGAAACTATATAGATAGCTTACAATATAATAAAATATTAAAATAAGTAAGAAACTAAAATAATAAAAATTTCATTTTTTTTAAAAATGATTAAAATATTAAAAGCAAAAGGTCAAGTTAATAATCAATAATGTCTGATTAAATATTCATTATAAAGATTAAATGATTTTTTCCTAAATTATTCAATGAAATTTGTTTGATAAAGGTACATTACTAATTCACATCATAATCATAAAATAAGGAAGATTTATTTCAGGTTTAGCCGGACTTAATAACCAAAAAGTTTAATTAATGCATAAATATATTTAATAAGAAGATTGTGAGTACCAGTATCTTGAGTATTTTCAAAATTAAATTTATTCTTCTTCATGAAAAAACAGGAATTCAGTAATATTAGCAAAAATTACAAATTAAAATATATATGCAGTTGATATAAAAATAAAAAAGTGAAATTTTGTCCCTATATCTGAATTGAAAGTTTCATTGTCTACATCTATAAATTATATGCAGATTTTATACAGTTGTGGATTTGGGAGAGTCTACTGTAATGTTAAACATTTTAAATCCATAAATTTCTGTAATTTGGACATTTTGCTGTACTTATTTGTTTCTATTACCTATTAAAGATCATAAGTTGCACCAAAACATATACATGAATGAACTTCACAGAAAATGATTGAGAAAAATTAAAAAAAGACCTAATTTACTCCTATTTTTTAAATTTTAAAATTATAAGAACTTTCTGAATTACTTTTGTAATTAATATGGATGTCTTTTTAACCGACTTCAAGGAAGAGGTTATGATTTCGACCTGTATGTATTTGTTGTTCACTCATAACTTCCCTAAATATGAACCCATTTTAATAATTCCTTTTTTGTTTGAAAGTGTAAGATGCCCACATGGTCCCATTTCAATTTTATCAAATTCTTGCAATTAGAACTTTTTAAAAATAAAAACATTAAAATTCCAACTCTTTTTGAAGCAGTCATCCAATTAGAAGCGTTCATTTTTCAGGTAATCGCAGGCTTTCATGTCGAGCACACAAGTCAGATGTGTGTGTACAATAAATAAATAAAATTTCAGGCTATAGCTCTTACACCAATACTAGATCTGTTAATTTCATGGAATTCTGATGATTTGAATGTTTTTTAAATAAAAAAATGTGGATTTGATAAAAAAAATAATGATCTGTCGTAAATCATCTTTCATTGTTGCAGTGTTTTCAAATCATACCCATATTAAAACTATGCATCCATATGCGTTAGTGCCAAGTTGTCGCTAAACTTGATACTTTTTTTGAAGTCGGTTAGTATTTTTTTTAAAGCATATTTTATTTTAATATTAAGTTGTAAAAATTCAGATGTTAATGTTAATTTTAGTAGATTTATTATTCTAAAGATAAGATGGCACCAAAATATCACAAAACAATTTTATTTTAACAATATTGTTATTATTTTTTTTAAATATTTAATTTATGACTTACTTCGGCACCTGTAGGTGCTAGATGTTTCATTTTTAATATTAGCGTTGCTTTTTAAAAAATGTTAATGTAATTGTAAAGTTATTTTTAAATTAATTGTAAGTCTTATTTAAATTTCCCAGTACAATTTTTTTTATTTTATTTTATTTTACTTTATTTTAGAGTATAAGTTTCGATATTTTTCATCATATGTCTGTTAATTTTGTGATTTCTGTTATTTATTAAGTTATTATGAATCAGAAATCATAATAATAAAAAAGTACTATTAATGTTTTTAATAATTTACAACAGATAACAACAAAACATATGTAATTTAAGTAATTAATTTTTCTCAATGTTTTTTCAGTTATTTTCAATTATTAAGTTCCTTACATTTTTGTATTGCCATATCTATGATGGATGTTGTATTATTATTTATCTAAATGCATTTTAGTTTAAAATTTTCAATGATCTGGAATTGCCATAATTGCAATGATTCCAGATTTAAGAAGTTATTCTTTTTGATTTTTCAAGTATGCAATCAAAAGTTTTATCTCACTCGTAAATTGAATATATCTTGTAGTTTTCATTATGAAAAAAAGAAATTTTTACAGGTTTTCAATTTAGCAGTTATTTAAAAAATGAACTTGAATAAGCACTACACTGGAATTTACACTATACCCATTTAAAAGATGAAAAACCCTTTTTTGATGAGATAAATTCCCACAGATATCCTACAGAAGTTCAAATTTTTATAAATTAAAGAAAGCTTTCTTTTAAAGTGAAGTCTTTTTCATTATGAAAAATAAATAAATGCTGTGTAAAATGATTTTTTAAAAATGTTTTGTGATATTTAAGGAAATACTTTTAATTATGACCTATTTAATGAATATCTCTATTGTGTTTTTATTATTATTGTCATTTGCAGTTTTATGCTGTTCATTTTGTAATGTGTATGTGCTTCATTGACACTTTAGTACTGAAATGTGAACTACACAATGTATTGTTAAATATGTGTACAGATATAAATTGCCACGTCATACATCAGTATTAAATAATAAATTATGTAATACTAGAGAGTTCTTTCATACTTTTGATCTAGCATATGCAATAATAACAGTGAATGCTGTTTAGCTTGGCATCAATTCAAATAAACCTGTATGAATGAAACCTTAAGAAATTTTTGTAAATGTTTAAATATCTTCTTTCAGCAGTGATTGTCATGCATTGTTGCAAGTATAAAAATTAAAATGTCATGCTTCTTGTAGTAGAAATTTAGTGAATAACTTTAATGTATATTTCTGTCTTCACAATAAATAAAACTTGTTCAGTGGTAAATGATGGAGTGTCTTCTTTAAGTAATGAAATTATTAAACAACTAGTCGTTGGGGGCCACCGTAATACTTACCCATCATGGATATGCATAATATAAAATATGAAAATAAAACGTGTAAAATATTTATAAAATGCACTGCAATTCAAAAATAAAATTTTAACGCAAATTTAAATAGTTTTAATATACATAGTCATGCTTTATTAATGAATTGCTGATGAGCCAAATTTGACAAATTATATAAAACGCCAAAATACTCAAGTAATACTGGATTGCGTAAAAGAAACAACCTTATAACTCTAAAAATAATAATCATATTTACTAATAATTTACTGCGTTGGATGAAGCGTCTCATTTCCAATTAAAATATATTTTTGAATTGAAATTTGGTTGAAATACAGGGTCATGAAAAATCAAAGAATGTGGAAAATAGGATTACACATATCTCGGCAACTAATGATTCGATCGACTTCGTTCTTTATGCAAAATTTGTGTTATTTTATTGCCTTTTACATCCACTTTTTAAAATAAAAAAATTCGAAAATTTTTATGTACTTTTCATCAGAATGAATTTTTCGAGAGTTCGAAAAAAATAGTTCCGGATAATCGAGGTTACTGATATTAAATAGGCTTCATCCCATTCTTATATACTAAGTATATACAAAATTTCAAGTCTCTATCTCAATTTGTTCAGGAGATAGAGTGTTTACAGACAGACAGATGGACGGCAAAAAATTTTTTCAAAAAAATATTTTTTTCGGAATCTCCAGTATCTGAAACGTGTAAATCCGTCAAAATTTTTTTCCGATTTTCAAAACGATTGCAAGACTTACCCTATACTACGTATGATGGGTAAGTAAAAACATTGAAAAATTTAATCATTTTTTAAACCTAGCCTACTTTCCTTTATCACTATATTTCTAGGTTTTTATCGTCGTAAAACATGTTACACTTTTACTTCATACTATAAAGCTCACTTCCTCTAATCTACAACTCTATAATCAACAAATGCCTGTAATCTGCAGTATGTTTCAAATTTAAACTAACATATATATATACAGCCTTGGCCAAAAGTATTTGCCATCCTATTAATTCTTAGAAATCTCTTATCTGTTGAACTGCACTGAGTCTATTGTTAACTAAGACACCTGTAGAGGTTAAAATGAGCCAATCAAAACAACACATCATATCATAAAACCATAAACACAATAGAAGTGACTCTATTCCCAGGTAAATGAAATTTTTCAAATGTGTCAGTTTACCACGATCTATCGCAGTGTGTACAAGTGTCGGTATATTATTGTAAAATTGTTGTTGCTTTCCTTTAGGCAGTTCATAAAGACTAGAAAAATGCCCAAGTGCCGTGAATTGAGTAAAAAAGAACGTTTAAAAATTCAAGTGTTAGCTGAAGAAGGCAAAAATAAAAGTGAAATTGCGAGGATCATGAAATGTCCTCATAGTACTGTGAGATATACCCTGAACCGCTACAAGAAGACCAAAAGTCACGAAAACATGAAACGAAGTGGAAGGAAAAGGGTTACATCTGATAGAGAAGACCGCCATTTAATACGAACCTCTTTGAAAAATCGTAAGAAAACATCTTCTGAATTGGCTGCCGAATTAAGTGAGACGTTGGGAAAAAAGATTTCTGCTAGAACTACAAGAAGAAGACTCCTAGATGTAGGACTCAAAGGTTGCAAGGCAAGAAAGAAGCCGTGGTTGTCTGAGAAGAACAAAAAGTTACGTTTGCAGTGGTGTTTAGAACACCAACATTATACCGAGGAAGATTGGTCCAGTATCGTGTGGTCGGATGAATCAAAGTTTGAGGTACACATGTTATTTGAACAATCATAACATTATTTAATCATGTTTGAGACATATTAATGTCAGTGCTTTATTTTTAGACTTATTTTTTTTAAACTTATTATTTTATTACATTTCAGGTATTTGGTACTGCAGGTGCCACCTACGTAAGACGCAGAATTGGCGAAGAATTCAAGCCGGAGTGTGTGGTGCCTACTGTAAAACACGGCGGAGGCAGTATTATGGTGTGGGGCTGCATGTCTGCGTCAGGAATAGGAAAAATGGTCGTGTGTGAAGGCCGAATGGATTCGAAAAAATATATCGAAGTGATGGAAACAGCATTGGAACCCTCTTTAGACATGATGTTCGGTGATACTAACCTAGATGGAGTCCGTTTCCAACAGGATAACGCGCCTTGCCACACATCCAGAGCCACCATGAGTTGGTTTGAGAAAAATGGCATAGAACTTCTAAGTTGGCCCCCTCAGTCACCGGACCTCAATCCAATAGAACATTTATGGTCGATTTTAAAGCGCAAAATAAGGGAACATTCAATTACTTCCAAAGAAACTTTAAAGAATTGTTTAATACAGGAGTGGAATGCTATAACGCCTGAAGAATGTAAAATGTTAGTTTCCTCATTACCCAAAAGAATCAGAGCAGTAATTAAAGCAAAGGGTTTCAATACAAAATATTAATGTAACTTGATCAATAAATGTATTTTAAACATATGTTTTTTTTATTCAATTCAAACTTCAAGTATTTTTCAAGTTTATTGTAATTTTATAAGGTGGCAAATACTTTTGGCCAAGGCTGTATATATAAAAGATTTCAATAATTTTTATTTTAACACGCATTTTGACTGTAATAAAAGTTGACTGATCCGATAAATTTATTAAGAATTTTAATAAATTTGAAATGCACAGAAAAATTTTAATGCATTTCTGCATTCATTAGATGGAAATATTCTGTGTATCTTTTAGTTACCTACTAGACTGCTATATTCTGAACACTTTTATTGGCTATGTAAAAGATTAAATTGCTTTTGAAATAAGGTTAGCTCTTTTGGAAAATATGTTAGTAATTTTCGAAAAACTAACTTTTGTTATTTATCAAGAAAGCCCGACTCTTTAAAGACTTTAAGGCAGGCGCGGATCCAGTGGAGGGAGGGGGGGATTTGCAAATTTCCGAGTTTGATTTGAAAAGTTCTCAAAATGAAAAGGAAAATGAGATTTTTTTAAAGGATAGGTTTTATTTTATTGAATAATTTCTTTGAAGTTCAATTCACTTCATCCAACATTGTTGTAAAGTCTATGACAGAGCTATGACAGGGGGGGGGGGGGGGGGGGAGGGGGGATTTCCAAATTTCTGAGTTTGATTTAAAAAGTTCTCAAAATGAAAGGGAAAATGAGATTTTTTTAAAAAATAGGTTTTATTTTATTGAATAATTTCTTTGAAGTTCAATACACTTCATCCAACATTGTTTTAAAGTCCATGACAGAGCTATGACAGATATGTAATGGTAGATTGCATCACAGAAATGTTTGTAAACTTTCTTTATTGCTACCACTCTAGCAGCAAACTGTGCATTTTTCAGATGGAAAATTATCTTCATCTTACTCTATAGTATTTTATTCGCATTATTTAATCCATATCCATTTAATAATTAACTGCAAATAATGACGTAACTAATGGAAACTATGAATGTATTGATTACATGTCACTTAAAATCGCCCCCCCCCCCCCCCAAAAAAAAAAAAAAAAAAAAAAAAACCCTAGTCTCTGGATCTGCCACTGCTTTAAGGTTAAACTGCATAGCATAAATTAAAAACTATAAAGAAATTCACTATTACTGCAATGTTTGATAGATTTAAAAGTAAGTAGAAATGTTTTCAATTAATTTTTTATTATATCATTTAAATGTATTTTTAATATTCAATATAGTTTTTTTAAATTAAATTTTTTCAATTAAAAACCAAGTTAAAACTATGTTTTAACTCGGGTTCATCACTATGGTCATGAGTCCCAACGACAGTAGCCATGTATCATGTTATATTAGACTATTGAAGTCATTCTAATACAGCAGATTAGACTAGCAGAAGATTACACATTTTTCTAACATAGCACATGAAAGCATAAAAGGCTGACTCCCAGTTCATAATTGATTTGTGCTAACTATTTGTGGTTAACTATTAAATGAATAAAACTTAAAACAAATAAGTAAATTATAACATGGTTTCAAGCTGGAAAAGAAATGTAGATTGTGTTTTGAGAATGACCCAAGTTTTAAGAACAATCATTTTATTAACAAAAATAAAATTTGAAAACTAAAAGGCTTAAAACCAAAAATTAAGTAAATATGACACAACATTATAAAAGTTGTCACAAGTTCTTTTGAAGAAATTGTGCCTTTCACAAACATATCAAGCTCTCAAGAACTTCATATCAACATACTATCATATTGCTTCATAATATAAAAATAAAAGAAATATCAACTAGAGCATCAAAGTTAATTTAAAGAAGATATTTAATACACTTACTTTTATAATACTTCAATAATGTCAGCTTTAAATGAAAAAAAAAAAAAAAACTTTAAAGTATAAAACAGTTGAATTAATTGCATTAAAGATTTACTTCTATTGTTTTAATTCATTACTTTATTAATTTTATTAAACTGTGAATAAAATTGAAAAGATGTTTCAAATAAGTTAACTTTAAGGTTGAAGTGTAATTAACATTAAATACTTTATGTAAATTAATTAAATAAACTATATTGGGTACTACTCTTATCCCATCGACCAGTTTCGCCAAATTATACAAATCGCCAAACTAATAGCCAAATTATACATATTGACATAATTTTTATTTTAAATAACGAAAAAACAAACAATTAGTAGAATATTAATAAAAAATCAATAAAAAGTTAAAATAAAAATTACTTAATGACATTTTAAACATGTGAATCATATTTAAAGTCATTGAATGTGACATTCACGATCATCCATTATTGACATTTAATCTTATAGTTTGGCGATAATTTTTTGGTCGACGGTATAACATAGTAGTACCGTATATTGTAAATACAGCAACGGGAGAAGCCACATACAGAAAACAGTAAACTTAAACTTTAATAAACAAATTCTATTAAAAATATTTAATAATCCTATTGAAAAAGTTTAACTCCAGTTAAATTGTTTCACTCATCTCCAGAACAATTGAAGCTTTCTTCAACGATTAAGAATTAACATTATCCCAACATATTTTTCTTTTTTACTAACCCCGTACAGTCACCTGTTACCTCAATTGGCTCTTCATATTAAAGGCCTTTCACACAAAGTTCTGTGATATAGAAACAACAAGAAAATTCAAAAGGGAAAGAAATTAAATGAAGAATACTGCCCAGTTAAACTGATGGCATTGAGCTCACAGGCTACAAATACTAATTGTACATTAAAGCCTTATATTTTCAAGGGTTAATTCCGTTGAAAAAAAAAAAAATTAAGAAGGGGAAACACCTCTCCCCTTTCCTCTTTTTTTATACTTAATCATTGAACCTCCTATACTATCAAAGACATGCTTTATCATATAAAAAAATCTATATCCAAAATTCAGAGCAAATGAGATAATTCTTAATAAAAACCCATTTAGCATTTATATAATTTAAAAGGAATTATCCCCCTCTTTTATAATTAACCATTAAACTTCCAAAACTATTCAGAATTTCAAGTGGATCGGATATTTTTATCATGAGTTATCGCGTTACGCACGAACGAACATACAGAACGGACGGGCACATAAGCTCTCAGGCTATGATAGCTGTGAGCTAATAAACTATTGCTGATTAAATCGGAGCATCTTAAAAGAATATACACCACGGAATTCCGCTTTTTCGGCGATGAATTTTTTTATCCCTGGGATCGATGCAAATATGCATTAAAATTTTCTGACTTTTTATGAGGGAGGGGGGGGGGGTTACGGGTGAAATACAACAAAAACGCGAGTGCAAACCACTTCAAATTACGCAAATTTCTTCAAAGAATTGCCGGAAAAAATGCAAATTTGTCCAAAAGATCGCAAAAACTATAAATTCTTTAACAATCGCGGAAAAAATACTATTTTCTTCAGAGAATCGCGGGAGATAACGCACCGTCAAAGGATTGTGGGAAAATGCGATTTTCGTGAACAAGTTGCTGAAAAATAATCTAATTTCGTCAATGAAACGCGAAAAATAGTTTAATTTTATCTAAAGATCGTGGAAAATATTCGAATTTTGTAGAAAAATCCTGCGAAAGTACGTGAATTTTGTCGAAAGGTCGTGGAGAATATGCGAATTTTGTCGAAAAAAATGAGGAAAATTGGGGAATCTTATCGGTAAATCGTGAAAAATATGCGAATTTTGACGAAAGATCTTGAAAAGTATGCTATTTTTGTCAAAAGATCGCGGAAAATATGCGATTTTTGTCGAAAAATCGTGGAAAATACGAGAATTTTGAGGAAAATCGAGGAAAATGGACATATTTTGTAAAAAGATCGCGGATAATAGATGTATTTTGTACAAAAATCGCCGAAAATATGTTAATGTTCTCGAAAGATCCAAGAAAAAACTCATATTTTGACGAAAGATCAAGGAAAATATGTGAATTTTGAAGAAAAATAACTGAAAATTTGCGAATTTTGATGAAAAATCGCTGAAAATATGCAAATTTTGTGAAAGATCATGGAAAATATGCGAATTTTTTATACACATCGAGGAAAATAAGCAAATTTTCTTCAAAAATCGGGGGAAAATACGCAAATTTTCTCAAAAAATTGCAGAAAATACACAAATTTTCTAAAAAGAGAATGAGAAAAACCTTTAATTTCGCTAAAAAATCATGGATAATTGAGAATTTCTTTGAAAAAACTGTAAAAAAAAGTTCGATTTTCGTCAAATGGTCACAGCAAAAAGCTAATTTCGTTAATAAATTGCTGAAAAATGCAAATTTCGTCAAAACGCTGCAAAAAAAATGCAAATTTCATCAAAAGTCTGTGAGGCCGTGAAAGTTCAGCTTTTTTCTTGCTGAGCCTATACCATGTCTGGAATATGTTATTGGGACAAGATTTAACACAAATAGAAATGGAGTAAAAAACAAATAAAAATAAAATGTTTTAATCTGAAGTGTGAAAAACATGCTCCAATATTACCATGATTAGATATAAACATTTATCTGCCATAGTCGTCATACATATAGCAACTACATTAAAGGTTGCTGAGGAATCAGCTTGACTAAAATGAAATTATGTAATTCTTAAAAACATCTCCAAAAGTCCATGTTGAAACAGCTTCATACATTCATTTTAAATGCCTATCTTTAATTCTATGCGATTTCAATCGATAAATGCCTAACTTACAGCATATTTTGATTTAAAAGACTTGTGTGTTATAAACTAAAGCATCCAAATTTTTTGCCAACATAACTGTTCCCTCTAAATTTCAAAGCTGACAACTTAAAATGGTCTCCTAAGAAATCGAAGCTACTGTATTCCGAAGAGTGACAGCATATATACTGTGTTTATGATGAAATGCATATCATTACGCAGTCTCACTTCAAGCCTTTCATCTCCTCTCTCCCTCCCACTTTAAAAACTCTTTAAAAATAGGTCTTTTAAACTTCACCCTTCCCTCTAAAAATAATCAATATAGTAGCTATGGTTCTGAAACTGAGCATATAAGCATATAAAATATTAGACTTTGATATTGTACATTAATCATCGCGTTACAAATATTTCATATACACTAGGGACAATAATTATTGAACCACCCTTCTTGTTACCCAAAAGATAAAATTTAAGATCTAATGATTATGTCAGCTATTTTTCATGCTACTACTATGATAAAAAAGAGCAGATTTTTGAAAATTGTTGGAACAGTTTGTATTTTTTTTATTGGAAGACATGCAGGGCAAAAAGAAACAAGAAATTTTAAAAGACTTTGAAGCTCTTCTATTTTCCCTTCTTTTTTCTATTTTTTGAGATGTTAGTCTTTTTTTTCTCTCATTTTTGTCTATTTTCTCTTTTTTTTCTCTCTTATAACCCCGAATGTTTGTTTTTTACAGATGACTCTTTTCCACGAATCTATGTATTTTTACTTTTCTTCGTTGTTTTAAAAATCAATTTGTGGTTTATGAACAATCATTAAGAAATAAATTTAAAAAATCACTTTGATGTGAGTACAACCAATCAGGTGAAGTGAGATGCAACTAGCCAGCAGGACAGAAAGATAAATGTGGGAAAAAGGTTAATTTAGGCCTCATACATTTAATTTGTAGCTCAGTAAATATTAAAAAATGTTCCAATCGGCAAGCACTAGATATGGACATATGTTTTTTCTATGATTTAGCCAAATTCCATGAATTAACTATTTTTTGCTGAGTTCTGCAAAATGTCGATTATCAATTGGTTACACAAACACACACACATACATAAAAAAAAAAAAAAAACTGTACATCTCTTCAGTCTGTCCGAAAAAAATCCATAAGTTTACATACATAAAACAGTATATAAATAATGTGAAACAATGATGGAAAGTTCTGCAAATTTTATCAATTTTTGCAAAGTAAAACTGCAAATTATGCCAATTGCCTGCAAAATAAAACTGAATTTCATCAATTGCACATAAAAAAAATTACCGATTTTGGCAATCAGTCAAGGAATAAATAAAAATGTTTTATCATATAGTCACTAAAACAATTGGAAAATTTGTCAAATGTTCAGGAAATTTGCAAATTTTATCCATTGATACAGAGAAATGTTCCACTTTCTAATTCCTTATCGCATACAGAAGTGGTAGTATTATAAGAAAATGCTGTATATATAAAGTAAATGAAAAATAATTGAACTTAGTTGAAATTTGAGGAAAAAGTTAACATTTTAAGAGGAAAATGATACTGTTCTCTATGGGTAAGAGTATTAGTTATTAAAAATAAAAAGCATTTTTAAGGCAAAATACAGATCAGAGATTCAAACCGGTATTGAAACCAGGTATTGAACTAGAACAGGGCTATCCAACATAGTACTCCCAGTTGCCAGGGCGCACTTTAAATATTTTTATGGTGCCTTATCAAGTAATTCCTGTGCTGGAATTTTACTATATAAAAATCCATTCTAAAAGATGCTTCTTTAAAATTATTAATGTTCCTCATAATTTTTTATTAAAAGTATAATTAAATTTTCAACTTCTTTCTCAACAAAATATTTTGATATTCTACTTTCTCAGGAAAATGTTCTAAATTTATTTTTATTTATGATTTTTCTTGCAATTATTTTTTCCATTGAGCTATAAGTACTAGGGGTCCATATGGCTTAGGTTGCGAGATGTTTTAGCATCTAATAATACATCTGAATTACTTTGCTCCTCACTAAGATTGTCAATAAGGTCTCTTAGAAGGTCAAACTGACAACCTTGCCTCCTGTTTAGGGTTGCCAGATGTATCTCACAAAAAAAAAAAAAAAAAAAAAAAAAAAGCAGAAAATTTTGATTGAGACCAGAAAGTATTTGTTTTATCATGCTATCGTTTTTTTTAATACTTAGCTAGAATGTGCCAGTAATGTTATCGGTAAGGAATTTGCTTAAAAAGAGATTATTAATTAATGGATACAAACAATAATTTTAAACTGTATTTGTATTACATTATTTTGTTATCACAGTTTGACTAAATATGCAATCATATATCCCATTATAAATAATAAATTAGTTGAATTACAAGAACAATGATAATTTAAAATATCCTGCAATTCAAAGATGATCTTGAAAATTTTAGTAATGGCTGGCCCTACATAAATTATTTTTTGTATTCAAGCATAAAGGAGGATAATAAATTAACAGAATTTTAAAACTTAAAAAATATAGATACACTAAATTAAAAAGTTTACAATGTAGATATCTATACTCTATAATAATGTCAAGTTCAGATGATCTAATGGCTCTATCTAAACAAGAGTTTACGAATGCAGAGTAAAAAATTACATCACTCTCCCAAGACAATTGTCATTTTGAGAAGAAATAGGCGATTTTCACATCTTATGTACATGTGTTTAACTTTTCTTAGTAAAAAATAGAAAATGTTGAAATAAACTTTAAAAAAAAAAAAAAAAATTGAAACTATTAAAAATATGAAGTGGTAGAAAAATGGAAGAAATCGTCGTCCAGGACAAATTTAAATGTACACCGTATGATAAACGCAAAAATCACAATTAAATGTACAACTTACAGGAAAAACATACTATCTGGCAACCCTACTCCTATTACAGTGATGATAATAGTGTTCTACATTCCTAGACATGTAATAATGGCACCCTTCAGTGTTTTCCATTAGATGAGATGTGCTTGCGCTTACTAAAAGGTTGGACACTATCGAAATATTAAAATAGTTTGGATATTTGTTGATTTATTTGAGTTCCAAACTGTGGCTCTGTACTTTTTAATTTCAATTTTAACTAAAGTTTTTATGTACATGATTTGCACAGATTTAGAAAAATTTAAAGAGGAACTTAATTTTTTTAACCATGTTTGATTTATTTTAAAACAAATTTAATTCATATACAACTTATGTGAAAATAATTTTAATATAATTCATAAAAAGCAAATTTTATCTTATTTTTTTTCTATGACAAAAAAGGGTTTTTGTGTAAATATTTTTTAATTAGTTATTTTTTAATGAGTCTGATTAAAATTAAAATAACTTATTAAAAAAAATTTAAACTTTCCACAAAAATTACTTTATATTTTCAATATTATAAAAATGTTTTTTTATGAAATTTAGTCAACAAAACAGAATTTTTGATTTAATATTTGAAAAAGAAAAAATTCATGTGAGATGTTCTTTAAAATGTTCAGCTTATGATTTATTTTAGTTGCTTGAACTTTGCATTTTTTTTACATAAAGCTTGATAATAGTTGTCATGCTTGATGTTCTAAATTTTTACAAGCCTTTCTGTTGCTTCTAAGTGATGATAATGCTATTTTGCTCGAATGTTATAAAAACATTACCTTTAACTCCTTCATGACAGGAGCTTTTTATGAAATTTTGAATGTTTTGTCACCAATTTTTAAAAACAAAAATTTGTGCTTTATTAAATCGAGAAAATGCTCCAATTAAATAAGGCAAATTTTACTGGTGGAGACAAACAAGGGTTCTTAAGTCTTTTTGCGACACGTGTATGTATCGCTTGTCACCAAAAAGGTTAACTGTCAAAGTCCATTGAAACAAACTAAATAAAGTTTTTCAGAAAACAGATTGAATTTAGGATGCTACGAACACATTTTTAGTGCAATTGAATGAAATTTATCAAAATGGTAGTTGCTTGAAAAAAATGTCATTTTTTTCTCGAACTTCAACACGGTTAAAAAATATTATTATGGTATTCGGTATTCGGCCTATTCGGCCATGTTACCAAATATTCGGTTAGGCCGAATATGAAACTATTCAGCCTACCGAATATTCGGTTTGGCCAAATATCAAAGTATTCGGCCGAATCCAATACTTAATAAAACCTTTTTAAAACATATACTTAAAAACTTTTTACAATTTCTACTTTTAACTGTCAATTTATAAATACATTTAAAACAGTTAGAAAGAAAATCATATTAAAATAAAATAGAATGTTTTTACATTATTTATTTGTTGTTTGTAAAGTATAACTTAAGAAAATCCATGAGAGGAATTAAAATGGTGATTTATTAGGATTCTCCTTAGGAATAAATGTTCTGCAAATGCAAGTTCCTAAATTTTGTTTAGTAAATAATCTTTACCCAAATAAAAATCCTTAAACAAGAAAGTTAAAACTTTTGAGAATAGTAATTGTTATTAAGGCAATTTTTGTTCATGAAATCTTAATCAACTTATTGAGTCATAAATGCATTTTTTTTCATCTCACACTAGGTCAAACTTGTGTTTTCATTTACTGCATTAACAATAAGTAAGATACCATATTTTCAACTCACATCCTTTGATTTCTGTAAAATATGATATGATGGGAAGAGTGTAAAATGTCATTATTCATAAGAAAAGAACTATGAGCTAGATAGTCCTTTGTTCAGAATTAAGTTGAAAGTATTTGTATCTATATTGAAAAAAAATCTGCCTTGAGTTAATGAAAAAGAACAATTAAGAGACTGTCAAGTTTTTCTTTGACCATTTTTTCATTATTTTTCTTTGATTTTATAATGTTTGTTTTAATTTGAAGAAGAAACCATGATATTTAAAATTTTAGTAATTAAAAAAGGCTCATAATTGTGTTTTAAAAGTAACATTTTAATACCTTTAAAATATAAAAAGTATTTGAAAAGCCAAATATTTGGTATTCAGCCGAATATTCGGTATTCGGCCAAATAGTAACTATTCAGCTGGCCTAATATTCAGTATTCGGCCCAACAATTATTATTCAGTATTCAGTTTGCCTGTTGGCCGAATATTCCGCATTCAGCCAAAATCACTATTTGGTACATCCCTAATTTAGAGGCTTATTTTACACATTATAAGGATGAAAAAAATTTTTTTTTTTGTTTATTAAATTGGGTTATTAACAGTAACTTCCCCTTATTTTTTTATTTTTAATTTAAGAAAAAAATATTTTTTACAAATTGAGATATAAAATTATTTTTTTTCTTCCAGTTGATAGAAAAATATATTTTAAAAATATATTTTATATTTTTTAAATGATGGATCCTAAAGTATCCTCCATATGTTTATGAATTTATGATTTTTTATAAACCATTTTTATAAAAATATATTTTATAAAAATGTATTATTAACAACCTTCTTTTATAAACTACTTAATAATAGCCCATGTTTCTCTTTTATCCATTTTACAACATTCACAAAATTAATTTAATTCAAACCAATGCCAAATTGATTATTGTTTAACAAAAAAATATCTACTAATTTGACTTTTATGCACAAAACAGTTGTGCTATCTGTTGCATATATTTTATTCCAATTAATGGTGACATTAGTGATTCATTTCATGGAATTTTCAAATCACCCTTGAAATTTTAGATTTTAGATTTTACACTACTTTTTTGGTTTTTGTTTTATCTCTTTATTAAACTGAAAAAAATGAAGCATTTTTAATACTTCCCAATGTAGTTTAAAAGAATTTATGAATTCATTTTACATACGTGTCTGTTTTTCCTTGCTTAAACATGCATAAGTATTCTTGGATTGTCATACATCTTTATTGAGGCTTAACATAGCAAGATTCAATATTGAAAATGAAGTTGAAATGATATTGAGAATGAATAAATGCAAAACTTATAGTTGTTATTGAAGATGGGAAATTTGAAAATTGTCTGAATTCTCATAGGAAAGCATTATCACAAAAAGAAATGTTCTGTATTTTTGAATAATTAATCAAAATAAAGTAAATATTATAGATAAATCCAAGATCCAATATCAAATATCAACCTAATCCAATGCTTCTTATGGCAGATTTTGCTGAACTAACAGACCTATTGTAACATTTTGTTTATCACAATATGTAACAATAAGCCATATTTTGAAGAAAAGGGAGATTATAAAATAAGAGGGTTGGTTAACCGAATGTGTCAGTTATTTTGAAGTGACCTCTCCCAGTATAAAAATCAAAAGTTCAGTCCGAGCCAAGCTTTATCCAATTGTATTTTCCTAGGCCTGGTCCATACAGAAATCAGTGAAAACAGTCACTGGACTGGATCTATCTGGTCTAACACAATTTCTACTATTTTCGAAAAAATTCAGATTTTTATCATATAATTAAGATTTTTTTAAAGGATACTGCATACATATTTATAGGATGATTTCACAGTATATTTTGAGAGAATACACTATAGCAATATTAATTATTACTTAGATTCTTAGACTTTCAACATTGAAGTAAGGATATATTAAAAAATTAATGTGGTTTAGAATAAAAGAGAAAAAGAAAGCTAAAAACATCATACTTTTTGAAGCTGTATAGTAAAAAGTAGATTAAGAAAATATTTCTGTATCTTGCATTAAAGATTTTATCAAATCCAAAGAAGCTACTTTCTGATGCATTTCTGAATTCATTTCTTTTCAGAAATGCATAAAATTAGCAGCAGTTCTTATTTGGAAATTATGTAATGAAATGGCATTATCTATTTTTTGATACAAGCAATAGGTCTTTGAGAAAATACTGTCAAAGATAGCATTTTGAATTGAATTTCCGAAAGCGACAGCACAGGAACAGAGAAATATATGCAGGCAAGTAACAAGAATCTCTTATATCTCGAAAAATAATCCATTTACAAAAAATGGAAAAAATATTAAATTCCAAATCGCTTTAGCACTCAGGTTTGTCAATTTTTTATCCTTACAGTTAAAAATTAGTCAGAAAATTTGTTAAAGTTTTGCGTTCTAGTGCATTGAATTTAAGAACCACTTATAAGACCACCAAAAAGTTTATTTCCAAAGATTATAACAGAAGTTCATTATTGCTATTAATACTTTTACAAAACATATTGTCTGCCCTACACATCTTGAGAACAATTAATGTTGTCAGACTAGCATCGACTCATGATGCAGATTTATATTTATTCTCATTAAAGCCATATTCATTGAAAATAGCTCATATTTTATCACTACTGCTAAAATATTTGTATCGGGCCAGGAGGTTCTCTAATTTTTTTTTTTTTTTTTTTAACAGCCCAGCCCATTGAAAAAAGTGTTCTAATTCTGCTGGTCTATTTGAAAATTTGCATACATTATGCAGGGCTCTGTACATGCCCATACAGACTTGTAACACAAACCCAAAATAAAACAAAAGCAATCCATATTTGAAGGTAATTATGAAAAGTATCTCATATAATTATATCAATATTTTTTATTTTTGTTTTAGTTGAACTATGAACATATATGAGGACCCCAGAAGCCAAGGGGTATAAGTGACAAAATTGAAAAAATTGAGTTAAGTGCACAGGGTATCTGGAAATATGCTTTTTTTCATTTCAGGTAAAGACATATAGATCATTTTCTTATTATTTGGGGAGTTATAGAGATAAACCACTTTTTTTGAAAAACAAAAAATATTGATTAATTATACATTTAACGAAAATTGTACTCTATTTTTTTAACAGTTATTGAAATGAGAGTTCAAAGATTAGAATGCAACAAGCAGATGTTTCCTATTTCAATTCACTCAATTGTTATTGATGTTCCAATTTAACACCAATTATCTTTAAACCCATATTACTCCAAATTGACTTTTTGTCACTTGTACCTCTTGGCTTCTGAGGTCGTCATATATAATGTACTCGTCAACATTCAAACATAGTTCTTCATATGAAAAATACTCTGATCGTTTGAAAAATCCAGTCAGCAACAAATCTATATCCAAACCAAACGAGGCAAAATCCAAAAGAAAAAAGTCTTGAATCCAAAACATTTGAAGTCAACCCGACCCACAATGAATAAAATCAACGTGATCCCAAAATTACATTGGAAGTCAAACCGAGGCCTTTCCTCAACCTGGCACAAACATTTTTGTCGACCAGAAACTGCAATGGAAGAAAATGAATTCATAATGGAAATATAAAATGCAGCTAAAAAATATATCTTTAACATAAATATTATCTTTTATATAGAAAAAATAGACATCTAGTATATACTTTTTATGCAAAATTGTAAATATTGGTCTATTCGGGACTTCTGAATTAGTCACTTCTTTGGAAATGTTCGGTATTCACAGGAAAAAGAATACAGATTGAAAAGTGTTTGCTAAATAGAGTTGTCCATTATTCAGGGGTATCTGCATAAAGATTTTACAGTATGTGTTTATTACTTTTGAATAGCAGACGAATTTCATGCTTAAGACATGTCCGATATTTTGGGATGTTATTATATAAATGATTAAAGAATGTATCCTAAATAAAAGTTGCTGCTATGAAAAGTTTGTCTGTCATAAATCTTTTACTATAAATAATGTTTTTCTAGGAAAAAATATTTAAATCTTTTTTGGAAAACTGCATCAATGCAAATCCCACTCCCAAGAATTAAATCCAATCCACAACAGATCCAAACTCAAAATAATGTAAGTCAATCTGGCCTAAACCTGACCCTAAAATAAAATTGCCCCCAACCTGAAATTTCTATTCAAGTCAAATCAGACTCTCTGAAGTATAACCCAATCTGGAACAGATCCGAACTTGAAGTAAAGTAAATCAACTTGATACAAACCTGACCCATAGCAAAAAATAAATCAACCCAACCCGAACATGAGCCACAGCAAAAAAGTAGAAAAAAATCCCATCCACAATGAAAAACATTACCTCCTACCTGAACCTCCAAACTTTTAAATCACTTTCCCTTGAGGAGCCCTTTCTCAGAATTGCACTTAAAATAACTTCATTTTTCAAATATCCTACTACAAATTTTGGTTTGGCCCCTAAACATGTAATGTTGTTCCTGACCTGAACTGGAAAAATCCATTAGAAGTCAAGCGAAAACCAAACCAAAAAATTTTCATCAATCTGAAACCGAAATGAAGGAAAATCAATCCATAATTATTAACCGTCAATTATCATCCATAATTATTAAACCCATCATTAATATTCAAGTAACTATAGACCCTTCAAACAATGGAAGCCGCTGTATAGGGTGTCTACATTGTTGAAAAGTGTTCATTAAATTGAGGTTTTTACTATTTGGAAGAATCTGTATGGAAATTTTAATGTATATGCTAACTCTTACAAATAGCAGTTTTCAATGTAAAAGCCTTAAAATATTCATAATTAATTATTTGAAACTGTCTGTTATGGGGTTTTTACTGTACATAGTTTTTATCAAGCCAAATATTTAGACTTTCATTTGGAAAATTGGGACAACCTCAATTCTTCTTGCAAGACTAAAATCTCAATCTGAAACCGATCAAAACCTGAAATAATATTAAACAATTTGACATGAAAACAACATGTAGATAAAAAGTAGAACTCCACTTGACCTGCAACAAAAGTCTAAAAATCAACCTGACCAGTCGCAAAAAAAGTAAAAGTCAACCAGACCCAAATTCAACCAGCAGCAATAAAATAGTAGTTGTCCTGACCCACGACAAAAAAGTAGAAAGCAACCAAACCTAAACCCGACCAGCAACAAAAAAGTAAGGTGAACTGGACAACTTGACCCGCAAGTAACAAGTAAAAGTGATCTGAATCCACAGCAAAAGGTGGAAATGAGCTGGACCCGAACTGAACTCTCAACAAAAGAGTAGGCATTAACCCAAATAACAACAAAAAGTAAACTGGATCCAAACCCAAGCCAAAATTAAAAAAATTAGCCCCAACTCACAATGAAAAAATAGTCCTGACCCAAGCAGCAGATCTGATTGGAACCTCCAAATTTCTGAAATTGCCTCCATTTGAAGATTCTTCTTGAGTCATTTGTGTATTTCCGGTTTAGTGCATCACAATACTCTGACATGACTTGCTATGCTAATATAAGTCTGAGTCATTGCAAATTCAGGACTTTCATTTGAAATACCCTTGCGAGTATATTTTCTGCAGGAAGTTGACCATTGTAAACGCTTTACTAGATTTAAAGTCATGAAATGTTCTTGATGCCACAATTTTTGTTATTTTTTATTTTATTTTATTTTTTTTTAGTAGTCTTCTTTCATTTTTATATTACTGTAATTAAAATGATTTGTATTTTATATTGATATGACTATTAAATTTTCTGAATCAGAATCAGGACTTTGTTTAATTTTTCTTGCCTAAATTAAATAGAGAGTAACCTGAAGAAGCAAAATAAAAGAGCAAAGTTTAAGAATATACAGTAAACTCTGTCTAAAGTGGGATCAAGAAAATTTTCCCTAGAAGACAATGTTCTGTCTTAGACAAATTTTACTATGTCTATGGATTTGCAAGGACTTTAAAATCTTTCCAAGTTAGACAGACAAACAGAGTCACCTTACAGAGAGTTTACTGTATCTTGGTAATGGGTAGGCAAAAACAAATAATTTATGTAAAAAAAAGAAAACATTTTACTATACTTTTTCAATTGCTATATACTTAGATTTGTTTGTTTGTTTCATTATTACAATAAGAAATGGTTTTCTGGTAAGGATGAATATAAAGAGATATTTAAAAATACTATTATAGAAGACAAGACTCCCATAACAAACAAGTACCTATTTTCATTTACTGTATTCTTTAATCCACATATGTCGAGTTCAAGTGATTTGCAGGTCATAGGTCATTTATTTGTTTACATTCTAATATTTGGAATTTATCACCAAATATAGTAATCACACTGTAAATAAATAACACAGAAATAAATTTAAATGCTTTTTTCAATCTAAAAAAAAACTATATTGAATATTAGAAATACATTTAAATGATAAAATACAAAATTAATAGAAACATTTCTACTTTTTTTAAATCTATCAAACATTGCAATGGTAGTGGTTTGCTTTATTGATTTTACATTTTCCTCTACTATTTTATCTTGAAGAATTTTACAAATGAAGATTTCTTGATCAGTAACAAAAATGTATTTTTCTAAAATATCTAAGACATTAATGCTCCAGAGCTAATGACTCTTCAAAAGCAATTTTATATTTTATGCAGCCAACAAATGCATTCAGAATATAATAAATAGTCTAATACAGTAGACTCCCTCAAATCCGCACAGCTTGGGACCAGAGGTTTTGCAGATTTCAGAATTTTGTGGATTTCTGGTCATTGCTTTGTTTACATTTTTTAAACAGTGATTTGAATGTAATTAATAATGAAATCAAAAGTATAATGAATGCTGATAATATACTAAAATAAGTCATCAATTAAAATAATAAAAATTTATATGACTTTTAAAATGATTAAAATACTAAATGAAAAGATCAAGTTAATAATCAATAATGTACAATTAAATATTCATTATAAAGATGAAATGTGTTTTTCCTAAATTATTCAATGAAACTTGCCTTATAAAGCTACATTACTAATTCACTTCAGGATAATAAAATTATGAAGCTTTATGTCAGGTTTAGTCAGACTTAATAATAAAGAAAGCTTGATTAATACATAAATATATTTGGTAAGATTGTGATTACCAATGATATCAGCAATATCTTTATTTTTTCTGAAATAAATTATTCTTTCTTTATGAAAAAACATGAATTCAATAACCTTAACAAAAATTACAAATTAAAAAATGTATAGAATTGATATAAAGCTAAAAAAGTCTAATTTTGCACCTACATCTGAACTGAATGTTTTATTGTTTACATCCGTAAAATATGTGCGGATTTTAGAGAGTTGCGGATTTTAGGAGTGCGGATTTAAGGGAGTCTACTGTAGTTATTTACAAGACACATAAAGTACTTCCCTCTAATGAATGCTGATTCCATTAAAAATTTCTTAATAAATTTATCAGATCTTTTTTTTTTTTTTTTTTTTTACAATTTAAGTGCACAATATCTTGCTTGAAAAAAGATTTCAACAGTTTGTTGAGTGCAGAATATAGGCATTTACAGATTATAGAATTGCAGATTAGAGAGAAGTGACTGTATTTATTTTTTAACAGAGTCAGTATTTAACTAAAAGTATAAAAAAAAGACCAGTTGTTTTACAAATAACAATTTTAACATTGTATAGGCTTTTAATTTAATCATCAACACAAAAATCCTTAAAAATTAAAAGTTTGTAATGCAGCAGTTTATCTTATGGTTCTAAGAATTTTAAATATGAAATATAAAATTAATGATGTAAAATTTTGAGTGATGCTATGTTGTTAATAAAAATAGATTTGTATTATTTATTTCAGCATTTTATTTTTGTACTTTTTATAATTGTATGCGCAAAAATTCTGTTCAAAATAAAAAGATGCATAAAAATTTATTCGCTGATGCTTTTGTTTATCCGTATCTCTCATAAATTCAAAATGTGAGTTTTCAAAGATATGATATAAAATTTAAGGGACACCTTGATGTTGCTTTAAAAGGTTTGCTTTAAAACTTAATTTAAATAATTTTGGTTAAGTCAAAGTATATTTGCATACATTCATTGGATGCAATGATACAAAGAAAACATTTACATAAATTTTAATTGTGGCTTTTCTTTTGATTTCCAGTTAGCTGTATAAATGAGTTCTGTCATTCTATGATTTTGCACTTGAAGCTGCGTCCTTTGAGAATGCTGTTGAATGCCATGATTCTGTTAGCTCTTATCTTCGCTAAAGTAATAGAGCTCATAAATATTAATCAGAAGATTCTCTTTATTAATGGCTTCAGACTTGATGTATCCTATATGATACACATCTTTAGATTTTTTTTTTTTTACACATATAAATATTGTTAAAAATAAAGAAATTGGTACAAACGGAGTCCTACAGATAGCAGAAATAAACAAAATAGATATTTGTTTCTTATAGCGCCCTTTAGCAAACTACACGATATATCACAATGGCTTGCTGCAAAATGTATAAAAACAAAAGCTTGTTTTTTTTTTTTTTTTTTTTTTTTTTTTTTCTATATGCAATACAGTCTTCAAAATCTGCACTTCTAAAATCTGAAATCCACTTGTATTTCAAAATTTAAACAATGAAACTTGCATTTAAGTTACTACTTAAATGCAAGTAAACAAATGCAAAAGCAATGTAAACAAATGTTTTTCTAATCTTTATTCCAAATAACAGTGAACAAAAATAAAATATTTTTTAGCATAAATTTATGGGAAAATAGTAATGACACAGGATATTACACAAATAAAATACTTTTACTTCACTGAGACTTACATATAGAAGATGTAAAATAATAAAAATAGATGAGAAATGTAAACAAATGTATACTGGCACTATCTGTCAGCTACTAAAGAAATAGCAAATTAATTTACTTTATATTTTATGCATGGCTTTAATTAATGCATGAAATAAAATATAGCCTGGCTCTTTATTTATCCAAAATGAGGATGAAGATAGAGATTTTTCATTTAACCTTACTATAAGCCAAAGCATCTGAATTCTGTTGAATTATGCAAAAAATTCCAACCCAGATTCATGAGAATTTCTAAAGAAGAAATTGTTGAATGGATGAATGCTAAAAATGAAGTCTTAAAATCATGTTGGGAGTCTACTGTATTACTGAATTCATATAATTCAAGAAGAAAAAATATATTTATTTCTCAAAGAATTCAAGAATTGCTGTTATCATTGGTAATCACATTTTTTTCACCAAATATATTTATGTATTAATCAAGCATTTTTGATTAATAAATCTGGCTAAACCTGAAATAAAACTTCTTTAATTTTTATGATTTTTATGTGAATTAGTAATGTACCTTTATGAGGCAAGTTTCATAGAATAATTTAGGAAAAATTCATTTCACCTTTACAATGAATGCATCATGTATTACAGTAGACTCCCTTGAATCCGCACATTTTTTACAGATGTAAACAATGAAAACTTCAATTGAGATATTGGGACTAAATTTGACTTTTTTAGTTTTATATTAATTCCATACATTTTTCAATTTGTTATTTTGTTAATACTACTGTATTCATGTTTTTTCATGAACAAAGAATAATTTATTTTAAAAAATTCAAAATATCACTGATATCACTTTTAATAATAATCTTCATAGCAAATACATTTATGCATTAATCAAGCTTTTTTGGTTATTAAGTCTCAAAATCTGAAAAAAAAAAAAAAAAAATCCTTAATTTATGATTTTGATGTGAATTAGCAATGTACTTTTATAAAGCAAGTTTTGTTGATTAATTTTGGAAAAATACATTTCATCTTTATAATGAATACTTAATCATACATTACTGATTACTAACTTGACCTTTGCTATTAAAATTTTAAACATTTAAAAAGTTATCTAAATTTTTATTATTTTAGTTTTTTACTTATTTTAATGTTTTATTATAATGTTAAGCATTCATTATAATTCATATTGTAATGTTAATTACATTCCAATTACTGTTAAAACATGTAAATAAAGCAATGACCAGAAATTTGCAAAACCTCTGGTTCCAAGCTGTGCAGATTTGAGGGAGTCTGCTGTATTGATTATTAACTTGACCTTAGCTTTTAAATTTTAATCATTTTAAAAATTATCTAGATTTTTATTATTTTATTTTATTACTTATTTTAATATTTTTTAATGTAATGATTCATTATAGTTTCATTTGCATTATTAAATACATTTGAATTACTGTTTTAAAAAAAGGAACCAAAGCAATGACCAGAAATCCACAAAATTCTAAAATCTGCACAACCTCTGATCCCAAGCTGTGCAGATTTGAGGAAGTCTACTGTAATATTAAAAATAAAGAAATTGGTGTGAATGGAATCCAACAGATAGCAGAACTGTACAAAATAGTAATATGTTTCTTATAGCATTTTTATTTTAGTGAGTTTCGTGTTATATCACATTTGCTTACAGCAAAAATGTACTAAAACAAAAGCGTAAATAATTTTACTGTGCATTAAGATACCATTTGTAGAATCCATTAGTAATAAAACTTTATTAAATATATATTTATTTTATATTATGCATATTTTTGCAATGCAAAAAAGTAAAATAAAACTACAAAATCCTAAGAAATTGTCAATAAAATGCCCTTTTTAAGTGCACATGCATCATTGAATTTTATGAATTAAAAATAAATTTAAGTTTTCTTTTTTGCTTTTCAATCTTTCTTAGTTATCAATTTGTTGATATGAATTCATAACTGAAATCTAAAAAAGAACTCAAATAAACCCTGGAGTCTGAAAAGTTTAAGAAGCAAAATTAATATATTGCAAGTACTTTACTTTTCCTATAGATAAACATATTTGGCTATTTTATTATATTTTTAATTTTATGATTTTATTGTAAACTAAATCCAGTTGTGTGGGAAATGGATCAACTCTGATTAAAGGAACCCTTCCCGCATTTTACTATTTGAGCAGAATTTGCCATTAACATTATTTTAATCTAGAAGGTGGCAACACAAACAATCACCTCATTGAATTCACACATGGAAATCTAGGATTAGTTAAATCTTGATTTCCATATTAAAATGCAGTTGGTCTGCCAAGTCATATTTTGGTGAAACACACCAAAAGGTCTGATTTTAACAACTGACTCATAGGTTTACTAATATGTTTTCCTGCTTCCAATTCCCCATGTTTTCATATTTTTGGGTGCTGGAAAGCACAGTGGTAAACCTGTGCGTCAAGTGCTAAAATCAGATTTTTAGGTGTTTTCCACCAAGATATGACTTGGCAGACTGATTGCATTTTAATATTCAAATCGAGGTTTAACTGCCGTAAAATACCGTTAATCCGCCCTTCCCGATCAAACGCCCCCTCCCCACTTTATAAAGAATTTGAAATTTTCAAAAAATCCCGAGAAAGCGCCCTCCCTCCCGATTCTCAAAGGTGATTGGGAGTGGGATGAATCATTTTGAAATGAATGAATCATGAATCTTTGATGAAATGTGTGTTTTTTCAAGATTTTTTAATTGATTTCATAAACGCATCATTGTGGACTTTCCAAATTCCAAAATTCATTTTATTTTTGTTTTATTTGGCATCCTCCCACTAATTTAGCTAATGACGTCTTCCTGCCTCGCTTTTGGCACCGGGTAATATTTACCTTCCTAACTTGTTCCTAGTTACCTTGGGGATTAAAATTTAAATACTTGATTAATTTGTGTGATAGATAAAGTTTTGTTATCCTTTTTTAACTTGTTTAATTTTGTACATAGAAATTTATTTTATTAATTGAAATTGCTTGCATCATTATGTTTATCTGTTTGCATCGTGTATTCTATTTCTATCATTTGCATTGTGTTACCCTTATACTTGTCAATGATTTAAATATTTCATTTGGTAAATTCACACTACTGTGATTTAAAATAATTGAAATTTGAAAATTAAATTTACTTATATTATTGTACTGGTCAGCCCTTTCCCCCTCCCTTCCCTGGCGTGTCTCTAAAACTCAACTGCTCAAAGACCATTTATCGACAGCACATCATCTGCTCTTCACCACCGCAGCTGCCTGCGAGATGAACATTAGACTCTTTTTATCATCATGATAAACTCTGCTTAGATCGTCTCTTGTTCGATGGAAGTAAACGTGAGCATCACGCCCACGTAGGTATTCCAATACCAATCGCCTTTGAGCCTTTGAGTAATTGGTTTCATGCTTGTTTTGGCATTTTTTTTACTGATTTCTCCTTTTTTCTGCGATTTTTCGACAGAATTTACGTTTTTTTTTTTTTTTTTTTAAACCCAAATTTTTTCCAAGTATAAAAATTTATGATTCATTCAACGAATCATTCATTTCATGATGATTCATTCCTGTAAATTTTGTTGAACGATCGCGAAAAAATCCCGTGTAAGCGCCCCCCTCTAACTATTGTACGATTTTTCTTTTCGTTTGGGGGGGCGGATTAACGGTAATGCTAGATTTTCATCAGTGAACTCAATCAGGTGATTGTCTGTGCTGCTGCCTCTCATTCTATTTTACTAAAGTGATGCTGAAGGAATAATCTAAACTTAAAAGAGCCAGAAGTTTTTCAGTCAATTTTTAAAAAACTGAAAACTTCATTCATTTGTAATTGAAGTGTTTTCAAAACAACATTATGGAATAAGACAAAACGAAAGCAGCAAACAGATTACAATATGCTTACTGACTTTTTACAAATGAAAAAATTTTCAAGTATACTGTCCTCCAAATGTTAAGAGACAGTGACTACAGTGAAACTCCAGCAATGCATTTTGCTTGTGACTAGAAAACAAAATGTAGACTCAATAAAATGTACAACTCAATTAATGGTCTTCCTGGATCATTTTTAGCAGTCATCATAAGCACTTGAAAAGTGCTTATGAATTCAGTTTGTCTTTCCATTTGTCCATGCTCTAACACCCGTAAATATACTCTGATTTTCATGCAATTGGTAAAGCTTATTTATGATCACCAAGGCATGTTTGGTATTGAATATGAAGCATGTACAATTAATGGTTCATTTACAGGGGCACTCAAAAGAATTCAATTATATTATGGTATGTGGGGGAAAAATCGTTTGGAGAGTATTTTAAGGACATTATTCTATTTCAGTGTATCGAAACCTATATAAATCACTCAATTTCACTATGATCACATTAAAACAGAGCATTCATAGCATTTTTTATTAATTTAAAGGCGTACACAAAAGGAATCGATTTTGCAGAGTAGCTGCTGTACTGCATGTCTTAAAATTTAGGATGCACTTTTAAATTTAACTACTTTTTTGCATATTACTCTTTATATATAAATTCTATACCTCATATAAAGGGCTGCACAAAAATATTTGCCTACCATTCTCCTTATTAGAGAAAATTGCTGAAAGGGAATTTTCAACTGAAACATATGTATATCTCAAATGAATTAAATTTTGGAATGCATGTTGTTAATAAATACAAAATTCTATATCATATACAGTGCTGCTAAAAAAATCAGATAATTTTCTGATATTAAATGGGAATAGCTGAAATTCGGTTTTGACATGCGTTATACATTCCCATATGGTGAAATTAGAAGCAATATTTTAATTTTTTTAAACAGTGCAGTTTTGTTACATTATTCTGAATGTATTGGAAAGTGCTTCATAATGTATGCTTGACCCATTATTTTTTCTTTCTTGCTAAAAATATATCATAAAAATTTACCATTTATATCAAAAACTAAAGTTTTGTAAGTATTACTACAATCGTGACATAAATTCGCAGAAACGCAACAGTGTAAAAAACAAAGGTACATAAGAAAAATACACATGAAGTTATTTTTCTTAAAAGTTTTATTATAAATATTTTTTATACGTGTGGAGTACTCAAAAGAAATTACTGGAATCACTTTGTATGTAAATCATTTATAAAAAAAACATTTCAGCAGTTTCCTAAATTTTATTAAAATAATCACTCATCTTGTATTGTTCCTTTACTCCAGAATCAACAATGAACAGTAAACTTTGCATTTCTATTAATTATGCAGCTGCTTTCAAAATTTTCTAACAGTTTTACATTAATTTTTAAAAGAAAAATGTGAAAATTGCTGATGTGATTTTTGTAGATTTTTATAAGCTAACTGATGTTTTTATTTTTTGTTCTATTAATTTGAACTTGTTTTATAAAAAAGTTATTTTCTCAACCATATTTTTTTTTGTTTTCAGCAATATGGCATTTATAGTTTCTAAATAAGAAAACCAGCCAATTGGATACATTTGAGAGCAAAAAAAAAAAAAAAAAAAAAAAAAAAGAACTTAAAAATCAGTCAGAAAATAAGCACTTTGGATTTAAGTACATCTTTATTTCTTCCAACTACTATTGCTTCAGAAAATTCGATTCAAAATGTCTACTTTGACAGCATTTTTTGAAATATATTCTGTCTTTATAAAAAAAATAGACCATTACAGCCCATTAAACACTTTCTAAATAACAGATTTTGCCAACTTGATGATATTGATAACAAAAATCAATTTAAAAATGAATTGGAAAATAAAAATTTTTGCTCATCCTTAATGTAATTTTCTCTTGAGGGCTTTATCCAAATATAATAATGCAATATAATGTATGCTTTATTGATAATAATCAATGGATAGATGAATACAGCCCCTTCATTTTTTGCTTCATTCTGGGAATAATGGATTTTGGAATTCTGTTTATGATAATATTCAGAATTTTCAAGCTATGTTTTTGAGACTACCACAAGGGTTGCTCTATACATTTAGCTAACACATTATGCAAATTATATTTTGAATAAGTTCACACATTCACAGTGAAACATTATTTAGTAAACCTACTCATTTTTCATACAATTTTTATCACTCTTTTATTCTGATTACAGGGTATTGTGTACAATGCTGCTTAACATATTTTCTGAAACAATTTTTATTATTATTATTATTATTATTATTATTATTATTATTATTATTAAGAACTCTGCAAATTATAAGCAAAAAACGCGGAAAAATTTGGGACTGTTTTTACAAAAAACTTAATTTCTCTACAAGTATACATGCTATCTACTTAATAAAAATGAACACAGTTTATTACAATAAGTCACTTAATTATAATCTGCAGTTTGAACATTTTTGCTACATTAGTTTTGACAGGGTTATCCAAAAGATTTTCTTTCTTTTTCATTTTGTTCATGATCCCCTATGGGATTTTGAGAATAAATCTTCCTGGAAATATACGACCTGTATTATTCTGTTTCTATACCTGTAGTCTCAGAATAATTCCTCATTTATTTTTCTTGCTATCTAACAAAATCCCAAGTGGCCTGTCACCTTAGGCTATATAGTATATATATATATATGTATACAAAAAGACATAGATAGATATAAAAATTTTTACTGATGCCGGTTTTGGGATCTAAGGGTGTGGGATTGGTGTAGATCTGCAAAAATTTTTCAGAAATTCCATCATAGGGGTGTAATAGATAATATTTCATACAAAATCTACCTAAAAACATATAACTCAGCTAATTTTTAATGGCAAACAACTGGAACTGCTGAAGGGAAACGTATAACTGAGGAAAACTCATAACTCAGGTAACTATGAATGGAATTCAACTGTAGATGCTTTTGATTGTACACAGTTTATCAAATAGCTATTGAGATTCCTGACAAATTGTCCTTGAACTTTGAGGATGTAAAGAACATGTTTGCCAACAATAAATTTAATAATGTAATAATGTTTGCAATCAACCATGTAGCAGAAAATGTTCATAATGGTCTGTAAACAAAATTTGAATTAGTTATAATTGCAGGTTATTAATTGGTTATAATAAAAAGTACTTATTAATTCTGTTTCAGCATTAGTATTAATGTAGTACATTAATGATAACTTCATTTTTAAAATTGTTACTAGTAATCAATTTTTGTAAAAGCAAAGTGTAAATTTTATTTTCATTGATTTGTATATACAGTACAGAACCATTTATGCAGAATGATTGGGGTCAGATATATTCCGGATAACTGGTTTTTCTGGTTAACTGGTTTGGCATTAAAGTAGCCTCCGTTTGATAAGTTTTATGGAATATATGCGATTGTGGTATTACTTTTAATTTTAAATTAATTATTACATTACTTAAATTAAGAATCAGATGCAAGTAAGATCAGATGTTAGAGTTTGAAAGATGGTAATTTATCGAAATTCCTTGGGAACAAAAATTCTGTTTTCTCTGCATAAAAATTTATACATCTATAATATAATTATATATGCTTCTACTTCAAATACTAGATGCTGTTATCAAACTATACAATTGTTTCAAGCAATGTATATGTCAAACTGACTGTGTATGTCACTTTTTTGTACAAAGATTCTAACATCAGTCGATTAGAAATATCATTCTGGATAACTGGTTTTCTGGTTAACTGGTTTCTGGATAAATGGTTCCATTCTGTATTTGTAACTACTTCAAATTGTACTTAGTAGCAAGTACATTTTTCTTCAAACATTCTGAACCATCTTTGTTAGTTGATCCGTTGTGTAAAAACTCTAAAAAAAACCATTGGATAGGGGCTTTTCTGAAAAAAAATCCAGGCAGTTAACAACTTTGACTTAAAGTTTCTTATCTAATCTTTAATTTGATACAAAAAAAAAAAAAAAAAAAATCATTTATAGCTGGCTTAATATAGCTTTAATGCGAGAAACTAGTAATATGAGACACAAATGTATCTTTTAAATTAACTTGATTTTCTTTAACACATGCACACAACCAGGGGGGGGTGCCTTGGGTGCCCGGGCACCCCCCTCCTCTGATTGTGCAGACCCATTCACAATTATTTTTAAAAATTGCGTTTGGACCATTTTTAAAAGAAATATCACACAATTACACACTCTAAGATAAAAACCTGACTAAAACGGAAATTAAAACTGTTTTATAGACTTTCGTTTAAGAAAGTTTTACTACATAAGATATTGTTTGTACCCAGCATGTTCAGGTTAAAAATTCTGGGCACCCACCCGTTCAAAAGGCTGGTTACGCCATGTAATATACATTTTGTTAATTCATTCTTAATGCAAAATTATACCCAGATTTCACTGATACATGAAGAATTTAGTTATTATGTACATGAAAATTAGTTTAAAGTGTTTTCCAAAAAATAAAAATAAATAAATATCCGGGTTTTAGACTAATGGACTTTTTTTAAAAAACTCAGGATTTTTCCAAACCCTGTCTGTAAGTGTAGAAAATGTCAATGTGGATACATTTTAATGTTTGTATGCAATTTCAACGCTAGAATGCCAGGAAATTTTACATTAGTTTTATAAAAATTTATTTAACTAGAAAATTTATTTGCAACTACTTAAGTTAAATGTAAATTTTTGGTTCAAATCAATGACTAGTACATCGGTTAATGTTGAATTGATACCTGCCTGGGGTTAGTGTTAAAGTATAGTACCTGGGTTTTTTCAACCCTTACCTCTTTTATTGCATTAAAAGTTTTTTATGCTTATAATGAGGTTTAAATCAGTTTTTTTTTTTTTATCTTAATTAGAAGAGGAAGTAATTTTTTCATTTTAGTTTGTTTTTAAAATGTAGCTTACAAATAATGATTGCCATGGAAATAACTTCATCTGAAAATTCTTCATGATCACTATTTCTTCATGATGCGTCTTTTCATAATTTCTCAAACTTAAATTGTTATAACTCAAAAACTGTTAAAGATAAATGCTTCAAATTTTAAGCATGTCTTTATTTATTTTTATTTTTTTTTTTTATATATTAATTCAGCAAATTTGAAAAAAAAAAAAAAAATTTACTTTTGAAAATGTGATTTTAAAAAAATAAGTTACATGATTTTTTTTCAAATTTTTATTTTAAATATTTTTTTAATTAATATTTCTTAAAATGCTGAATCAGAATTAAATTTTAGATATTTCTGCTTATTTAAATGTTAAAAAAAATTTTAATTCTACAAATATTTTGTGTTATAACGATTTTAAATTACACTATTTTTAAAAGAATTAAATTTTAATTTTAAAAAAAGATATGAAAAGTTTTATCATATAATTTTATGGTAAATATGGCTAATCATCACAAAAAAATTCAAAATTTTAAATCAGTAAATAAAATAATTTTTAAATGCATCCCAGACCACGTTAGCATACAATTAAGTTTCCTTTAAAGAATACTGCAAACATATTTATAGGATAAGTTTACGCTAGATTTTAAAATTACGATGTGTTTGTTTGCAAGACACAAAATACACAATGTATTACTGATTACTTAGATTCTTAGACGTTTCAACTTTCAAATAGGGATTCATAAAGGGGGCTTAGGGGTTGAAAACTTTCCAAAAAACAGATTTTTTAATGATCTAGTTTGGTTATTTAATTCTTAACTCAATGCAAAAAACTGCATAAAAATATTTGCATTTTTAACGGAGTTATAAGCATTTATGTATCAACACTTTCATAGCCGCACCCATATAATTTCAACTTTAAGTCACGTTTTCTCAAAACTTGATTTTTGATGACTAACACCAAGATTAAAAAAATTTTTTTTTTTATGGAATGGCTTAAATTTTTTTTTTTTTGGCATGCATATAACATCATTATCTATAGAATGAATTAAGGATATAAGTATCACTTAAAAAAAACATTATTAAAAAATCTCTCAAATTTTAAAATTTAAAAAACCCCTAAAAAATATGACTTTTTTTTCATTAAAAATACTCAAAATATTAAACTATCTAAAATATATTAATTCATTCTATAGATAATGGTGTTATATGCATGCAAAAAAAAAAAAGTTAAGCCATTCCATCAAATAGTTTTTTTTTTAGTCTTGGTGTTAGACGTCAAAAATCAAGTTTTGAGAAAACAGGACTTAAAGTTGAAATTATATGGGTGTGGCTATGAAAGTGTTGATACATAAATGCTTATAACATAACTCAGTTAAAAATGCAAATATTTTTATGCAGTTTTTTGCATTGAGTTAAGAATTAATTGAATAATCAAACTAGATCATAAAAAAAAATTGATTTTTTGAAAAGTTTTCAACTCCTGAGCCTCCTTAAGTAATTAATGTAATTTGAAATGAAAGAAGAAAAGAAAGGTTAATAACATCAGAACTTTTGAATCTGTGTAATAAATATACATTTATGAAAATATTTCTCTATCATTCTTTAAGACTTTTCTCAAATAATAAAGAGCTACTTTCTATACATTTCCGAATTAATTCCTTTTTGAAAATGCATAAGATTGACAGGCATTCTCATTCAGAGACTATGTAATCGAATGACGTTAACCATTGTGTCTTTGAGAAAATACTGTTAAAGGTACATTTTGAATCGATTTTCCCATAGTGACATCTCAGGAAAATTAGAATTTGATGCCATGACAAGATTATATTATACGTCAACAGGTAATATATTTATCAAAATTGGAGAAAGCTTCTATTCCAAATCTCTTCAATAGACACAGACAGGTTTGTCAATGTTAAGCTTTTACAGTTAAAAGTTAGTGATAAAAAGTGTGAATGTTTTGCATTGTTGAACAGTGAATTAGAAGCCAGCTTAAGGTACAGTTACAAAGATTTCATAAACAGAAATTCATTGTTGCTGTAAAAACATATTGCTTTCTCTTTACATCCTGAGAACAATTATGTCAGTTCCGATCTCACTCGAATATGTAGAAAAAACATGCAAGTCTAATCTCATCACAGCACGAGTCTGATGGGAAAAAAATTATAAGCAGACACCATGTCTGAAGAATTATGTCTCTAAGGTGGACATGTTACATTTCTGTATTGATGTTACAAGCAATGACTTGTGACACACATTAGCCTAGGCCTAACTAGTTTATCCTAATCCCAACCGGATAAACTAATTTTTCTAGGCTAAACTAGTTTATCTAAATACCAATAGGATATTTTTTTTTTCATTAAGGGGATTATGCTTCATTCCTTCCTTCATACTTAACCATTAAATCCCCAAAACTATTTAAGGATTCGCCTTAACAGAACCAACCTGTATAAAAACATTTCATATTTATTTACTTAGAAGGTGTCACAAATAAAAATTAAATTAAAAAATTGACATGTTTCAGTTCATTCATAAGAACCGTATTCATAACATATAAAATCAGTAGAAAATTAAATGACACTGGATATAAATATAATTTAAAAATCAAAACAAAACATTGCGCCCCTATGATCGTGAATATAGCCATTGCCACCGCGGCATATAAATATAATAAATTTTGACCATATATTAAATTTAATATGTATAAAATTAAAATTAAAAAAGTAGAAAAACTAAATGACTCTGGATATAAAGGTAATTTAAAAACCCCAAAACACAAAATATTGCGCCCTCTATGATCGTGAATAGCCAATGCCACCGCGGCTCCTCCTATTAGACTCACCCTTTAAATATTTATTAAGTAATTCTAACCACAAATTCGGAATGTCATAAGAATAAGAATCATTACAAACCCTATCCCTCCTAGAATATATCTCTATGGATTCACGGATGATTAATTTTTGGAATAAACTTGAAATGAATACTAATCTACTATCTTTAAAACAAATTTTAACCCCCCTCTTTAAAAACAATCTTGATAACGCAGTCTTATCCCTACCAGATTTTATGTCACATTCATGCTCTTTCTTTCTAACCCCAAACTTTCTACCTGTCATACCGATATAAAAATTAATATCCCCCCCCTTCATTCTCATATGGAATTTCATACACCCCTTTACTTAAATTACTTAATAAATATTTAAAGGGTGAGTCTAATAGGAGGAGCCGCGGTGGCATTGGCTATTCACGATCATAGAGGGCGCAATATTTTGTGTTTTGGGGTTTTTAAATTACCTTTATATCCAGAGTCATTTAGTTTTTATACTTTTTTAATTTTAATTTTATACATATTAAATTTAATATATGGTCAAAATTTATTATATTTATATGCCGCGGTGGCAATGGCTATATTCACGATCATAGGGGGCGCAATGTTTTGTTTTGATTTTTAAATTATATTTATATCCAGTGTCATTTAATTTTCTACTGATTTTATATGTTATGAATACGGTTCTTATGAATGAACCGAAACATGTCAACTTTTTAATTTAATTTTTATTTGTGACACCTTCTAAGTAAATAAATATGAAATGTTTTTATACGTGAATGAAAAAAAGGTGAAGCGATTTTGTTTTAGTTTTTGAAAAAACGAAAGCTAACAACAGTTTTAACATAGAACCAACCTGTATCCAAAATTTGAAGCAAATCCATAAATTCTTGTCCCTACCTTCAGACTTAAACAATGAACACCCACAACTAAGCACGGAAATGCCTAGACAGAATGATCCTATATCTAAAATTTGAATGAAATCTGATAATTCTGCATGAAAAACCTATTTTTATAAATTAATGGTGGGGGTGGAGGGATTAGACTCTTGTTCGCCCCCTCTCCCCTTTTTCTTTTCAAATGAACTTTCAAAAATAATCAGGAAAGTGCCTTATCAAAATACACCAATATCCAAAATTGAAGCAAATCGGATATTTCTATCATGAGTTACAATTCCTGTTTCTTACATACAGAACCTGTCTCACACATTAGTTCTCAGGCTTTGATGCCTGTGAGCTAAAAGCATGTCAAATCATATTGGCCTGGGATAAATTAGAATTTTGATGCCAAGGCAGTCTTTGGATTCAATAAAATCACGCCAAATTGAATTGGCCTAGGATAAATTAGTTCAATAAACTAAATCAATGAATAACAGACTAAACTAGTTTATCCTATGAGTGTTAGGCCAAACTAGTTTGGCTACGAAAAACTAGTTTATCCTATGGGGCTGATGATAGAATAGTTTGGCCTAAGAAAAATTACTTTATCCGATGGTGTTAGGATAGACCAGAACTGACATTTAATTTTATAATACAGTAGACTCCCTAAAATCTTTCAACTCTCTAAAATCTGCGCATATTTTAAGGATATAAACAATGAAACTTTCACTTTAGATTATAAAAACAAAATTTGTCTTTTTTAGTTTTATATCAATTTTAGATATATATTTTAATTTGTAATTTTTGTTAATATTATTAAATTCATGTTTTTTTTTTTTTGTTTTTTTTTTTTTTTTGAAGGAAGAATAAATTTATTTCTGAAAAAATTCAAGATATTACTGATATCATTGGTAATCACAACCTTCGTGGCAAATAGATTTACGTATTAATCAAGTTTTATTAAATAACATAGAAAAAGTACATTTCATCTTTATGATGAGTATTTAACCAGACTTTATTGATTATTAACTTGAACTTTGCTTTTAATATTTTAAAAATTATCCAAAGTTTTATTATTTTAGTTTACTACTTATTTTAATGTTTTATTATATTGTAAGCATTCATTATAGTTTCGATTGCATTATTAATTACATGTTTTAAAACTATTGTTGTTTTACATGTTTTAAACATTACTGTTTAAAAAAAATAAAAAAAAGCAATGACCAGAAATCTGCACGACCTCTGGTCCCAAGCCGTGCAGATTTGAGGGAGTCTACTGAGCAACAACAATTATTTATTATTAATTACAAAATGAAATTACTATCAAATATTCAATTATTTTATATAAAATATGCAATAGTTATTTATAAATTATATTAAAATTATGTAATATTATACTATCAATAAATAATTTGATAATAAAATATTAAATCTAATTAGCTAATTGGAATACCTAGACACTATATAGATTAATTATAGATAATTGTCTAACTTAATTTGACAATAGTTTAACTAAAAAGCTCTATTTTAAAATTGAAAAAAAAAAACACTTAATAATAATCTATATCTTTTTAAAGTAATTTTTATTTTTGATAGATGGCAAAAAAAAAAAAAAAAAAAAAAGCAAAGAGAGAAAGTTAAAGAAAAAACATAAGAAAAGTTTTTAAGCAGTTAAAATAAATATATTTATCATTAAAAAGGTATAATCAAAATTGTATTTACATCCAAAAAAGTGAAAAATAAATAAAGAAATTTTTACTGGTGCCATCTATGTCCAGTTATTTAAACGAATTTATTAAAAGAATTTTGTAATTATCTGAATAGATAGCTTTTAAATTTTAATTGCTTATGACTGAATTAAAAAAAAAATAATAAATAAAACAGTTTCAAGAAGCCATATTTAAAAAGAAAGACCATAATGATAATATTCAATAAAAAATATTTAATATTTAATAAAAAATGTATTTAATAAAATTACATAAAAATGTAGAATAGGATCTAAAATAATTATG
Organism: Maratus speculifer; assembly: GCA_964019185.1. Taxonomy (NCBI): domain Eukaryota; kingdom Metazoa; phylum Arthropoda; class Arachnida; order Araneae; family Salticidae; genus Maratus; species Maratus speculifer. The sequence continues at coordinate 62,532,168 of OZ025303.1, forward strand.
CATTATTAAATTTGTAAAAATCATAAATTATTACATTTAAATTTATGTGTGTATTCCTTAAAATAAATTGTCGTTTCGTTAAAGATATACAGTGTCTCACATAAGTGATGGGACACGTGTGCTTTACAAAAGGAAACTAATCAAATAAATTAAAAAAACATGTACACATTTTTTTGTGGGTGTGTTTCATACTTAAATTTAGTAAAGATTATTACATAACATACATTTTGTCAAAATATTAAAATATTAATTTAATAACAATACAAATGTTTAGAAAGGAGCAAAAAATAGCTCACATAAGTGATGGGACACCATTATATATGCAACAAAAATCGTCTGAAATAAGCAATAAAAATATTTTTGGGGGTTTTATTTTTACTTAAAAGCAATTGGCAATAATTTATAAAATCGTCTGCAGTATTTCTCTCCAGTTATTTTTGGAATTTTTGTGTTTTTAGCTCTGTGTAGCCATGAATGCTAAACGAAAAGAAACTTCGCCAGAAATTTGAAAATTAGTTATTAATTTATATATTGAACGTGGAAAATCTATTAGAAAAACTGCTGAAACAGTTAACTTGAGTCGTTCAACAGTTTTTAATATTATTAAACGATATAAAAAGAATCATATGATTCAGGATAAAAGACCTGGCCGAACATCAAAGCTATCCAATGGAATAAAGCGAATTATCGTTTGAAATATTAAAAAAAATCCAAGAAATAGTGCTTCAAAAGTTGCTGCTGATTTACAAGTATTATATGGAATAATTGTTAATCCTGAGACTATTAGAAGGGTAATTCGATCTGCTGGATATCACGGTAGAGTAGCCAGGAAAAAATTCTTCGTAAGTGAAAAGAATAGAAAACTCAGACTAGCTTTCGCAAAATCCAACATAAATAAGAATTCTGATTACTGGAATAAAGTTATATTTGCTGATGAGAGTAAATTTAATATATTTGGTTCTGACGGTAGAATCTTGGTGTGGAGAAAACCCAGGGAAGAATTTCGCAAACAGAACTTGGTACCAACAGTAAAACATGGTAGAGGAGGAGTTATGGTATGGGGACATATGTCGTCCGCTGGAGTTGGTAATCTATACTAATAAAATCCGTGCGCCTCTGTCTGTCTGTCTGCTTGAAGCCGATTACAGTTCGCAACGCGGGCGAGTTGGAAGTCGCGAGAGGTGTCTTTCGATTGGAAAAATTCCGGGTAAGTCATTTCGGGCATTTTCGAGACCGTGGGACCAAAATAAAAAAGTTATGAATTAAAAACCCCTTGGGAATCGGAACGAAAAATGTCACAATTCCCAAACGGTGCTCCGAAGCAGAACACTGCGCCACCTTGCGGTGAAGAACCTGAACTTTTCCCCTTTGGCTAAAAGAAGAAACAGCCGAAAACCGCTTTTTCTACCGGCGCTAATTGCGTTTTTTTTGCACGTTTTTTCTTAAACCATCATGCAGACAGTTTTTAAAGTAGAAAAAAACTGATTACATATTCAGAATCTGCATAAAAATCTGCTTCTGATGAACTAAAAAATACGAAAAAATGTCTTATGGGCACGTAGTGCCCACCATGCAAAACAAATATTTTTAACGGGACTATGGGCGCGAAGCGACCATAGCTCCGATCCACAATCTTTTTTTTTTCAAGTGCACGTGGCCCACAGTGAGAAATCACATATTTTTAACAGGACCATGGCTCTTTAATTTACTTTTTTTTGTGCTTGAGGATTCGAACACCAAGACTTGCTTATTAAATGAATTTTTTTGCTTATTATATACTGCTTAATACCGAGGTTCATTTGGAAAAAGTGGCCCAGCTAGCGGGCGTAGCTCACTAGTCTTGTTTTTATTGACAGTATAATGGATCAGTACAAGTATATTGATATTTTAAAGCAAAATTTGAAATCTTCAGCACGAAAATTGAACCTTCATAACGATTTTAAATTCTATCAGGACAATGACCCCAAGCACACTGCTCTGAACGTTAGACTCTGGTTGCTATATAACTGTCCTGAAATAATAAAAACACCACCACAATCTCCAGACTTAAATCCCATAGAGAATATTTGGCAAGAATTGGAATCAAGAATTCGCAAACAGACCATTTCTTCAAAACAACAACTAAAATCGGTGCTTCAAGAAAAATGGGGTAAAATCACAAAAAAATTAGTCGAACCCATCCCAAAAAAATTAAATCATGTTTTAAAAGTAAAAGGAAATCCAACAAAATATTAAAACCTTTTAAAAAGTAAAATTTTTGGATAAATATTTCATGGAAAAGTAAGTGTCCCATCACTTATGTGAGCCATTTTTTGCTCCGTTCTGAACAATTGTATTTTTACTAAATTAATATTTTAATATTTTGACAAAATGTATGTTATGTAATAATTGTTACTAACTTTAAATATGAAACACACCCAAAAAATTTTTGCACATGTTTGTTTATTTATTTTATTGCAGTTTCTTTTTATAAAGAACAAGTGTCTCATCACTTTTGTGAGACACTGTATTAATTTGGCAGCAGAACGCAGAACATACAAGATTTAAAATACGATAATAATTCTTATTATTATTATAAAGGAATAACATATATTTGCATTATAAAAGGAATAATAAATATTTGCAGCTACATTTTTTCCCTAGTAATCCGTTTAAATTATTCATTAATAAGTTCATTTGCAAAATTTAACTCTTTATCTCTTGAGTAATAAATAATTTGCTAATTGCATTAGTAATAAATACTTTGAGAAAATCACATGAAGCTATTACTAAAGCAATGTTGTTTGTCGATAAAAATAAAATAATAATAATATTGGATGAAAATATCATGCCTTATAAGATAAAAGCGCCAATATGGAAACCCTGTACGGCCCACACGCATGCGCAGTTTGGTACTTTGGAAACGGCGAAAATGCCTTCTGCTGCAAGAAAAACTTTCGGTTTCCAAGTGCCTGTAGGTTGGATCTTGGATGTTTGAATTTGAATGTGCTTCTTTTTTTTTCTCTCATAAATCTTACGATATTTCCCAGTTGTAACTTCACTAGGGATTTAAAAAAATAAGTTTTAACCAAATTAAGACTCTTAAGTTTAACTTTTTGAAGATAAATTCAGCATTCTATTTATTTGCTGATATCCAGTGGCGTAGCGAAGGGGGGGGGGGGCGTTCGCCCCGGGCGCCGAGGCCTAGAGGCGCCAAGTTGAGAGAAATTGTTATATATCTATATTGGGGTGGGGGCGCAAAATTTCTTGCTGACCCCGGGCGCCAAAAAACATAGCTACGCTACTGCTGATATCCTCGCTGACATCAAAAAAATCTTTGGGAAAAAGTGGCGCTTGCGCTTTTTGACAGAGTCTATGCTTAGACGCAAAACTTATCGACCGACTCGTCGCATTGAATGTGAATCGTTCAAATTGAATCGATGATTTGGCTTCGCGTTTGTTGACCTATAAAATTAAATCTCCGTTTTCCCCTTTTCATAATATTTTGATCAAACTAACTATTCAAAGGTAAGTTTATTTACCATTTGATCTCCCCACATGTGAAATGAATCATTAAAACTTAATTTCGTTATAAACACAAAGTAAACAACCTCTTAACCTAAAAACCGCTTTGATATGTTTGATAACTCTTTACTTTCATTGTTTCCATATTACTTTCCATACTTTTGCTGTATTTAATACTCTTATGTTCTTGTACGTAATATTTATTATTAATGCTGTTTATGATATAAACTTATAAGGAAATATTTAAGATAGGCCTAAAGGTCTCAGGAAATTATAAAGGATTTGAAATCGATTAATTTAGAATTAGAAGTTTGTTAAATATAAATACTCTTAAGTACAATTGACAAAAAATCGTCATATCTATTAATTCTTTCAAATAAATGATACTTATTAAACATAAATTTATGAACACAAGACACTATCAACTGTAATGTAGCAGAAAACGAAACCAAAACTACAACATTGTAAAGTCTTCTTTTAACAACATTACATTAGACTCAGGGGAAAGTTCCATAATCGTATATGCAGCCAAATAGCGTTTTTTTAGGTGTGGCTTCTCTAAAATTTGATTTCATTGTTATAACCTAATTTGCTACGTTTTTTGGAAAGATTTGTTGTGTGATATTTGACATTTTTGTAATATGAGAGAGAAAAAAAAGAGTAGCTACCAAGTACTATTTCTTCTGCTATATTCGTCTAATAAATGTTGGCGAATTTAAATATTTTTTAATTATTTATTCAGCCTGAGTAAAAAAAAAGATCAGTGTTTTTTGTCACTTGCTATATTTGAAACCAGTATCACATTGTTGGGTCATTCCACGTGAAATCAACCAATTTAAGGAAAACTTGTTGCATCATAGTCACAGATTTTTTTTTAATTTTTATCATAGACAGACATAGTACTGAAACCCTCAAATCTGAAATTTAAAAGTAATTTTCACAATATTGACCGAGATATGGCCATTTGAAAACTGGCCATTTTTACAAAATGGCGGCCATCTTGGAATTGTATCACTGTCTAAATATGGCCATAACTTGACAACTAATGGCTCAAAGTTTATATATCTGGTACCAATTTGAAGCTATTTGTACAAAGAATGAATATTTCACATCAAAACAATAATAAATTTTCATTTTTTTACTTTTTATTATGTGCAAAGTGAAAATTTCACCCCAAAAAAGGGCAGATTGTAATGGCTCATAAAAAAAATGAATCATCATGAATTTTTCTGAAACTTGGTAAAAACGTTGCTCCATCTGTGTGCTTTAAATAAAAAAAAATTGGAAAGGTAAAATTTGTTGTTTTAAAATAAATGGTTTTTTACAGATAAGGTGTCATTAACCAAATAATGATATTTTTAGAATCTGTGAGCATTCCTGATTCAAAAAATAATGGTTAAAATAAAATTTTCTAACATCTAAATTAATGTAAAAGTATAATCAAAACCTCATTTGTACTAATTTTGTAGAAATCTGCCTCCAGCCCCCCTCCCCCCACCCCCCCCCAAAAAAAAAAAAAAATTAGACAATTCAAAAAATTTTACACTGAAAAAGATAAGATAATAATTAAGGAATATAATGTATAATTATAAAATACCTATAAATGCAATGCATACATATGGTGATTTACTTCACATATAGGGGCAAGTGGGGTAGAATGGGACAGTAGGTTTTTCTCTTTATGTATCATTCTAAATATTTCATCAATCACATATTAGATGAAGTAATGGTACCCCAATCTTCAGTTGAAAAAAGTAGCTAATTTACACAAGCTTGCAATTATATAAAGAAAAAGATTATTTCAAGAATCAAAACATGAATTCAAAATTTTAAATTTTGAATTCAAAACATGATGTAAAAATTTCATTATGTTTCTATAAGCTGATGTAATATTGCATCATGTTCTATATAAGCTGATGCAATTTAAAGAAAAGATTGCTACTGTACCTTCATCTGCTTCTTAATTGGCTATAATCAAAGTATGATGCTATCTTGCATCATGTTCTATATGAGCTGATGCAATTTAAAGAAAAGATTGCTGCTTTACTTCATCTGCTTCTTAATTGGCTATAATTAAAGTATGATGTAATCTTGCATCATAATGTCCAAGAAACTTGAGTAATTCCTTTTAAATACCATATACCACTTCTAAAGTTTTCAATGAAGTGTATTTAGACATACAATATTTATTTTGTACTTATTATACAGTGGAGATGGAGTGTTTTGTATGTAAAAAACTCAATGTTTCTCTGAGTACTGATGTTATTTCTGTTCTTCAATTATCCCCACGGGATTTACATTTATTAAAAAAAAGGTTACATTATATAATCCCAGATGAAAAAAGTTTTTTGCATGCGAATATATGCAAGGTTCACAAGGATAAATTTCTAAAATTTTATAGTTTAAATCAGAGACAGTGTTGTGATCCATTTAATAAACATCCAAATAGTAACAGAGCAAAATCACTGAAAAAATTTCTTTAGATATGTCTATGACAAATCCAGACATCCTCATTCCAGGGAAAAAATTATGTACTTCCTGCTATTCATCAATAAATAAGATGATTTCTATTGTTGACATGAAAAGCATCTCTGATCCAGAATTTTGTGAACCCACAGTAGTAATGGAACAATTAAACAAAAGCTGTGAAATGTTAGAGTTATCGCCAATAAAAATGAATAGGCGTAGCTCAAAGAGGAAACTTGGTTATTTGCAGACAAAAGTTACAAAAATTTTGAATGAAATGAAATAAAAAGTACTGTAAAAATAAATATTTAGTGTAAATAACTGCAAATTGATTTTCTTTATTGAATTATATAATATAAACACAATACTTTAATTTAGATGCTAGAAAATTTCATTTTAACCAATATTTCTTAAATTAAGAATACTTACAGATTTTAAAATAATCATTATTTGGGTCAATGACATCTTATATGTAGAAAACCATTTTTAAAACAACAAATTTTACCTCTCTAATTTTACAGTATAATGTTCCATATATAGAGAAACTGTTACATCTATGCATAATCAAATCATTATACAGAAAGCGTAAAAAGTATATGAACTAAATTTACTTTTCATTTTTGAAATAATCTTTTTCTTTATATAATTGCAAGCTTATGTAAATCAGCTACTTTTTTCAACTGAAGATTGGGGTACCATTACTTCACCTAATGTGTGACTGATGAAATATTTAGAATGATACTTAAAGAGAAAAACCTACTGTCCCATTCCACCCCACTCGCCCCTATATGTGAAGTAAATTATCATATATATATGCATTGCATTTATAGGTATTTTATAATTATACATTATATTCCTTAATTATTTTCTTATCTTTTTCAGTGTAAAATTTTTTGAATTGTCTAATTTTTTTTTTTGGGGGGGGGGTGGGGGGGAGGGGGGCTGGGGGCAGATTTCTACAAAATTAGTACAAATGAGGTTTTGATTATACTTTTACATTAATTTAGATGTTAGAAAATTTTATTTTAACCATTATTTTTTGAATCAGGAATGCTTACAGATTCTAAAAATATCATTATTTGGTTAATGACACCTTATGTGTAAAAAACCATTTATTTTAAAACAACAAATTTTACCTTTCCAATTTTTTTTTAATTTAAAGCACACAGATGGAGCAACGTTTTTACCAAGTTTCAGAAAAATTCATGATGATTCATTTTTTTTATGAGCCATTACAATCTGCCCTTTTTTGTGGTGAAATTTTCACTTTGCACATAATAAAAAGTAAAAAAATGAAAATTTATTATTGTTTTGATGTGAAATATTCATTCTTTGTACAAATGGCTTCAAATTGGTACCAGATATATAAAATTTGAGCCATTAGTTGTCAAGTTATGGCCATATTTAGACAGTGATACAATTCCAAGATGGACACCATTTCGTAAAAATGGCCAGTTTTCAAATGGCCATATCTCGGCCAATATTGTGAAAATTACTTTTAAATTTCAGATTTGAGGGTTTCACTACTATGTCTATCTATGATAAAATTAAAAAAAAAATCTGTGACTATGATGCAACACCCATTGGTTGAATTCATGTGGAATGACCCTGTTGCTAACATCGTTCATGTATAATGCTAACTAGTATTTGGCAATGTAGAAATTTTTGAAATTGATTTATCATCCATCTAATATTGCGATTTAATACCACTTTTTTTTAAATCATGGAAGCCTATTTTTTAATTTTTAATAACAAAGTACAGTTTTTATACATCCCTTCTCTGTCCTGTATTATATAGTATGTATATTTAGCTTATAATTTTTCAAATATCTTTGAAAATAGATATATTTTACACATAAAAAATGTTTGAATTTCACAAAACACTCGTTTTTTCCCATTTTAAAAAATTAGTGACCTATTTTTAAAAATTTAATAATTTTTTTATATAATAATACACTAAAAAAGAAACAAAGGATTTTTTCTTGTCTGATTTTATATAGAAAGTCCAGTGGCATGGTGTTGATCACACCTGTCTGCGGGTCATAAGTTTGATTCCAAACTGGATAAGGTCCACCTAGCCTTTCGTTTCTTTGGGGCCAATAAAATGAATACTGAGCTCTCTTGGAAATTTAACACTGAAAGTCTCATGTCATCTTGACCACTTGGCCGGGACCCCAGCAGCAGAAATTTTTTATTGCAGTCTGCAGCACAAGTAGAAACTTTAAAAACAATCTGCAGAATATGAGGACAAATGCCTTCTTTCCAATCCTTTATCCCCTTATCTGATGCACTCAAACCACCTAAGTATTGGTGATTAACATAAAAAGAAAGTACTTTTAAAATTAAGTTACTGTTATCCTCAAAATTTTTAACACCATCCTACATTGTCAGAAGCGTGGATAAAATCCACTCCCGGCACTATGTCTGTTTTTTTTCATCGTGCCCCATTGACAAAATTTGCAATTTTTTTTTTTTTTTTTTTTTTTTGTGATCATTTGACAAAAATGCAGGTTTTTCACAATTTTTTTGATAAAATTTGCCTTTTTTTTTTTTTTTGCGGTATTTGACAAAATTTGTCCTTTTTTTCAAAATTTTTTGATGAAATTTGCCTTTTTAAACTAAGATTTTATGAGAAAATTCTCCTTTTTGGCAATCTTTTGATGAAATTGTTGTTTTCTTGCAATCATTTGACAAAATTTGTCGTTTTCTTGCAATCTTTTAATGAAATTTGCCCTTTTTGTGATTTATTTACAAAATTTGTCATTTTTTCAGGATTTTTTGTCAAAATTTGCTGTTTTTCCAGGATGTTTTGATGAAATTTGTTGTTTTATCATGGTCATTTGATGAAGTTTGCCATATTTTTTAAGATTTTTTTATGTAGCTTGTCGTTTTTTAAAGATTTTTTTGATGAAATTTGCTGTTTTTTGAGATCTTTTAATGAAATTTGCCATTTTCTGAGATTTTTCTGACAAAATTTGCTTTTTTGCTTTCAGTTGACGAAATTCACCTTTTTTTGGTTTTTTTTACCATCTTTTGAAGAAATATACCTTCTTTACAATCCTTTGCCGAAACTCGTGTTTTTTGTGGTACCTAGACAAAGTTTTTTTTTCTAATCTTTTGACGAGATTTGCATTTTATTCATTATTACCTGGACAAAATTTATCGTTTTTTTTTTCACAATCTTTAGATGAAAATTTTCATTTTCTCGAAATCTTTTGATGAAATTTGGTGCTTTTTTTGCCGTTCTTTGACGAAATCTGCATTTTTTCTTTTCTTTTCATGATACTTAGACATCTTTGTGTTTTTCTGCAACCTCTTGACAAAATTAGTTGTCTTCTCCCAATCTTTTAATAAAATTTTTTGTTTTTTTCATGATTTTTTGATGAAATTTGTTGGGTCTTTTTACAATCTTTGCATGTTTTTTGTGATTTTTTGACAATGTTTTTCCCATGATCTATGGCAAAATTGGTGGTCTTTCTTCACACAATTAAGGGATTTGAGAACATTTGTCGAAATTCATGATGCATTTTATATTAGATTTATGACCGATATTTCTCTTTTTAATTTACAAAATGATTGCCTAGATTTTTCAGAAAATTCAAAACAGAATCTCCCTGAATTATAAATGCATTCAAAAGTTTTACCAAAAGATCATACAAACTCTAAGTGCTGGTACTACTTGATTATTCTGTCAACCAAAAAACCATTGCCAAACTATAAGATTAGGCAATAATGGCTGATCGAAAATATCACATTTACTTGATATTAAACAATTTACATGCATTTGTTATATCGTCAAGCGATTTTTAATTTTACACATACAGTAGAACCCCACTAATTTGGATCTCTGGATTATCCGGATCGGTCTGGTCCATTTTTTTTTTCAAGTTTGAGAAGCAGTTGGCAAAATTCCATGGCATAATTTTATTTCATCCTCGTGTTCTGAATAAAATAGTCTTTTCGGAAATACCTTAAGCTTTCTTTTTTAAACTCTTTGATGTTATTTATGAAAGGAACAACTATGTATCATTTATTTTTTGACAATTCCAGTTTTTACGTTTGCTATGTAATCCATTTAGAAATGTCAACTAAAGCTCACCGCTCAATAAAGTTTTAATTAGAGCATTGCAAGAAAGTAAGGTAAAGTAGTCCATATAGACATACTGACTGATAAGATCGCTTTCTAATCTTTGTCAACTAGTCCATGGGGCTCTGCCAAGACTGTTTCCTTGTCTTCGTTAAAAAACGCTTTGACAAATCACATGTGGAAAATTGAAATTGAAGAAGGAATAAATGAGAATGAAAGCGACATTACAGCTGAAGATTTTGTGAGCATATTAAAATAAATTGATGATTGCTCAGATGTTGATATCAGCGAGATTACCTATTGGATGGAAGCAGAAGCAGAAAATAAAAAAGGTTACGCTTCACTTACAGATGACGAAATAATTGCTTTGCGCATAACTAATGAAAATGAAGATGATACAGATGAAAATACCATTGTTAATGATGATCAATCCAATGTTATTAGCCATAATGAAGCAACGTCCCATTTAAAACAATTAATGGTTTATTTTGAACGTCATGTAGAGGCTACACCGAATGAACTATTTATACTCAAGCAGATGTATGACCATGCGGCCAGCACAACTGCAACAGCAGAAAATTACAAACTTATAATATTACAAAGTAAACATTTCTACTATCTGTAAATATTGAATATGTTCAATGTAAACATGATTTTTTATGTTTTATTTTGTTTCATCGATTTACATTATCCGAATAATCCTTTGAGTCTGGTCCCAATTAATACGAATTATCGGGGTTCTACCGTAATATGTATTTTTATTAATGGTTTACTAATCTATTTCTTATTTTGTTTTTTAAAAAAGAACAAAAAATTATGTTAGTTTGTATAACTTGGGGATTTATGTACTTTGATGAAATCGGTTGACTGAATAATCAAGTAGCACCTAACTATTCATATAAATCATTTTTTGTTTCAATAGCTTATAAAAATTTTGAGATATAGTCAAACATGTAAAAGTTATTCATGTGTGCTCCCATCTCTCCTACATCATTATTTGTTTACTAGATCTTTATTTTCTATAATTTAATCCTTTAAATTTTTTTTTCCATATGAGTATTCAGACAAACTCAGAATATTTATTTATAAATTTGCTAAACAGTGTACAATGGGATAAAATATAACAGTTTAAAATCTACATACCATTTTGTTTGAAGTTTAAACATTAAAAACAATGATAAAGTTATCCGACAGTTTCAACTGAATTACTCAGCCTTTTTTCGAGGGAAAATAAAGATTTATTTGAACTGACAAAGGCATGTTATTAAGTTCTCAGGGAGATGAAGGTAAAACACGTGGGACAAAAATGAAATTGAAAACATGGGGAAAAAAGTCAACAAGAATCGCCACACGTAGGAAAAAAACTGAGCGGAAAAAACAGTAAGAGGACGAAAAAATATGAAAAATATTAAGATTGAAAACAAGGGGAAAAAAGTCAACAAGAATCGCCACACGTAGGAAAAACACGGAGCGGAAAAAACAGTAAGAGGACGACAAAATATGAAAAATATTAAGACTGAAAAAAGAAGGGGTGGGCTAGTTTAGTAAATTCAACCAAATACTAGGGATAGTAAAAGACATATTAGCATTACATACTTCATGTTGACGCATAAAAATCTCAATAGACTCTTTAATTAAAGAAATGTAAGGGTTATGTTGATGGGAAATAATAATAGCTCTATCAAAGTCAATGCTATTGATTTTATCATCGGCATATAGCTTAACCCATTTTCGGCCAAAGGTTCGTATACGAAACATTTCGATAAATATTTTTTTTAAACACTCTGACACATTTTTTTCAAGAATTTTATTTTTCTTCTATTTTTTAAGGCTTTTGAAGACATCCATAAAATATTAGTAATTCAATTGGAGTAAACACTTTCTCTTAAAAAATTTTCAAAATACGCTAGAGTTCTAATTTGAAACGCCTTTGACAAATTCGACTTTTTAAAAATATATTATTATTCCAATTGAAATGAATTATATGTTTTTAAAATAGATTAAAGTTGCAAATTCTGTATATGAAATAAGAATAAAACAAAAGTCATAAAAATATTATTCATATTCATATTATTCATTATAAGAAATAATATTTTATATTATTATATAAAATATTATTTCTTATATAAAATATTATTTTTCATGCACGAATCTTTTTTTGTGTCTTAATGTATGTAATTTAAGCATATTTCAATAAAAATAATGCTACATTTTATAAAATTTCTGTGCTTGGCCTAAAATGGGTTAAAGAAGGCAGCAGTTACTGAGTCCAATATCCCTTTTATGCTCCTTTAATCTTTTTAAAAATTTTCTCTTAGTCATACCTTTGTAATACCATTTCTGGTTATTGTTTAGAAGGATAGGAATTTCATAAACACCGGCAAACTGATCAGGGGGGATAGAATCTAATTTAGTAAAAAGTAAAATAGAAAACTTGGGAGGGGGGAAGTTATGAGATGAATGTTAAATTTAAGTAGGGACCTCTTAAAACATTAAAAAATAACGTGCCTTTGTCAGTTCAAATCTTTATTTTCCCTCGAAAAAGGCCGAGTAGTTTGTTTGAAACTGTCGGGATAACTTTATCATTGTTTTTAATGTTTAAATGTCATTCAAAATGGTATGTAGATTTTAAACTATTATATTTTATCCCATTGTACACTGTTTAGCAAATTAAAAAATAAATATTCTGAGCTTGTCTTAATACTCATAAAGTAAACCACAGTGTAAAGTCCATATTTAACTATTGATTTTTTTTCCTTTTATTATTTCAGTTTATTTCTTCACTTATTTAAATATTTTACTTTTTGCAAGTATTCATTGTAATTTTGATTGCATTACAGTTGAATCTCAAAAATCCTGAATCGATGGGACTGCGACTGTTCCGGACTTATGAATTTTCTGGATTTTTGAGGTCTGTTAAAAAATACTTTTTATTACTATATATAATAACATACAAAAAGTAATGTTTTCCCTACCATAATTAAATGACAATCAAGTTGGCGAATTAAATAATAAAATAGAAATGATGCACTAAAATATAATACTTATATAGAAATTAATTATATTATATTAAAATACGGTAAATTAAAATATAGTAACACAATAGATAATATAAGAGTGGCTCTGCTCTGAATTTTCTAAAAATTTAGGGTATTGGGTTCCAAAAACTAAAAAAATAAATCTTGGAAAGAATACAAATTTCTTAACATAAAATCCTCTTAATGAATATTAACAATGAATGAATTGTGTTTCTGCAAATATTTACTACTAAGAAAAAAAAAAATCTGATTTTTTATTTAATTTAAATTTTTTTTAAAAAATTTAAATTGGATTTTTATGATTTTGTTTCCTGCGTTAAAATATAGAATAACTATCAATAGTTTTCATATTCCAAAACAATTAAATCCTAATTAATGTCACAGTCTGCATTTTTAACATTTAATTAATGACAATCATTAGTTAGTAATAGCAGTAATTATAAAAACTGTATTCAGTTGTATTAGTTAAGGTTTAATTGTTTCAGAAACCTAAAATTCTTGATAGCTACTCAATATTTGAATGCTGGTAGGAAAAAAAAAAAAAAAGATTTAAATAAAAGAAATGTACCGTATTTTCGGATGTATAGCCCGCACCCTGTGTATAACTTGCACCCCTAAATCGAGCAGTGCAGTAAAAAAAGTTTGTGTATAACCTGCGGAGATGCATCGGTGTATAGTCCGTGGGCTATATTTTTTTAATTCTTTGAAACAGGGTAAGGTACCAACTCTGAAAAGGAACGATTCCTCGGATTCTATCTGAAATAAAACGACTCCGGAGAAGTTCAATTCCTTGAACTCCTTCCGATATGAAACGACTCTGTAAAGGAACGATTCCTCGGAATCATTTCAAAAAACAACGACTGCTCTGAATCGTTCCGAAATGATATAAATCACGCACTTTTTTTGTTCTTTGCAACAGGGTCGGTAGATTATTTTTCTGAAAAATAAACTAAAAATGATCTTAAATTCAGAATTGTCAAGATTGGAAGGGTTCCTGATTTTGGATTTTGTACTCTACAAACACAATGGCTATTATACATCTGTCAGTGCAATACTTGGTGATAGTTGTGACAGTTCTTCCAAATCCAGAAATAACTGTATTTAAGTAGTAAAAAAAAGCCTTTACAAACATGGGAGAACTCTAAATTTCAAGGCATAGTGAAAAATTTTTACAAATTTCGATGTTTTTTTCAAATATTTTAAGGTTTAAAAATTGTAGAAAAAATATTACGATTTCCAATTAAAAAAAAAAAATCCTTGTATAACCCGCATCGTGTATAAGCCGCAGCATCTTTTTGGGAGGTTTCTTTCTTGTATAAGCCGCGGACTATACATCCGAAAATACGGTAATTTAAATTAAAAAAATCCAATTTTTTTATTGAAAAAAAAAAGAATCATATTTTTTTCCTACAGTTTATTAAATAGATTGATTTGAGTGCCAGTGATTCAATTTAATATCTACCACTGTTGTCAACAGCTCAAAATTGATCCAAGAGCCAAATTCTGACTGTACCACTGAAATTGCCTTAAGTCTCAATTTTGGCGCAAAGTTAATTATTCTTGCCCTGACTTTTATCCATATGTTATACAGTGTATGTATTCAATTGCTCTTAAAATATTTTGCCTTTGGTTAGGATTGGATCTCGTGATTTACTGTTTTCAATCTTTCTCTACCCACAACATTAGTAGTAATAGCTTTCATTAAAAGTAGAATTGTAGTATAGAGGATATATGGTTCTATACGCCATATACATTCGGGATTTTTAGGTAGATTTCACACGAAATACTACTTATTACTGGATTTCCAATGTTCAAAATTACTATCAATTTTTTACTCAACTCTAAATTAAATACACATCTCTCATTCTCATGGAAAAACACATCTCAGTTTCTTTCGAACATAGATAACTTAACAAAAAACAACTCCATTAAAACCGTAATATTTTAACACACATTCTCATAAAAAACATTCGAATCACAATTCAAAAACAAAAAGAATATTTTTTCACACAGCTTAGGTAAAAGCTGTAGAAATAAAAATATAATGTATTTCACTTACAATTTATTGTTTGCACAGAAAACTCTTTACATTTTGATATAATTTGGTACATTTTGTTTGCTCGGCGACACTGCTAGTATAAAATTAAACAGTATTTTATCAAACAATTGCGATTGCTCCTATGTTGGAATTTCTGAAAATTTTTTGCAGACCTACACCAATCATGATCCCTAGACCTCAAAACTACCATCAGTAAAAAAAGTTTATATATATAACTTTTTTATGGCACAATAACTTCTATAATTCTGCTCAAATCTCCTCTAAACTGATACATAAAGTCAGTGGCGTAGCTAGGATGGGTGACACCCGGGGCGTATGTAAAGTATGTAAATGGTGTCACCCCCCCCCCAAAAAAAAATGCCATATTTTTAATACAATTTGAACGTTATTACAAAGAAAATTTCAACATTTTTTTCATGTCTGGTGTGATCTTATGGATAATTCAAAGAAATTATTACAAAATTGTAATTTAAATACAAAATACTAAAAAGTTTGCTTTTGCTATTCATTCGTTGGATAGATAGGTTTCTGTTCCTGGTGTATATCTTATTTAGACACCTCATTTTGTAATAAAATTTTAGAGTCTCCAAGAAAATAAAATTAACTCTGTTGCGTGATGTGCTAGAAATTTCCTTTTATTTCAATATTTTTTTCCAAAATTTTATAAGATTACGTATATAGTAAAACTCTGATAATTCGAATTAATTGGGACCAGACCTAATCCGGATTATTGAAAATCTGGAGAATTAGAAAAAAAATGAAATAAATAGAACATACTTACAGAAAATCACCTTAATGTTAAACTTATTGAATATTTACAGACAGTAAAAATGTTTACTTTGTAATAAAAATGTTTATAATTTTCTGCTGTGCCAGTATTTTATACCTTTTGCGAGCTGTACGGTCACACATCTGCTTAAGCATAAGTTACATTGTTGTTTCTCTGAAAGATAATATCAAAGAGTTTAAATAAGAAAGCTTAAAGTATTCTTCCGAAAAGATTTCAGAAAAAAGCTTCTTTTTATTCAGAATACGTCGATATAACAAGTTAATGTTATTGAAATTAGCCAATCGCTTCTCAAACTTGAAAAAAAAAATTGACCAAACCAATTTGGATTATCGGGGTCCGAATTAGCAGGGCTCTATTGTATTTGCAAATAAAGATTGGGTGTCACCCCTTAACCCTTTGTGAGGCGGTGGTTTCATAGATATACCACTTATCTTTAATTCCAAAACGCCATTTTGGCACCGGAATTTTGTTAGAGAAAATTACAGTTTATTAAGTGCGTGAAATATAGCCTTTTCTTATTTAAAAATAAAGTTGTTTTCAAATTCCGGTGTCAGTCATTAATTTCAATACTTAAGCAATGAATTTACCCTGTCCCGCAAAGGGTTAAAGGGTGACACCCGGGGAGGACCACCCCCTCCGCCCACTGCATAAATTCAAGGGGCATAAAATATCAGTCAAGTTTGTTAATGAGAAAAATTGGACCAATGAGGTGGAAATAGGGAGAGTTTTTGTGAAAACAGAAAAAAAACCCATAAATATTATATATATATATATATATATATATAGGTATTTAAAAAATACTTAAGAAATAGATTATTTTGCACGATTATCATTTACTACTTACAAGTAACTTTTGTTTAGCCCTTCATTGATTCAATTCTGAAAATATATTTTAAAAATCCATTGAAATAAATTTTCAGAAAGTAGGTTATTTTGCATGGTTATCATTACTTAGAGGTAAACTTTGTTTATCAATTTCTGTGCCATATATTTTTATTATTATTATTCTCTAACTTTTTTCTCTTTTGCTTGTTTGTGAGTTAAGAGTTGAAGATTTGAGGTCTGTCCTATTAATCGAACATCCCTTATAAAGACCACATTTTCATTTCACAGATTTTATAACCAATAAACTATACAAAATCAACCTGCATGCCTGTTTGTGTTCCGGGGAATCCCCGGAATTCCGGGGATTTTACTAAAAGTGCCCCGGAAATTCCGGAGTTAATTACAACAAATCGGCATGCTTTTTTTTTACTTTTCTATGAAGCTTTCCTTTCATCTGGACGTTAGTAGCTGGGAAGCTTGATTCGAAAGTAACAAATCGCTCTTTAGTTTAAAAATCTAGCGCCCCTCTTGCCGCTCATTCAAAAAAAGTGCCCTTCTTTCCCCTCATTTGAAAAAACGCTCTTACTGCTGTTGCGTCCAAACTGAATGCACGCCTGCTAGTTGTCTTCTCATTCATACATTTAAGACCCGCGTTCTCAAAGCGTGCATTGCGGTAGACAAGTCTTTGACAGGTCAAGTTTTTTTATAAGATTTTGTTCCGAAATTTCCAAGAACTAAAAACATTTTTTTTTTTTTTTATCATGGATCAGAAAATTGAGGCAAAAAAGTATCGCGAATTTCAACAAATGATTGCCGAAAATTTTCGTCAATCGTTCACACCACACAAAAGAAAAAAAAAAAGAAAGAAAAAAAATCCGCAAATTTCATCAAGGAATCGTGGGGGAAAGCGTATTTCGTTTTAGAATTGCGAGAAAAACGCTAACTTTGAAAAAGGATCGCCGAAAAAGCGTTAATTTCATCAAAATGCAGCAGACAAAAGTGTAAATTTTGAAGAATCGGAAAAAAACTTCAAAGTTCGTCAAGGAGCCATCGAAAGGATGCCAATTTTGTCAGATTATCGGGTGAAAAATAGAAATTTTGTTAGAGAGCCACGGAAAAACGCGAATTTTGTTAAATGACCGTGGACAAAAGATTAACTTCGTCAAATGACCACAGAAAAAATGCTATTTTTCAAAGGGCCGTTGAAGAAACGCGAATTTTATCTAAGTATAGAGACAAAAAGCGCGAATTTCATCAAAATGCCTCGTAAAAATGCAAATTTTGTATCAAAGGGCTGTGGAAGAAACTTTTTTTTTTTTTTCACAATTCTGCGAAATTCACGTTTTTTTTTTTTTTTTTTTTTTTTTTTTTTTTTTTTATCGCAATCCCTGAACGAAATTCGTATCTTTTCACGATTCTCTGTCAGAATTCATTTATTTCATGCGATTCTATAACAAAATCTGCATTCCTCCCCCTCCCAATAATTTGTCAAAATTTGCGATACGTTTTATATTCGAATTTTCGGAGTTTTGAATGATTTTTTTTAATTTCCGAAATGACTGACTCAATTTTTCTTGATTTTGTCCAAAATCTGATTAGAATCACAGAGGTGAAAAAGTATGAAATTCACAGCAAATTTTCTGAAAGGTTACAACAGAAGTGGGAGAAAGGGGGGAGCAATTCCATTCCCAGTACAAAGTTATGTGCTTTTTTTTTTTTTTTTTTTTTTTTTTTTTTTCGCGCCCCTGTTTTGAAATTTGCGTCTTTTTGCGATCGTTTGACGAAATTTATCGTTTTTTTGCGATCTTTTAACAAAACTTGCCGTTTTTTTACGATGTTTTTACAAAATTTGCCGTTTTTTGCAATCTTTTAATAAAATTTGTCGTTTTTCGTGATTTTTAGCAAAATTTGTCGGGTTTTATTTGCAATCTTTTTACAAAATTTGTCTTTTTTTGTGATCTTTTAACAAAATTTTCTGTTTTTTACGATCTTTATAAAGAATTTGTCGTTTTTCATGATTTTTTTTAAACAAAATTTGTCATTTTTTAATGATTTTTTTAACAAAAAGTTGCCGTTTTTTCGCGATCTTTTAGCAAAATGTGCCGTTTTTCGCGATCTTTTAGCAAAATATGCTGTTTTTCGCGATCTTTTAATAAAATTTGCCGTTTTTTCGTGATCCTTTAACAAAATTTGTCGTTTTTTCGCGATCTTTTAACAAAATTCTTTTTTTGGTGGATACGAATAAATGTGCAAGGGGTGAAAAAAAGTAACATTTTTTGATGATTTTATATTTTATAAATATTGTAGGAGTAAAATCCACAAAAGAATAAAATATTTGAAAGTTAAAAGCAATTCTATGTAATGGCTCATGGGATACTTATGAAGTTAATCGGTGATTATGATTTATATACTATTGTAACTTATTTTTAAAAAATGAAGATTTTTTTTTTTTCAGGGGATTTAATCAAGTGTTACAAACAGGCATGTTGTTATTCTTGCCTTTTTAAAGAAATTATGGCAAGTTAATAAAGTTGTTACTAGGGATGCACCGAATATTAGGCATCTATTCAGTATTCGGTCATGTTACCGAATATTTGGTTTAGCCGAATATCAAACTATTCGGTTAAGCTGAATATCAAACTATTCGGTTAAGCCGAATATTACTTAATAAAGCTTTTAAAACACATTTTTAATAACTTTTCACAATTTATATTTTTAACTGTCAATTTATAAATATATTTAAAATAATTAGAAAGAAAATATTTAAATAAAATAGAATATTTTTACATTATTAAAAAAAACTTAAGAAAAATAAATCATGAGAAGGATTAAAATGGTGATTTATTAGGATTCTCCTTAGGAATAAATGATGCGAGTGCAGATTGAAGTTCCTAAATTTTATTTAGCAAATAATCTGTTTCTTGCTTTTCCCAAACAAAGGTCTTTAAACAAGAAAGAAAAACTTTTGAGATTAGTAATATCTATCAAAGCAGACAATTTTTGTTCATGAAACCATAATCATAATCAACTTATTGAATCATAAGTACATTGTATTTCATCTCACTCTAGGTCAAACTTATGTTTTTGTTTGTTGCATTAACAGTAAATAAGATACCATAACTATATTTTCAACTCACATGCTTTGATTTCTGTAAAATATGAAATGATGGGAAAGATGGAAAATTTCACCATTCATAAGAAAAGAACTATAAGCTAGGTATTCCTTTATTCAGAATTAAGTTGAAAGTATTTATACTTTATATTGAAAAATATCTGCCTTGAGTTATTTAAAAAGAACAATTATGAGACTGTACAGTTTTTCTTCAACTATTTTTTCATTATTTCTCTTTGATTTTAAAATGTTTGTTTCAATTTGTAGAATAAATCATGAAATTTAAAATTTTGGTACTTCTAGGTAATTCCGTCGACCAAAAAATTATCGCCAAACTATAAGATTAAATGTCAATAATGGATGATCGTGAATGTCACATTCAATGACATTAAATGCGATTCACGTGTTTAAAATGTCATTAAGTGATTTTTATTTCGACTTTTTATTAATATTCTACTAATTATTTGGTTTTTCGTTATTTAAAATAAAAATTACGTCAACATGTATAATTTGGCTATTAGTTTGGCGATTTGTATAATTTAGCGAAATTGGTCGATGGGATAGCCTAGAAGTACCAAAATTTTATTAATTTAAAAAAAAAAAACTTATAATTGTGTTTCTTAAATAAAAAGACAGATTTTTTTAAGTACTAAATGTTCTTATAAAAATCTCTTGATTATCAAAATATAAGGTTTTCTTATTAAATTTTATGTAAAATTGTTTTAAAAAGTAACATTTTTAAACCTTTAAACTTTGAAATATAAAAAGTATTTGTAAAGCTGAATATTCAGTATTCGGCCAAACAATTACTATTCGGCTGGCCGAATATTCAGTATTTGGCCTAACAATTACTATTCGGCTTGCCGAATATTCAGTATTCGGTTCAGCTGTTGGCTGAATATTCGGCCAAAATCACTATTCAGTGCATCCCTAGCTGTTACAAACCGTTACTGGGTCAAATCATGTCATGCATGCAACACACATACTTTCTACATACTTCTGCTTTTTTAATAATATTATTATATACCAACAAAAATTTCTTGTAAAAAAAAAAAAAAAGCTCCAAATTCTTCATGTTTTGCCAGAAAAAGTAGTGATATCTGTAGTTTGTACAAGTTAAAAGCTGAATTTCCCAAATTTTAAACATGAAACCTTAGAAATAAAAAAAAAAAATATTTTCTTCTAATCTCATATGTGTGATTTTAATGCATTATATTGAAATCTTGTGTATTGATTAAAAAAAAAAAAATATTTGAACATTTATTATAGTTTGTTTGCATACATTAAGAAGTATTGCAGCAACCTTAGAAGGCACTTATTCACTTTAAACTGTTAAAAGCATATCTTAGTTATGTTTTAAAAATTAGCTCTATTGGAATGTTATCTTCCAAATATAGGTATTTTGTTATTTTTTGCTACTAAGCATGTAAAAAATACTGAAGTGGTTTATATGCTTTTTTAAAATATGTATTTTATTTCTGTATTTAGTGCCACAGAATCCTTAAAATCCTCAAAAAAATGTAGTTGGTACGTAACACATGCATACATACTTTAGAATTTGAATTTTTTAGGTTTTTTTTTAAATACTGAAGTGGTATATACGCTTTTTTAAAATATGTATTTTATTTCTGTACTTACAAGGAAGGTCTCCATAATGGCATACTCCGAAAAATCTGAAAAAATTATAGAATGTTTTTCTCATGAAGATATATACGAGGGTAAACTGAGTTTTAACCCACTTCTTGGCGACATGTTTTCTACCGCGCGATAACTACGCCGCGCCTTGCTTACCTTTACTTTTAGCTATCGCACTTCTCGGCAACCCACGGAGCAAAGAAGCGATTTTTCTCTCCTTCGTTTGCCGGAGCTTGCGCATGCTCTGTTCGTTCTTTCTTTTCTAGCTATCTTATTGGACGCGAAAGGAGAAACATTTAAAAGTTTGAAGTCCCGCGCTTTGAAATAAAATTTCTTGTGTCTCATTAGAGGCCGTTCGATTTCGAAGAGTAACATCGAGTGAGTAAACTTTTTGGGGGGGAATATACGAGTGATTTTTTTAATTAGAAACTTTTGTTTTGTATTTAAAAAGAAGTATTTTCTACATTTCTATTGTTTTTTGAATGTAGAGATCCTGCTTTGTAGTTAAAAGTGTTTTAGGCCTTGCTTTAGTATTTTAGATGTTTTGAATCTTAATGTTATTTAGTTTCATATTAAATATAAAAGGAAAACATTATTTGACTTCAAAGCTTAGTATATTTCTTTAGAAAATCCATTATTAATTTCTTTTTTATTTTAAAAAAGGCTGGTTTTGTTTTTAAAAGAAGGTATGTACACAATTTCTTTTCTTCTTGAACGGAATTGTTTTGCATATTTTGATGTTATACATGTTTTAAGGAAATTTATAGCCGGGGGGGCTCAGCCCCCTGAGAAAGAATTTTTTTCTTTTAAAAGCTTTGTATTGCGTAGTGTCTCCTGGACTTAAATCCTGCTCCGGGAGACAAAACGCAAAAGCACGCCAACGTGGCGATATTTTGGAAGCGCGCCAAGAAGGGGGTTAAAACTCAGTCGCGCCTTTGGTGATTTTTCATTGGTTGGCGATGGAATGCAGTTTCAAAAATTACTTTTTTTATGTTAAATAAACTCTGAGGAGGAAAAAGTTTCATCTTGAAAATAATAAGATAAAATTAATTTAAATAACTTTAGTTTTGTCAGTTTTAGTTTGTTTGTGTAATTTTATTACATCGATTATATGTATTTTATTCAAATTTAACCATCAAAATTTGCAATTTAAAACGAAATTCATAATTTAAATTTATTAAAATTGTTTTAAACTCAAAGTCCAATTGAGCATTGTCAATTCGCAGGGTTCGCACAAACTCCTTGGACTCCTTAGAAACTACTTAGAAATGAAAACGTTCCCAAGTAGTACTTAGAACTACTTAGATAAACAAAATACTCCTTAGAAACTCCTTAAATTGTATTGCGGTTTTGCACGCAAGCAATATTGCTCCCAAAAGAGAAAAAAAAATCGCGATTGTAAAACGTACGGTAAACCCTTTATGCACGTAATTCATCAGAAGCACAGCAGTGATTGCAGGGATGCCTCGGACTCGCTATAGCGCGTAAAATACGTAAAAAATAGGCGATGGGACGCAGTAAAATAGCTCTTACGCGTCCCGTGAGACGCGCAATTTCGTTTAAAAACGCATAAAAATGGCGACTTTGGTTACAAAATTGCGAAATAAGGACTATTTTTCGGCAAATTTCGTCAAAGATTCACGAAAAAATGGCTAATTTTCTCAAAAAATTTCGAAAAAATGCAGAGATTTCCTCGAAAGATCGCGAAAAAAACGACAAATTTCGTCTAAAAATCGTGATAAAACGGCAAATTTTGTCAAAAAATTTACGAAAAACGACGGATTTCGTCAAAAAATCGTGATAAACAGCCAAATTTTGTCAAAAAAATTGGGAAAAGCAGCAAATTTTCTAAAAAATTTTTGATAAAACGGCAAATTTCGTCAAGATACGCGAAAAATCGCTAACTTTGTCACAAATCTCGAAAAAAACGGCAAATTTCCTCAAAAAAGTGCGTATAAACAACAAATTTTGTCAAAAATTCGCAATAAAACAACAGATTTCGTCAAAAAATCGCGAAAAAACGACAGATTTATCCAAAAGATTCGCGAAAAAATGGCTAATTTCGTCACAAGATCTCGAAAAATGGCAAACTTCCTCAAAATATCGCGAAAAACGGCAAATTTCGTCTAAAAATCGCGAAAAAACGGCAAATTTCGTCAAAATATTTGTGAAACATCGGCAAATTTCGTTAAACAAATCTCGAAACCGTAAATTTTGTGAAAAAAATCCCGAATAAACGGCAAATTTCGTCAAAAGATCGCGGAAAAGATTCAAATTTTGTAAAAAGGGCACGAAAAAAAAAACGTAATGCCTGAAGTGAATTTTCTTGTTCCAAAAGCTAATTTTCTTCATTTTTTTTTTTTTTTTTTTTTTTTTTTTTTTTTTTTTTGCTGCTCTGAAAATGGATTTTCGTGATTCACTATCCATTTTTGACTGCTCCAAGTCTTTCTGAGTAAATGTGACTCAGGAAAACACCCATTCATTAAACAAAAAGTCTCATCACTTTACTCAACAAAAGTATTCTTTTTTTTCAGCATAAATGTCTTTTTCTATAAATCAGTCTTGCCCCTTTTTTTTAAAGAAATGCAAACAATAGTGATACTTGTTATCTTCTACTTTCAAATGTTCAATATTTTATAGTTAAATTTGTATCTTGCAAATTTATTTTTAAATAAGTAAAGAAAATTTCTCATAATTTTAAAAACAACTAATATTGGTTTTATATTTTTATTTATTATTAAAACAATAATTATTAAATTTCATTTTTCTAATGCAAATGAACAAGTTCAATTTTCAAGTGCATCTAAAAATATGACTCATTAATGGGGACCCGATTTTGTTAAAAAGAGACCCAGGATTTTTCAAGTCCAGCGGCATTCCTGGATTGGTTTTGATCATACTAATAGCCACCAAAGTGTCACGAAATATCGCAGATAAAATGCTAATTTTGTCTGAAGATTGCAGATATAATGCCGATTTTGTTAAAAAATCGTGGGAAAAAATGACGATTTCGTCAAAAGATTGCGGGAATAAAACAGTGTTTTCGAGAAAAAATCATATAAAAATGCAAATTTTGACTAAAAATCCTCGAAAAAACATCGATTTCATAAATAAGAGAAACAGGAAAACACAGATTTAATCCAAAGATCGCAGAAAAACCATCGAATTCTACTAAAGATCGCAAACAATGGCCAATTTTGCTAAAATATCGCAGATAAATCGCTGATTTTATCTGAAGATCGCGAATACCCCCCCCCCCCTTCTTCTTGCAGGGCGGTAACTCGCAGAATCCCTGTGGAATCGGGGCTGTGCAGGTGCATGCCACATAAATAACAACAAAAGTGGATGTCTTTAAATTTTTTTGAACTCCTTGGATTTTTTATGTACTCCTTGGATTTTTTCTTCCCAACTCTGTATGAACCCTGATTCGATTTCGTTGCTATGGAAACATCTGGCTTTTATTTTTGAATAAGTTTAAATGTATGAAAATAATTTTTCTCAATATGAATATTTCTTATTGGTGAAAATATTTTTTTTCCAGTGGTAAATCAAATAACTACAGCAATAGGCAATATACATATATAATGCAATATATATGTGTATATAATATATTAAACTTTATCATTGTTTATGTTTAAATTCATTAAATACCATTTAAATGCATAAAAGAAAAACCAGTTTTTAGTTATCTTAAATCATTTGTTTTTAGCAAGGAAAAGTGCTGCTCGCCAAATCGCGTGATGTTTTTGTCTTTTCACGCCAAATATTCGAAAGTATTTTATTTTTTTACATATTTTCTACTGTAATTCCGCCACTAGATTTGACTGACCTTACGTAACATACATAAGTAGTATAATTAGTATTTTTTCCAAAAGATTCTGAGTATGCCCATATCTTCCTTGTTAGTGCCACAGAATCCTTAAAATCCTCAAAAAATTTAGTTGGCATGTAACTCATGCATACATACTTTAAAATTTGGATTTCTTAGATTTTTTTTTTTTTTTTTTTTTGAAATACTGAAGTGGTTTATATGCTTTTTTAAAATGTGTATTTTATTTCTGAACTTAGTGCCACAGAATCCTTAAAATCCTCAAAAAATGTAGTTAGCATGTAACTCATGCATACATGCTTTAGAATTTGACTTTCCCCCACCCCGAAAAGGCATCAACGGCCAAGTCGCAGGAAGCCATATTATATGAAAGATTTGGAATGTTTGGCTTTTAACTTAAGTATGAACTTCAGATATCACTACTTTTTCTGGCGAAGCATTAAAGAGAACTTGACCCTTTTTTTTTCTTTACAGGAAACTTTTTGTTACGATATCACTACTTTTGTATGTGTTTTCAAGTGTGTTTTTCTAAATTATATTAATATACAAGTTTTTTTTAAGTTTCGGTACTTTTATGTTGGCAGGCGCAAATCTCCTCAATAGCAGTTTGGTTTTTTTGCCAATAGCAGTTTCAATTTTTGGCATGTGTAAGTTAGAAACAGTGGCTGGATTTTCAAATAGAATATTTTGGTTTATGTTGTTGCATATTTATTTATTTATTTATTCCTGTGTTTTAAATAAAATGAAGAAAAGGCATCTATTTAAGTGAAATTTGTGTGTTTTAAATGAGATGACTAAAAAGTTTACATTTTTAAATCAAATGAATGCAATATGATCAACATAGATGGGGACAGTATTTCCCAGCTAACATAAAAATACCTAAATTTATTTTATTGAACTTTTCAAATTTATACCGTAGACTCCCTCAAATCCGCACAGCTCGGGACCAGAGGTTGTGCGGATTTTAAAATTTTGCAGATTTCTGGTCATTGCTTTGTTTTGCATTTTTTAAACAGTAATTTGAATATAATTAATAATGTAATTGAAACTATGATGAATGCTTACAATATAATAAAGCATTAAAAAAGTAATAATCTAGAATAATAAAAATTTAGATATTTTTTTAAAATCATTAAAGTATTAAAAGCAAAGGTCAAGTTAATAATCAATAATGTGTAGTTATAAAATTTTTTTTAAACTTGCTTCGTGTAGGTACTCTACTAATTCGCATCAAAATCATAAAATAAAGATTTATTTCAGTTTTAGTCAGACTTAATAATTAGAAAAGCTTTATAAATATATTTGGTAAAAAGATTGTGATTACAGTGATATCAGAAACATCTTGAATTTTTTGAGAAATAAATTTATGCTTCCTTCATGAGAAAAAACATGAATTAAGTAATAATTAACAAAATTTATAAATTAAAATATATATGGAATTGGTATAAAATTAAAAAGTCAAATTTTGTCCCTATATCTGAACTGAATATTTCATTGTATACATCCGTAAATTATGTGCGTATTTTAGGTTTGCGGATTTGAGGAAGTCTGCTGTACTTTATTTCTTTTTATATTAAAGTACTAGTCTTCTCTAATAAGCAATTTTGTCTCCCTTAAATCCATGTTAAACATTGTTTCATGTTACTGTTATTCATAATTTAATTTAATTTTCTATTCCTTTGCCAAATCAGAAGCTTTTGATAGAGAAATGAAGAACCCTTACGATCATAGAAGCACATCATATGTTTTGTGTTGTTATATATTTCACATTTCTCTTAAATCACTTATGCTTAATGTACATTTGCTTATCAGTTGCAATACGTCCTCTTATGCAGAGATTTTTAATCTTATTAAGTAATATTTTCCAATTGGATTCACAGCCAATTGTCGTATTTTAACTGTTGTGATTTGATGCAAGTAAAATGGTTCTTATGAAATCCTTTGACAATATCTGCATTTACATTAAATCATATTAATGCTAATATCTTTTTGTTTCACACTAACTTTTTTCGTAAATTCAATTGTGGAAGAATAGAAATTCTACGGGCGCATTGCCGTGATCCATTACAAAATCTATCATTATTCTTCTCAAATCATCTTGAACAATGTGTTAGTGTGCCGTGGTTTTAAGATTTCAGCTAATTTTACTCGAAACCTGAAAACTAAAATACACCGATTATATAAGATTTATTCTGATGTACATATCGATAAACAGATTACATATTATAGAATTATAATAATCATAAGAAGAACTGGCAATTTCGGTGCTTTAATAGTTTCTGTAAATTCTCTTTATATAATACAGAAGTTTTAACAGAAGTTAAGGCAAACAACATAGTAACATTAAGTATAACAACAGTACCATATAATAACAATAGTAGAGGTTTTGTGCCGTGACGAAATGATTGACGCTTTGGAAATATTTGTATGTTATACTATTTAACTAATCAAATGATATGCAGAAAAATATAAATAAATGGCTCGCAATTCGCATTAATAATTACCCCCAATGAAAAGTAACCACTAGCATAAAATTTTCGCCAAGCCTGGCGAAAATTGTCAAATTTGGTAATATGTCATAGCAATTTACAAATTTGGCGACCAAAAATGTTTTGTTTATTTTGCCGTTTTAAGTTTTAATAATGCATTATGTATTACACACATCTTTATAATAGGTAAGGTGCAGTTATATATGTATTATGTGCATTATGCATATACATAAAGTTCATTAACATCATTAAAATGCACTTAAAGGTTTTGGTGCTGTTTATGTCCATGAGAGATATAGGCCCTAGGGGAGTGTCCTCCGTGGGGGAGGGGATCTTTCTAAGGGAACCTAACCCATATTTACCCAACGAAATCTAAGGTTTGGAGAAAACTTTGAACGATCAGACCGACATACGCGATTGAGTTCGAACCCAGCCCCTCCTGTAGGCCACTGGTGTGGGGTCGCATTTAAAAGAATGGCGCTCCATAAATAATAGAGGATATTTGCCAGATTGACGAGAGTGCTACTGAGATTAGATTCTTGATATTTATAATAGACAAGGAAAGGGCACATACCCTCACCTTATTGAGTTTACAGCTGAAATTTTAAGATTAGTCAAAACTGGATAAGCATATTAAAGTGCAACGAGTCAGCTATGTCATATCTTTGTGGAAGCTACTTGAAGACCTAATTTTAGTGGTTGACTGATAGGTTTACTATTGTGTTTTCCTGCATCCAAAAGAATGGAAGCATAGAAGAATGGGTACAGAAAACACAATGAAAAATCCACCTATCAACCACCAAAATCGAATATGTAAGTGATTTTAACAGATATGACTTGGCAGACCAATTACACTTTAATATGTTAATCGAGTTTTAATTAATGCTAAAATTTCAGTCGTAAATTCAACGAGGTGGTGGTCTGTGCGGACGACTCCTGGTCTTTAATAAAATTTGTTTTAAGAAAGTCAAAGATAGAGCAAATCTTTCAGTGTATGTGTTCATCTTTCTAGCTAGATTTTTGTAAAAGCATATAAAAATTTATCCAGCTGGAAATGATGCAATATCTTTGTAACACGAGCCATTGTTTTTTAAATTGGGTTTTGGCTGCCAACATATATTGTCTATAAATATAATGTTTCTTTCACTGACTTAAAATTAACAATAAGTTAATAGTAAGAACACAGTAAAAAAAAAAAAAAAAAGTTGCATACGTTTCGTTTTGGAAACGGCAACTACAGTAAAATATCGTTTATACGACGATCACTTATACGATGTGTACATTTATACGATGTTTTAATGTGGTCCCGATTCATTCCTATTCATTTTAATGTAAAAATATATCTTTTATACGACGCCCAAAATCGTTTATACGTCGATTTTTCGATTTTGTATAGGTTTATTTTTGTTTATTTTTCTTGTGTATTTTACGAACGAGCGGAAGTTGGCAGCCATAAATGACACCAAAGAGCGTGTTTAAATGCACTCCATATTATAAAAATGTGGGCTGGTGTTCGATTAGTCTGAAAATCAGCTTATGTGTAACAGATTACACTGGTCATTCTTTTTTCGAGGATGGTCAGCTTTCCCGACCTGTTTTAAGTTGCAAATAGACTACCCTTCTAACTGTTATCAGTATTGGCGACTTTTGGCCAAGCGGGGTTTTTGATCTTTGACTTTAAATGGAAAGGAAATGATGTACTGCAAATGAGGAACCTTTCCGTAAAACATAAATAAAAGTACGCATATTTAAATTGCTTACTAATCCCCCGCCCCGTTTTTTTTCGGTTTGTTTAATTTACAAATTCATGCAAATCAGCACGTTAAACTTTAAAATTAAGTGAAAACAAAATTAATTCTGGTTTTGGAAATGAAAATCGATTATACGTCGTTATCGTTTATACGACGTTTTTCGGTAGTCCTTTCGGCGTCGTATAAACGATGCTCCACTGTAATTGCATTTTCTGAAACGAATTGATCCATTTTGAGAATGAAACGTGTTATTTTTAAGAATGATCAATAGCTGAAATACGAATAGTAGCAGAAAGATTTCCGATCGTTTTTGAGATGTTCCGTATTCAAACCGGAATAAAATGAAATCTGAAATTTCTTTTCGGAAATTAAATGTTTCGCTTCAGATGTGAAATATTTCTAAAATTTTTTACAGTGTTGGCGATACAATACATTAACATTAGGACTTCAGAGCTCACTTTTATTTATTATTTTTTTAATTTCGCATATGCATATTACAATCATAAACAGCCAAACTGGTTGCATAAGAAGAAACTCATAGAAATTATTTTTATTAAGCTAATAATAAAATTTCTATGCATATATTTAAAAAAAAAAAAAAAAGAAGTAGAAAAAGTTACGGAATCATGAATTAGTAATAAGGCGACAAAATGTGTTTTTTCTGGTTGGATTTTAATTGAGTATTAATTATGCATCTAATCCATTAAAATTGCTCGTAATTTTTTT
This sequence comes from Maratus speculifer, assembly GCA_964019185.1. NCBI lineage: Eukaryota > Metazoa > Arthropoda > Arachnida > Araneae > Salticidae > Maratus > Maratus speculifer. The sequence goes on from OZ025303.1 coordinate 62,562,479, forward strand.
ACTATAAAAAGAATAGAAGTTTATAGTAGAATAAAAATTCATTGTAGCTATATTTAAAAATGATAATGTACTTTTATAAAATACAACTTTTCAAATTATTAATTTTTATTCATAAACGCATAAAATCAGCAAATGCTTATGCTCTATTAAAAAACCAGTTATGTCTCTTTTTCCTTTAAATGCAAAGTTTTTCAAGAGAAACTGCCAAAATGGGTGTTTTGAACTGAATTTCTTCACGAGACAGTACACTGTCAGAAAAATTCGTCAATATGCACTAAGTTATCCTTATTTTTTCTCACAAATAATTGCCGTACTCCTAAAAAACATATTTGATCCGTGAATTCATTCCGAACGTCTAAAAATGAGGGAGAGATTCCGTTTATTTCTAGCATGCATGCGCATTGGGTCTATTGGTAATAAATTCCAATTTACTTTTAAATTGAAACACACAAAATTCTATAGATTAAGATGTCTAATTTAATTTAAAAAGACAAAAATATTTTCGAATTTAAAATTGTGACAATTTTTGAATGAATGAAGAATTATTTTCTTCATTCATTCAAAAATTCTCACAATTTGTTATTCAAAGTTGGATAAGTTGAATAAAATTGAATTTACTAAGTTATTTATGTAATAAATATTCCCATTTAAAATATACTTTAAGTGAACGCATTTAAAAGATATTTAAATTAAAAAATAAAATGCAAAAAAATGATATTATTAAAAAAAAATCTTATCGAATAAAAATAGAACATCCATATTTTTACTCTAGCAATGTACGTAAATATATTTAAAATTCACATTTTTATGCTATATTAATACTGACATATAAAAACCCCAGCCATAGTTTCATCAAAGACGAAATCTTCCCGAAATTAACTTCAAAATTAAAAGTTTTTTAACGAAATAAACCAAACCACACTTATATGAAATGAACGCTTTTAGTTCAAAGCATTTTCCTCCTGTGCAGCCGTAGCACCGTGGTAGTGCGTTTGCCTGCCAACCCTGGGGTCGTTAGTTCGATCCTCACGGCCGCCGCATTTATCTTCTCCAAACTTTTTTGAATTGACGGATATTTTACCTCTTTTGACGGAGCGTAATTTTTTTTCCGAGCACCTTCGTCGCTCCAAGCCCAAGCTCGCGCTCTGATTGGTTGTTGCTCTAGGCACTCTTTTCACGTAACTTCTCGAAAAATAGTTCGCTCGTAAGGGAAAGAGTAAACCTAAAACCTAACCTACTCATTCTTATTCTTCCTTCATTCTTATCCTCGTGGTCTTGTGCTCTTGTGTGTAAAAACTTTTAAAGAGTGCAGCTTTCAGTAAGACACGTTCCATCCAATCCAATGCTGCAAGAGAAAAGTTACTTTGTACTCGGTTCGGAAGGAAATCAAACTCGACGGACGAAAGCATCTATCGCTACGCCAAGTATGATTATCGTCAAGTTACATGAAAACAGTGCTGAGAGCAACAACTAATCAGAGTGCGAGCTTGGGCTTGGAACGACGAAGGTGCTCGGGAAAAAAATTTCGCTTTGGCGGAGTAAAAAATAAACGGATTTTCGTCAATTTACAGACAATTAGTGGCAGTAGTGTTGCCAGTACATTTTCTGTGAAAAGACGGAAATTTTTTTGAGAGTGTAATGGAATGATCATTATAAGACAGCAGTGTATCATAACTCGAGATATAATACATTTATAGAAAAATTAAAACATTGTTTAAGTCTATTTTATTTTAACTGATACTACTTCTATTTTCAAGATTTTATTTTTTTAAATGAGTCTAATATTTTCTCAGAAAGTTTTGCGATGTTGAGCAGGGAGAAACCAAAATATTTTTTTGAGACTCATCTTAATACTATTTTCTGTTGTAGACTGGTTGTGATTTTATAGATATACTGTTTTGAACAAACGATGAGCTTTTTAATTAAACAAACCAAATTAGTATATTTTTTAAAAATATGTATAGTAAAACCTGCTGAGATGGAATTAGAAAAAAACTTAGTTTTTTTCTAAATTTCGGTCTTTTCTAAATTTTCTAAATTTTTATCGGTTTAGACAGTCTTAGCAGATGAAATTGTATTCTACTATTTCGTGGAATATTTTCATTGGAGGTAGATTGGCATTAATATAATAAAAAATTTTGCTCTTTTATGCTGATTTCCGCTATAAACAACTTCCTTAATAACAAAGTTCTGTTATGTGTCTAGGTAGATCTAAGTAACACACTAGGTAGCGAATTCTTCCAAAGACCTCATGTTTGATATATAATTTGATTTTTTTTAGTTCTTTAGACATATATTTCACATGTATTAATTTAAACACTCGGTTTTAAATTTTCTGAAATCTTAAATCGAGTATTTATCCGTATGGATATTATCTTTTGATTTAATGAATAAATAAAATTATACAGCTCATATTCAAAATATTAGAATAATTGAGAAAAAGTAATAAGAAAAAATTATTTGTCATTTATTTATTTTTTATACTAAGTAAATGCAATTAAATTTCTTATAAATTAAATCTGGAATGTTTAGATAAGATTTTAACATTTATAAAATATAAAATACAGCACAATAAATTAGGTATGCAGCTTCCTTAAACACACCAGAATATTAGAATAAAATTTAGATTGGTTCAAAATATTAGAATATTTTATTTTACGCAACAATATTACCTTATGAATATGAAGTAAATGGTAGTTAATATTTTGTAGCATCCCCTTTAGCTTTCATAACAGCGTACAATCGATCTTGCATATTATATACAAGGTGTTTACAAACATTTCTATCAATATTAGCCCAAATAGACTTTATACGTGCCACTAACTCAGTTTTACTTGAAGGAGGATTTTCTTGAAGTTTTTTCTTCATTATACACCATAAGTTTTCGATGGGATTAAGATCTGAATTTGGTGAATTAAGATGGTGAATTTGGCGGCCAAGGAAGTACCTTAATGTTGCGTTGGCGGAACCAATTCTTAGTTGACACCGAGGTATGCGGGGACGCTAAATCTTGTTGAAAGATGAAATCATCTTCAAATAAATCTTCTGATGATGGAATCATGTAATATTCTAAAATTTCTTGATATATCAGAGAGTTAACCTTTTCGTAGGCGATGCATAACTTTCCAGGTCCTTCTGCACTCATACAACCCCAAACCATGACACTAGCAGCAAATTTTACGGAACGTTTAAGGCATTCTTTATCAAATGCTTCTTGCTTCATTCTCCAAACTCGAATACCTTGATTACCATATGAAACACAAAACATACTTTCATCACTAAATAATATATTTTTCCAATCTTCATTGCTCCATGAACGTCTTGATTTACACCAATTCAATCTTATACGCTTTTGTCTTGCAGTCATGAGAGGTTTTGTTTTCGGTACACGAGATTCAAATTTAAATTTATGGAGACGTCTTAATGTTGTCGATGTAAAAACTTCAACTCCTTCTTCTTTCCATTTTCGGTGCAAGAATCGCACACTTTTAAAACGGTTTTTCTTAACTATACGCTTCAGTTTCCTGTCATCTCTAGCAGATGTTTTTGGTTTTCGGCCACCATTTCGGCGATTATTTTGAAATTTTCCAATTTTTGAATATTGTGTTAGTATTTTACTAACGCTCGATTGCGAACAATGTAAATAATTCTCTATAAAACATTGATTTTTACCGTGCCGATACAAATCAACCATACGAAGTTTAGTAGATTCAGGAATATCACTCACACGGCCCATTTTAAGACGAAAAAGAAACAAACTGCAAAAAAGAATACTGGTTTTAAATAAAATAGTCTGAATTTAATCAATGATGCCACCAGTTAAGAATTGGTAATAATTAAAGGAGAATTAATGTGAAATATTGTAATATTTTGAACCACTTGAATAAATATTCTAATATTTTGACTTTTCAAAATAATTTTTTTTGCAATTAATCTTTTCAAAAATGATATTAAATTTAAGATAACAAGTAAGTTTAATCAACAATAAGTTCTTAATAAAAATATCGTTTGCATATTTTCATTAAAAGACATTAAATTACCAAACGATATTTTCAATTTCTAAAAAAAAGGTAATTATTCTAATATTTTGAATATGAGCTGTACTCGAAACACCTCTCTGAAAATAGAAAGTATACCGAATATTTATGTAGCACATAAAACGATTGTTTATATCCGTTTTCTAGAGTAACGATTAACAAATACTTTCTAACAGGTAGTCGGCTTGAAAATAATGAATACATACGGATATTCATTTAGTCGTTACTTTTACAGCACTGCATGTAGACAAAGCCCGTACTCATGTAATAGCAAGATTTACAAAATTATTCTTCACTATCCACTTACCTGCGTTGGATAACGTTTGATCATGTTGCAAACATTAGCGTAATTACATGCCTTTTTCTTTATTCCCCATATTGCTATTAGTAGAAGTGGCTGTTTGGGAGGAGGAAAGAGCATAATAGAATTATTATGGAACAGAAATTATTGAGTTACCTTATTGATCGTTCATGGCTTCTAAGAGAGTTATTCTCAATTTGGATAAAAAAAAAACATGTTATTGATATAGATCTTCATAAGAATGGGAAAATCTGGACGAAAAGAATTTCTTCACCGTGGAGAAACTCATATTAAATTTTAAAAATTCGGCTACATAATTAAGAAAGATTTTGAAGAAAACTGTAGCTATAGACTTAACAGAAAGCAAAACGAAAATATTCCATTAGTAAAACTTTGATTCTGTATTTCTGAAATATCCAGAAATCCAAAAATATTCTTTATTCTTGACCAATGTTGATTGTAAATGCTTTGGAAATTGCACAATCATTAAGAATTAAAGATTTCGTTTCAGCTGTTTTTATACACTTCAATATTCGACATAAAACTCGTTGTGTAAAGTTTATGGGAAATTCGCTGGTGTGAATAATGATGATTGTGATGACTGGATGGAATATCTGTTCATTTTTCTTAAGGAATGCAACGAGCGAATCGTATTTAATATAAATTATCTATATATATCTTGTTTAATATCTTGTTTTTTCAAGTAATTCCTTCCAAGATAATAAAATTTAGAGATTTATAAACAATCTCTGAAAGAGTTAAAGAACTTATTAGTTAAAGAACGTATAAAAAAAACTATTAAGTATTAGATGGTGCCGTCGTAAAAAATCTTGGATGATGAAATATATTTATTATAATTAGCAAGTTGGTTTCAATTAAAAAAATATGCTTTCAGAATCAAAAACTGATTCTAGTAGACCAGAAACTGGTAGAACCAGAGAGAAAAGTAGAGCTCGATCTAAAAAAATGTTACAGTAAGAATTGGGAAATATTTTCAATCTAAAAATGTGCATAGAAAAGAAATGGAATCAGATGATCTGTAAAGCTCGTGAAATAACCCAAATTTTTGTTAGCAGAAAATGAGGACTGAGCTTTACTTGTGCCTTAAAATCAATCAGGGAAAAAGAGACATTTTTAACTCGCTCCGTATTTCATTCATCCATAACCAGTTTAAAAATTCGGGTTCATAACTATGTGTTACAGGTTGATGTAATGAAATATAAGAACGGTTCGCTCAGTACAAAGTGTGAACACAATTCCATTCCAGCGGTTTTGATAAGTGAAAGATCAATGCTCCAAGTAAACTCAAAACCTTGAACAGATACGATTCAACCATATACTAAATATTTGTGTTCAGACATATTTGTCTACACCAATTCCTCAACAACCTGATTATATTAATGTTATACTTTAATTATTACATCATGGTTCATATTCGTTTTGCGTTGTGCAGCTTAACTGATTTGAGACAACATAACAATACATTCTATTGACTACTTTCCTCAGTAATCATTTTGAGTGGATAATAGTATAATTCTGAATATAAGGCACTAGTAAAGCTCAGTCCACATTTTCAGCTAACAAAAATTTGGGTTATTTCATGAGTTTTACAGATCATCTGATTCCATTTCTTTTCTACGCACATTTTTAGATTGAAAATATCTCCCAATTTTTACTGTAACATTTTTTAGATCGAGCTCTATTTTTCTCTCTGGTTCTACCAGTTTTTTTATATGATTTCATGGCTTTTTCAGATCCTATCAGGAACTTCATCAATCACCTTCAACTAACAAATCTAAACTATTATTAGTATTAAAGTTATCAGTATGCATATTAGTTTGGCAAAATACCGGAAATAACGCCAAGTTGGCTTCAATTTTGGCGAGTAATTTTGTCACCAGATTTGGCGATATATCGCCAAGTTGACGAAACACTTTGCGGCATTTGGCGACAGAACCGCCCCTTCCCAGATTGTAGTCCCACTGCAGTTTCTCGCTATCTACACAGATTTTCTTATGACATAGATATCTACACAAATTTTCAAAGCTTCATTTTCAAATCGTTATTTTTATAAATATAGAAGAATTTTTTTTTCTAAATTATCCCTTTTACTTTGAAATATCTGTATTATAGTAACTGTTTTGACGTCGAAAACACTCAAATAAAGGTGCGATGCTGTTTTAATACATATTTATTTACAGTTTATCTGTATGTTTATGAAAAATATGCATTTTCTGTTTCGAATGATGCCAATTTCAGAAATTCAAAAATCTATCCGGAGAATCAGAATTTTTATTGATCTATAAAAAAAAGAGAACACGTGTTATCATTTCTTTTTTAACTATTGAATTGTTTTTTAGTTGGTGGCAACACGAAAGAAGTAATTGAATTAGCAATTAAAAAGGAGCGATTTCAATAATGTTAAATTATGGAAGGTATAGTTTTATATAAATTTTAAATGGGTGCTATTTCTTTAATATTGGATATTTTTGACAGAACTTTCGAAAGGCACATACCGAAATTAAAAGCTTTCAAACAAACTATTACACGTCACTGACTGTTTCCTAGTTCGGGTTATAATAGAGTTGTCTTTTTTTCTTGTTTCACGAGAAAAAAGTGACAAAACAGGGGTTCTGGATCTCCATAACTAATTGGTGGATCTGGATGATTTTTGTAAACTTTGAGGTCTAGAATAGGATACTTCGCCTTTTCAATTTCGTCGCGATCCGATGATTGGGTCCAAAGTTATTTAGTGGCAAACTTTGGACTTTAACATTAGAGATGCAGCTGAGCTCTACTATACAGCACTATCGTGCTGTATGATATTATACAGTTATTATCTAATCTTATGTTGAAATTTTCAATGTTTTTGAAAAATTGATAATAATTGTGGAAACAAATTAAATTTTATTTATGAATTTTAATAGAATTCGAAAAATATATTTTTTAAATTCTTGTCAGTAACACAGTTTTTTCGCTGCTCCATCCCCCCTATGCATATCTTACAAACTGTTACTGGTAAAATACACCCCATGACATATAACTATCGAGAAAAGTTTGTTCATAAACTTGCATTTATTGCAGACACTTTCTCCAGACTGTGAAGTGGACGGTATTAATATGATAAAAGGATTTTTGTAAAAGCAATACCTCTAGTAAAAGTTTCTTTTTTCGTGATTATGATAGAAGCAGTAAACGTTAAATTTAACTCCCTTTTATTATGTGTATCTAACTCGCATTTTATGAACTGATTTAATGAATTGTTTATTTTCAAAAATCTTAATGTTGTTTTATTTAATTTACACTAAAAATTGTAATTATATTTTTCACATTTTTATTTTTCTTTTAATAATAATTAGTTTTGGTGTTTTTTGAGAAAACTTTCTTTTTTAATAGATGGAAATTTTGAAGCTTCGAAGTTTTGAAAATTGCCAGCACTTGTGACTCAATTAGAAAGCCACAGTGGTTTATTTTTTGCAAGAACTAGAAAGGTATTTGGTGATTAAAAATGTGTTCTTTCATGATTCTCTTGATAAAATGCAAAAAATAGTACCTTTTCTAAGAGGTATTTAAAACATCATTATCTATAGTTATATGTACTTTTTCCTTCACCTTTATGTCGAGCATATGGAGAATAAGCTTTGAAGAAAATCTCAAAGGTTAACTATGAAAGACGAACTTGATGATAAAGGGCTCTCGTCATTTATCTCTGAGAAATGCAATGAAGAATTTTCAGGACAAATTCATTTAAATAATGAGAGTAATCTTTTTCAACAATACCTTCAAAATCAAACAAACAAATCAACAAATTTAGTTGCAAATGAAGAACTTCTTAAAGAGCCCTCGTCCTTCATTTCTGAGAAATGCAATGAAGAATTTTCAGAGCAAATTGTTTTAAAAAATGAGAATAATCCTTTTCAGCACTATTTTCTAAGTCAAACAAAAAATTCAACAAGTTTAGATGAGAATGAAGAATTTATTAATGATGAAGAGTCCTCATCCTTCATGTCTGAGAAATACAATGAAGAATTTTCAGAACCAATTGTTTTAAAAAATCAGAATAATCTTTTTCAACAATACCTTCAAAATCAAACAAAAATATCAAGAAGTTTAGCTGTAAATGATGATCTCTTTAATAGCAAAGCGTCCACGTCTTTCATCTCTGAGATATCTCATAAAGAATTTCCAGAACATACTACTTTAACAGATCAGGTCCAAGATTTTCAACGGTACCAACACGCAGAAGAAGTATCACTAAGTGGAACTAAAGAAGGATCTCATATTTGCCTGGTATGCAATAAAGAATTCTCTCAGAAATCCAAATTAGATCTCCACTTCCTTATTCATACAAGACCTTTTATCTGTAGAGTATGCAATCAAACTTTCTCGCGCAATTCTCATTTAAAAGATCACTTCCGAGTTCATACTGGAGAGAAACCCTACACGTGTGAGGTATGTCGTAAAGAATTTTCTAAGAAAGAAAATTTAACTAAACACTTTATTGTTCATACGAAAGAGAAAAAGCATTTTTGTGAGGTATGCAATAAAGGATTCACACAGAAGAGTAACTTAACTGCTCACCTTCTTACTCATACAAACATAAAAGATCATGTTTGTCAGGTATGTAACAAAAGATTTTACCGTAAATCTCATTTAGATGAGCATATCAGAGTTCACACTCAAGAGAAAGCTTTTGTTTGTGGAATTTGCGGTAGAGCTTTTAATCATAAATCTGCTTTAAATATGCATTTCCGACTTCACACTAAAGAAAAAAATTTTAAGTGTGAAATTTGTAATAGAGCCTTTACTCATAAATCATCTTTAAATTTACATTATCAAGTTCACTCCAAAGTAAAATCTTTTGAGTGTGAAATTTGCAATAAAGCTTTTTCTCATAAAATAACTTTGAAAAAACATCATTTGCGAATTCATGCAAATAAAAAGCTTTCAGAGGATATTGTTTTAAAGGATCAGGATAATGATCTTGTTCCAGAAAACCTTCAAACTCGCCCCAAAATATCGCGAAGTTTAAGTATGGATGAAAAACTTCTTAATAACGCAGAATCGACATTTTCCGTCTCTGAGGTTTGCAAGGAAACAGTTTCAGAAGATTTTGTTTCAAAAGATAAGCATGATCTTTCTCAACAATATCTAAAAAATCGCACTGAATTGTCACAAAATTTAAGTATGAATGAAGAACTCCTTAATAGCAATGGCAAAAATCCCATATCTTCTGTTTCTGAGGTATCCAATGACGAATTTTCAGAAAATATTGTTTTAAAAGATCAGGATCCTCTTTTTCAACAATACCTAAAAAGTCACTCTGAAGTATCACCAAGTTTCAGCATGAATGAAGAACTCCCTAACAAACAACAGCTTACATCTATTGTCTCTGATGCTGAATTTTCAGAACATATTAAATTAAAAAATAAGGATAATCTTTTACAACAAAACTGTCAAAGTCGCCCTAAATTGTCACGAAGTTTAAGTATGAATGAAGAACTCCTTACTAACAAAGATTTCGCATCTGAGGTATGCGGTAAAAAAATTTCAGAACATACTGTTTTAAAAGATCAAGATAAACATTTCCAACAATATCTCGAAAATACAACTAAAATGTCACCAAATATAAATGAAGGGCTCCTTAATGATAAAAATGCCACGTCTTCCGTCTCTGAAGTATCCAATAAAGAACATTCAGATCGTCTTCTTCAGCAGTATTCTCACAGCAAATAAGAAACGCATATTGTTACGAAAGAAAGATCTTTTGTTTGTCATGTATGCAATAAAGAATTCGCTCGGCAATCTAGGTTAGATTTTCACTTTCTCATTCATACAAGGCCTTTCATCTGTAAGGTATGCAATCAAACTTTCTCACGTAATTCTCATTTAAAAGATCACATGAGAAGTCATACTGGAGAGAAGCCTTTTATTTGTAATGTGTGCCATAAAGAATTTTCTAAAAAAGAAAATTTAACCAAACATCGTGTTGTTCACACGAAAGAGAAAAAACATTTTTGTGAGATATGCAACAAAGGGTTCTCACAAAAGAGTAATTTAAGGACTCACCTTCTTATTCATACCAATAAAAAAGATCATGTTTGTCAGGCGTGTAACAAAAGATTTTATCGTAAAGCTCATCTGGAGGAGCATATCAAGGTTCACACTCAAGAAAAAGCTTTTGTTTGTGGAATTTGCGGTAGAGCTTTTAATCATAAATCAGCTTTAAATATGCATTTCCGACTTCACACTAAAGAAAAAGCCTTCATATGTGAAATATGCAATAAAGCTTTTACTCATAAAACATCTTTAAATTTGCATTATCAAGTTCACTCCAAAGTAAAATCTTTTGTCTGTGGAATTTGCAATAAAGCTTTTTCTCATAAAATAACTTTAAAAAAGCATCACTTGAAAATTCATGCTAATACAGAGCTCCCAGAACATATTGTTTCAAATGATCAGGATGATGACCTTTTCCTGCAATACCTTCAAACTCACAACCAAGTATCACAAAGTTTAAGTACAAATGAAGAACGCTTTAATAACAAAGAATCCTCTTGTTTAGACTCTGTGGTATGCAGTGAAGAATTTTCAGAACATATCGTTTTAAAAAATCAGGATAAGATTTTTCAACAATATCTTGAAAGTCATACGCAAGAATTATCTAGTTTAAGTACGAATGAAGAACCAATCCCTTGATAACAAAGTATCCACGTTTTTTAGATGTGTGCTATGAAGAAATTTCAGAATTTTTAATTTTAAAAGATCAGGCTTGAATTCATACAAATGCAGAACTTTCTTTGTAAAATACAAAAAAAAAAAAAAAAAAAAAAAAAGTTTGCAGCTAAATCTCATTTTAATATACACATTTGAAAAACTGAAAGAATACTTTAAGTTTGTGAAACTTGCAATTTTTTATAATTATACTTTTAAAGGGTATGTAATTAATGATCTTGAAAATCTCTTTTACTTAACACACTGAGTGCCACGGTGAGTGACACTGTAATTTCTTTTTAGGCTGTGGCAATAAGATGCGGAAGTAGCGAATTTGTAAAATCAATAATTTTAAAAAATTGTACTGCGATTACCAAATCCTAGCACAAAAAATTATTTATTTTTCTTTCCGTATCACGTAGTATGTCGTGGGAAATAATACAAATTCTAGAATTAATCACGAAAATAAAAACAAAAAAGCACGTTTTTCACGTGATTTATTTAATCCATTAATTTGTATTAGATACATAATAATTTTTATATCTATTTAAACTTTGGCAACAATTAGAAGAAAAAAACACCAAAAAATGATCTGATGATATTGAAATAAATATTTTAATTAAAATATTAGTCTTTTTCAAAACTTTATGATTTGTCGTGTGACAAGAGGTTATCAGCTGTAAGTACACAAAATTTGAACGCTCTGACTTATATAGTATATATGTACGGATTCTGTGACAGACAGACAGAGGACAGAGACGAATAGGGTTTCGTCTGATAAACGAAACCCTAAACAAGTAGGTAAGTGTGATTGCAGATTGCAAAGAGGGTTTCGTTTAATATCTCCTTCAAAACATTTCATCATTAAATTAACAAATGAAAAGTGGTTTTTCGGTGCTATTTCGGATTTATTAGCCAATCGCGCCAACCAGAATAAAATACTGAATTCTTTCCCTAATTGCTGCCTTGGTCGCATAGATTTTTTCATTTCTCTATCAGAATATACAGATTTAGTGAAGGTACGCAAGTAAATAAAGTTATGGATAAAAGTAACATGTTGCAAAGCTTAGCATAAGTTTAAGGGAGACCAAACCGGTCACTAGAGGCGGTTAGTAATTTAAATGAATGGGATTTTAATAAATTTAAAAAGAATATTTCACTTCACATGACAAAATAGAGGATAAATTTGATGTAATATGATGAAATAAAAACAAATAAAAATGTTTTTCACGTGATTTATTCAATCCATTAATTTATGTTGCATACATAGTAATTTTATTTAAACTTACATGCAACAATTAGAAGAAATGAAATTTAAATTTTGAAATTTACGCTACTGCAAATTTTTAAACTTCTAAATAAGGTTCAATTTTTACACCATCGTATAGGGGAAAAAAATGTACTTTCAAATGCAATTTGTTTAAAAACTGTATCTCGATTTATTTTTGAGAGATTTTTTTTTTTTTTTGTACTTTTTAATACCAATTTTATAATTGTGGAAACAGAAGTGCTCCATTTCTTTTTTAAGCGTAAAAAAGAATAATTTTTATATCTATTTAAACTTGCATGCAACAATGAGAAGAAAAAAAACTTTAAAAAATGGACTGATGATGTAAAAAAAATATTTTAATTAAAATAATAGTCTTTTCCATAATTTTATAATTTGTTGTGTGATAGGAGGTATTCAGCGGTAAGTACACAAAATTTGAACGCTCTGACCTGTATAGTTTTTGTGTACGGATTCTGTGATAGACAGAGGACAGAGACGAATAGGTTTCGTCAGATGAACGTAACCCTAAAAACAACAACAACAAATGAACTGATAATATAAAAAAATATATTTTACTTTAAAAAAAAAGTCTTTTTCAAAAAAATTTTAAAATTTGCTGTGTAACAAGAAGTATTCAGCTGTAAATACACAAAAATTGAACTTTCTCTGACTTCTATGTGTTTGTGTACGGACTCGGTGACAGGCAGATAGACAGAGACGAATAGGGTTTCGTCAGATGAACGAAACCCTAAAAAAAAAAGCAAAATCTAACTTAAACGTCTATATTAATGTTATGTTCATCCAATAGGAGAAATATTTAAACAGAGATAAAATAAACAAGAAATATGTTATAAATATATGCAGGACAGTTGCACCATAAAATTTAACTAATAAGAATGTATTTATTAAAATACAACACATTGCTCATTGGTGCACAAAACAGGAATTTTAACATACATTTGTACAATTAAAATAAAATAAAACTATCAACATTTCGCGCCGTCTTCTGCGGGCGTCTTCAGGAAAATATGATAACAGAAGGGCTAAATTTGCATCTTGATCGAGAGATAATACTTCTAATAAATTAAAATCTAAATGAATTAAAAGTTTAAAAATGTTGCCACTTACACGCGAGTAAAAATTTAAATATTTCAACGAAATAAAAATTTTAAGATTTTATGATGTTATGCCATATTTTTGGTATATTGTAGGATAAATTATCATTACATGGTTTATTTTCTCGTGCAATGATTTCTATAGATTCTCTTATTTTACCTTGAACTGGGTTATTGCACGGAACTATACGGATTCATAGTTCCGTGCGATAACACGGAATTAAATACACAATAAATGCACAAAATCTAAATACACAAAAATCTAAACTCACATTATTTAAGGTCCAAAATCTTTTAATATCATTTGGAATGGTTTTAAAGACGGACTGTTTTCAGCCAAAGTCAAGGACGTAGCCAGAAATGAACAATAGGGGGGGGGCTCATAATTTTTTTCTCTCTCTCTAACGCAGAAAGATAAATTAGTACATATTGATATTGTAACTGTTGTGATAACTTCATTTTATGCTAAGAAAAGTACATGATGATGAAAAATTTCAGTACGTAACTGGTGCCAAATTAAACATATTAGCTTCATATGTACAAATAGGATGAAGAAGTGTTGAAACACTTATTTTAGTTACAATTTAGTAATTCTGTAAAACTGTTAAAGAGTCTCAAACTAAATTCGATTTTTAAACAGAATTTCATTTGAATTTTCGGAACAAAAATTCATTTAAGGACCTTGGAATCTTTTCCAAGGGGAGTACAAAATATTTTAGGGGGGGCTGAGCTACGCCCTGGCAAAGTTTGATTCTAAAAGATAACGGGCCACACCACGTTACTTGTTGCACCATTTTTAAATGCAATAGGGTAGATGTGCCAGTAATGGACCCCCTTAAGGAATTTCTCTAAAAAATAATTTTTTATTAATAGTTATAATTATTGTATTCCATTTTTTTTTCATATTAGATTAATCTTTCAACAATATTTAACTAATCCCATAGTTACATTTCCCAATAGAAATAAAAATATAATTTTAAATAATAGAAATATGTCTAAACACCCAAAAGCCCAGTAATGGACCACCTATGTTCCAGTAATGGACCGCCTATGTTCCAGTAATGGGCCATCCTACAAAAAATAACAGATAATTGTTTTTAGGTGCGTTCGTAATTATGTAAATACGTAGCACCTTTTGTTGTCGTTCAGTCCGTCCGTCTGTCTGTCTGTCCGTCTGTTTGTCCGTTTGTCTGTCTGTCCGCATATAACAACGCAAAAACTATCCAACCGAATCGTTTGTAATTTGAAATACATAATTATTACATAATTTTGTCAAGTCCTTTCAAATATGAAGATCGGATAAATAGATCAATTACAGGGAAAATCAAAAGGATTCCGTTACATTACGGTCAATGGGGAAAAAAGTTTAAAATGCATTTTAATCGTTTGAAATTTAAAACATATAATTATTTCATAATTTTGTCGAGTCATTTCAGATCTTATGATAATCAGATGCATAGATCAATTATAGGGACCGTTACATTACAATCAATGGGGAAAAAAGTTGCAAATGCATTTTAATGGTGTTACACTCATTCAAACATAATAAAATTGACATGAACCTATGACGTATATATGTACTAAAATATAAATTCTGTACAATCTGAGATGCAAAGAATATTTATTATTAAAATACAAGGCCACACAAAAGTATTCCACTACATAATGCTATACAGGGAAACATTGTTTGGGGGCATGTTTCAATTATATTAAACTGTGCCACATTTTATTAATATGATATACGTTGCTGATGTGTAATGAAAATTACTTCCTGTATGTTTATAGGAACACAAAGCGTTCAACCACTGTACTGTATCCGAAGTATTGTCTACTATATCAGGAAGATCTGTATATTTTTAAAACTTCGTTATCGTACGAACGCAGCTCATTTGCTACGCTTCACCTGCAATTTCCAACTTGTTTCAATTGTATTTTGCTCCAGAACTTAATGAAATCATACTAATAAAACAAAATATTAAAACTTAAGTTAGAAATTCATTACATTAAAGGATTTATAATGAAAAAACATAAAACAAAATATTTAAATTTAAGTTATGGATTTATTATAATCAAGGATTTATAATATGGATATAAAACAAAATATTAATGATATTATTAACTGTTTATTATTAACTAACATTAAAGGATTTATATTGTAAAGATATAAAACAAAATATTTAAATTTAAAGGAAATATAAGATAAAGACAATGTTTTACTGAAATTAAGTTTAGGTAAAATAAGGCATTAAAAAAAAAATCTCCAATCTTCATTCATATCATTATCTAAATGATGTGCTGTGCAACTATGAAATATAAATAACAGATCTTCAATTTTATCATCACTTTCCGATAGTCCAAACTATTCAATATGGAATTTTAGAATGCATTTAAAATGATAAATGTTCTTGCACTATCCAATTATTTTCAGATAATCATATAGCCCATCAATTTGGCACAGATTGATTCCACAATTTCCCTTCAGAGATGCTTATATGGATATATTATCACAAATGGAACAATCTCATTATTTGCTGAAAAACATCCCATAACAGCGATTTGTTCTTTTTCGTTATTTGATACTACATAATACACATCTTTAACTGATTTTGGTCCCAAAAGTTTTCTTGTTTTAAGAGCACAAAAAAAAAAAAAAAAACCTTGTATTAACCTTATTGAAAATTCTCTCTGTATGCTTTAGAATTCGGAAGAAAATATTAATAATATCTACCTCCAAATATGATTTTACATTTCTGAACCAACTTAAAACAACTTCTCTTGTTACGGCACATCTAGATTTTCTCAAATGTTCTGCTTATTTTTTGTACCAATTTTGAATGACTTTTTAAAAACAGCTATTTATAAAGAAATTGCCTTTATTAATTTCTAATAGGTAAAATTTAAGTATTAAATTTGATTAATTAACTTTTCAGTTAAATCAAAAAATTTTATCTCTACTGAAATTACACTTTTTGTATTGGTCACTAGGGTGGTCCATTACTGGAAAATCACGAAATAAGCAATTCAGTAATGGACCACCCCTCCTAAAATCTTAAAAATAAATAAAATTTTGTAAATGGCCATTGGTATATTAAATTCAATGTTTTATATTTCTAACCAAACAAAAACATTCAATTTTTACGGAAAAATAAAAAAGATATAAACTAAGTAAGTAAAGTCAGCTCTTAGCATGTTCATTAAGATTTTCAGTGAAAAACAGAAAAACTGTGAAACTTTATTTTCTGCTTCCTAATTGTTTTGACGAAAAGTGTAAAAAAATAATCCAGCTTATAAAGCATGCAAGGTGGAGTTCAGAAAAAAAATAATAAAAGCTTAACTATTATTTTTTTTTTTTTATAAACCAAAAAGTGCGAGGTGGCCCATTACTGGAAGGTGGTCCATTACTGGCACATCTACCCTATAAAAAACTCAATCAAGATGATTTCCAAGTGCTTTTTTTTACTGCGACAAATACAAACGCTGCATATCTATTGAATGCTATCTCCAAAATACAATTTCATATTCTTTCGTACAAAATATATTTCTAGGAAAAGTATCCTTATCTTGAAAATAATAATTAAATAAATAAATAAAAGTATGGTTTGTTAACTCATACCACGCGAGATCAATAACGAGAAAGGATTGAAAATTCAAACCAAACAAGATTTGGGGTGTTATTACTGGCGTCCGGCTAGCACAAAAATACCAAAATCTTTAATGGTGCAAAATTTTGCACAAATACGATCGGCAGCAAGAATCATGCCTTTGTTAGAAGCTATGGAGAATGGGAACTTAACAGCCTGCTACAATTCTTTTAAATTGTAATCCACATAGACAAGCACGGAAAATGGTTATTCCTCTGTAAGTATTGTATCAGATCACTCTAAAAAATGACTTAAAACTATTTATTAAAAATATATATCAAATTAAAAAATACCCTGTAATTTAGTTCTTAACTTTTTCAAGCTCAGTGGTTTAACTCTGGGCCCACTTAATTTTAATTCCAAACTTGTAAATGGCTCCAAGAATATTTTTAAAAAAATTTGTTTTTACAATTAAAGCTTAAATTTAGGAGTTCTTAATTTCCGAGAAAATCTTCTAAATCCCGGTGTAAGTCAATAATTTCTCATTTTACGAGCAGAATTCATCTGTGCCGGAAAGGGAACTATAATGAACTCAAGATGTGATGCCTTATTTGAATAAACATAATTAAGTTGTCTTTGCAAAAGGAAGCTTTTTTGTCATGTAAATATTGTTAAATATTATAAAGTTCTCTTTGTGTTAAGGCAGCTTTTCTTTCATGCAAATATTTGTAAACATTAAGCTGTTTGTAGTAAAAGCAGCTTATTTTTCTGAATATTTTAAAAAATATTAAGTTGTATTTGGTAAAGGCAGCTTTTCTTTCATTTAAATAATTTTTAATATTATTAAATTGTCGTTGGTAAAAGTAGCTTTTTTTCTAAAATTTTTTTTTCAAATATCATTAAGTTGCCTTTGTTAAAAGCAGTTTTTTTTCATATAAATAATTTTAAACACTATTAAACTGCATTCGGTAAAGGCACTTTATTTTTCGTGTAAATATTTGTAAACATCATTAAGTAGTTTTTAATAAACTGTTTTTCGTGTAAATATTTTCTAGTACTTATTTTTAAGGCGTTCTAACGAATACTACCTCTTGCCATCTCTAGAAATATAATTTATTTTGACATATAACAGATGTAAGTGTAGATTCACGTTCGTGTGTCACCACGTGGCGATTAATATTATTATTTTTTTCTTTTTAGTAACAAATTGTTGGTGTCTAAATCGCCGTGTGTGTGTGGTGTTTTTTTAAAGGTAATTTTATTTGTAGAAAAACAAACGCTTGAAGTGTATTTTGATTTTTATAATGCAAAATAATTTCGTACATTAAGAATATTGTTTTCTTAATGTTCTTGGCAATACGTATACAGGATGTCCCAAAAGTCTTCGTACAATTTCAACAATTTATTAATAATAAATAGAGCTACAGCAAAAATAATCACAACAGTAGACAGTGTAATACTGTAATAAGCTATAAGCTTTAAGTAATAAGCTATAAGCTTTAAGTAATTAGATATAAGTAATAAGCTATAAGTGTTTTTGTCTGTTTAATAATTCATTCCCGCAGCTTTCTTCCCCGGTCTCCTTATCTATTGGGCCTTTTCTTTCGGGGTTATGTAAAAAATGCCGAACGAAGGTGAACAGTCTCGTGGAATGAAAACAAAATATCATAGCAGTAGTAACTACTGTTGATGTTAGCATGCTGAAACGCACGTGAGTGGAATTGGAATATCGTCCTGATATTTTCATGTAGAAGTTGTACTAAGGTAGTAGAAAAAACTTTTTAAAGTTACTCACTCTATGTTCTGGTGTAATTATTTTCGCTATAAGCCATTATTACTATTATTTTGTAATATATTTTTGAAGTTGTGCGGAAACGTTTGGGAACTCGTATTTTAAACTGTATCCTTGCCCAACTTTGTCTTCAGACTGTACATAGTTTGCAATTTTTGTTATATTTATTTCATATTCAGATTTCAAGAATTTATGATTAAATTAAATATATACATTAGATTGTTGATTAGTTGTTTTTTTGTTTTGTATATGTGTTTATTAACCCCCGATATGTTGTTTGCTGTTTCTTTCGGCCAGCAATTAAAGTGTCTAAAAAAAAAAAAAAAAGAAAAAAAAGAAAAAAAAAGGAAAAAAAACCTTCGTTAAGTAAGCCAACCATTTAATAAAGCAGAAGTATGATTGTATTGTTAAATACGGATAATCTCTGTTGCAATTTGTTTTTAAATTCTAAGCCTCGCGCATTGACAGTTATTATACAGTCATATGAAGGGTGTTCTTAAAAAAAATTTTTTTTTGAAAATCGATTCTTAATTTATTTCTGAAATATTCATTTATTTATTTTTTCTTTTTGTAATTTTTGTGCCATTTTTTTTAAACCCCCTGATTGCCGAGCAAAAGGGCAAAATTGTAATGTTGTTTTCTCATTCATTAAATTAAAAAAAAATGAATTTTTCAACATAACTTAAAAAATAATTACGCATGGGAATATAAACCACAAGAGTATTAATCATAAAACAATTTTTTTTAATTGCGCTGTATTTGTGGAATTATATCTATATTATAAAGGCCAAACGTATCTGTGCGTAACGCATACGTCATTTTGAGAATGGCAACACTTTACTATTTGAAAAGCAATTTCGGTTTTGCAATTTTTACTACTGCAAATTTTTAAACTTATAAACATAGCACACTTTTAATTTTTACACCATCGTATAGAAAAAAAAAATGTACTTTTAAATGCAATTTATTTGAAAACTGTATCTCTATTTTTGAAATATTAATTTTTTTGTTGTTTTTAATACCGTTTTTCTAATTGTGGCAACAGGAGTACTCCATTTCTATTTAAAGCAAGGAAAAAAATTATAACTGTTTATGTTGCCATTCTCTCAAAAAGAGAAAAAAATTGAAATTTAAACGCGTGTTGTGTCAAGAAAATTTTCTGTTATAAAACCCAGTGAGATGTCATTTACAAAAAATCAAGTACACTTACACGAATATAAATAGTTTAGTATCTGTTTCAGCTAATAGCATCGAAGCTTAGAGTTTTGAATCAAAATGGTCAAATTAAAATACCATTTTTTTTAATGTGAATATAAACATTCAAGGTGCTTATGTAAATTTTGGTATGGTGAAAATGATGTTGGGTTTAGATTTCACGGGAAAAAGTAATTCTATGATTGAGTCAAAGTGGAATAAAGGTTGCTTTGTTTCATTTTGAAATACTAGCATTAGAGCCTTAATCAATAACTTTATCATAAGAACAGATCTATTTTTTTACGTCTTACATGTACGATTAAAGTTTAAATTTCAACTAATTCTCAGTTATATAAATAGTATTTTGTTAACTTTAGTTTAAATATCATTTGTTTAAGAGTAAAACTTAACAATGTAAGGTGAATTTTTTATTGTAACTAATTTTCTAGGTTTGTTATAAATCAATAAAACAGCTCCTCCATAAATATTTTCTTACGTCGACATTCGACGGGTTCTACCTTGTTAATTTAAATAATACTTCTATGGCAGTGAAACTTGTAGCTTAGTCAATGTATATATCAGTTCGCGACGGTGAGAAGGTTAATTTTGACAACCGAAGCACTCCATTTCTATAAAAAGTAAAGGAAAAATGACGGGAAAATAGCAGATTGCAATATAGTTTGGTTGTCATTTTAATATAACAATGGAAAAAAAATTGTAATTAAAAACTTTGCTATATTAAAATATCTATAAATGTATGATTTCTGATAAAATTGCAGCTATTATAAATTATATTTAATTTTATGTATCCATATTATTGTTACAAACATGGCTTTGTCGAGTTTCTTATTTGATGACATCGCATTTTTGCTGGATTATTCTGCGCTTGTTTTTGCGATAGTGATGCCATGTGCATGCTTTTTTGTAGATGCTGTTTAAGACTGGATCGTAAATATGAAATTCTTCGGCGGATGCGAATGGCTCCTTCTATATAAATTGAAAGCGTGTATTTTGTGTCTCCAAACTGAATAATGCTTTTTCTTTTCATTGGGTACGACACTAAATTTTGAAAAAGCAAAATTTCTGTTTTATAGTATTGTCTAACTTTTCAGTCTGAATTTTTTGTTTGTTTTTTCCTATGTAAACGTGATTGTTTTATGTTTTCTTTTTCCTTAATGTGGCAACCAGGTTTTTTTTTGTGTGTGCCTAGAAGGAGCCACTGACTCCTTCTAGGCACACATAAAAGCAGTGAGAAGGAGCCACTGGCTCCTTCTATGCCTTGATTTTAGTCCAAGAGCCGACCGCACAAAACCCTAAGTCATTGAGAACAAGAAAAAATCCTTTATTTTATGAAAGAGTAGTAATAGAGGAATCTAATGATCTACTGCCGGAAGTGAAGTGGTGCATAAGCCAAAATTGAATACCACTAGTGGTTGACTCGTAGACTTAGCATTGTGTTTGCCGTTCAATCAAAAGTATGACAACACTGCAAACAGGGTACAGGAAAACATAATGCTAAGCCTACGAATCAACCACTAATGCTATTCAATTTTGGCTTATGCACCATTTCACTTCCGCAGACATGGATCATTAGAATCCCCTATTATTACTCTTCCATAAAATAAAGGAATTTTTCTTGTGCTCGATGACTTAGGGTTTTGTGCGGTCGGCTCTTGGACTATTTTTGGAATCTGTACCTATATAAAAGAATGTTTTTTTTTCTGAACTGAATATTAGAGTAACTTATTTAAATGCTGCATTTTGTACAATAATGTGTTTGCGACGTTCGAGAAAAATTATTTTAATTATGACTTATTTAATTCATAACTCTAATATGTTTCTATTATGATTACCATTTGTGTCTTCAAGAAAATCAGAAAATTCCTTTTCACCTGACAGTGATAGAAAATTGACGCTGAGGATGAACCTACTGATACCAATAAATTTTAGTAGTGTTTTTCCGGTTATCTACTGGCAGAATTTTGAAGTTTTTCTTAAGATGAACGAGTATTATAAAAGTTTATTGGTGTCAAAAGGATCCACATTTGCGCCAATTTTCCACCACTGATCTGATATTTAAAAAAAACTACTCATAATTCAAGTCTGAGTCGCTCTTCATTGGATATTTCTTCACCGCCAGCAGTTTGGCAATCTTCTTATAAAATAGTTTTGTCTTATTCTTATTTCCTGTTACTGTCAAAATTGCACTTATGTTTGTTTTTATGTATTCTAAATATAGATTTTTTATTTCACAAAGGTGATTGTATTATTTCTAATTTTGTGAAATTTTGATAATTTTTTTACTAACTTTTGTCTTATGAGTCTTTGCATCCTTTTGACAATATAAATAAACACATACACTAATAATAGTGAATGCTACTTAACATGATACTTAACTGTATAAAATAAACGTTCATTTTGTTTATTAAATCTTAAATACATTCCTTCTATAGTGACTCAAAAACTCTTGCATTGCTGTAGAATCAGATTTCTTATATAAATTAGTGTAATAGATAACTTGGTACTTCTAGGTTATTCCGTCGACCAAAAAATTATCGCCAAATTATAAGATTAAATGCCAATAATGGATGATCGTGAATGTCACATTCAATGACATTAGATGTGATTCACGTGTTTAAAATGTCATTAAGTGATTTTTATTTCGACTTTTTATTAATATTTTTATTAATATTCTACTAATTATTTGTTTTTTCGTTATTTAAAATAAAAATTATGTCAACATGTATAATTTGGCTATTAGTTTGGCGATTTGTATAATTTGGCGAAATTGGTCCACGGGATAACCTAGAAGTACAGATAACTTTCATGCTGATACTTGTATTTATTGTAAATAAAATTTGTTCGATTGTTATGATCAAATGCCTTATAGTAGTTATTTAAGAAAATAAATAAACAAACATTAGTACTACTTGGTTAACCCGTCGATTAAAAAACTGTCCCCAATTTACAATATTAAATTCAAATCATGGATGATCGCAAATGTCCCATCCAATGGCGTTAAATAGGATACGCGTGTTTAAAACGTCATTAAGTGATTTTTATTTCGACTTTGTATTTTTATTAATATTCTACTAGCAGTTACCCGTGACTTCGTTCGCATAACATTTAAAGAAGAAATAATTGATCAATCAAGCAAAAAATTTCGATGATGAAAAGCATGTGTAATTAACTTTTTATCGCGAATTTATGGTAAAAAAACTTTTGATAATCCCTATTTGCTAATTTGTTTGCTGGTGAAAATTTTCCTTTCAGCGATTAATACTAATAGATAGAAACATTCTTGAATTCTTTTGTTCAGCCCTGTAGTTTTCCAAGTGCCTTTAATACACGAAAGTATCTTTCTAAAATTTATTTCAAACAAAAATATTTCTTATTACTACCTAAATTACATTTTCAGAAATTATCATCCGAAGACAACCTTGTATCCAGTTCTTTGCGGGACCCTGTTTATCATTATATATATATACTACAAACATTTCTTAGTTTACTAAATGCAGTTCAAAATAAAAATGCATATTTTATTTAAAAACCACCTTTAAGTAAATTACGCTCATATTCAGTAACCTTTCCGAGATCTTTTGTGTAACCCTGTTTATCTAAATTTAACTATTTATACTATTACTATTTATACTCTCCATTTAATATGCATACATTTAGCGAAACTTAAAAGTACATATCATAATTCAAAATGCATTTCATCCATGCAACAGTCATCTTCCATGATATACAGTACTTCGGATAGAATATATAATATTTGAAATATTTTGTGTGTCCCTGTAAATGCTATGCACTTCGTATTATGCATGAAATAACTTACATTAAGCCTCAGCAACATATATCAATTTGATTATACATGAAATCGTTTACCATAATTAAAATATGTCGGAAACTGTTCCTCCCTTTATTCCTATGCAATGGAATTCTTCTGTCTGACCCTGTAAATGAATAGTAAGTGCCCTTTTCACTACATACTTTACAAAATGCATATTTTAGTGCACTTTGTAAATGCATATAAATTTGAATATGTTCTACAGGCTGTAACATCGTTAAATTTAATTAAAACGATTTTTCCCCATAATGCCGTAATATAAGGAAATTTTTTGACTATCCCTGTAAATAAACTAATCATGGTAGAAACTTTATTTTCAATAGGTATTCGTGCTAGGTAAACGTTAAGAACGTCCAAAAATTTCATGGAAATCGGAGTATATTTACGAAAGTTAGAAAGCGACCAGACAGACAGACAAACCGAAAGCATAATAACTTTTCAACTTTGTTCGAAAGTGTTAAAAAATCGAGCCAAAAATATATTAATCAGTGATTTTATTTTCCACCTTTTCCCCACAAAAATTTTTTTCCATTGATAATTATGAGTTTTGAATAAAAATATTCATTTGTATGTAACTTATAACTTATTAATTAGTATAAGTAAAAAATATTTCCGATTCATTTTAAATATGACGTCATTATTTATCTCGCTCCATTAGCTACTGATATTCATACCCCTTGTATTTTTAACGACTGCTATAAAGTACCTGTTTTATTTCAACTATGACGTCACATTTTCATGAGTGAACCATTTTATTAAAAATATAATTCTTTTTCATTCTTTTTACTTTTAATTTATGTCACCATATTTTACACAAAAATTCCCATTAACTAAACAAATATCCTTGTTAAATGTATTATAAAAAATACACCTTTTATTTTTATTTCAAACATGACGTCATACTTATTTTCTTTTAAATTATTTTATTGTAGTTTTTCGCGTGGAAGTTTTCTATTAAAAATTCATTGCCACTGAAAAATTATTATTCCAATTTTTTATTTTCTTGGCAACAGGAAAGGAAAATGGTTAAATTTTATCTGAAAAATGCCTATTGATTTTGTATGAAAAATAATTAAATTTTGAATTATTAAGGAAAATATTTGAATAAAATAAATAAAAATTACCCTATTATTTAATCCGGACTTCTAACTTTACGTCTGCAAAATTTCAAAGCAATCGGTTCAGTAGTTACGACGCGAAAGCGGAACAAACAAACAAACAAACTCACTTTCCGATTTATAATATTAGTAAGGATTACTTATTTGCTTTTTTCTGTTATTTAAAGTAAAATGTATGTAAATATGTATAATTTGGCAGAATTTGTCGACGGGATAACAAAGTAGTACCGAAACATTTAATAATTTTTAAGGGGGTATTTGCTTTTTTTCCGAATGAAAAAAACATTTTTAGGAGGGGGGGGGGGGGTAGGAGGGCATTTTTCCTTTTTTTTATTGTCTGTAGAATATCCCTATAAAATGATTTGGTTTAGCCAAAGCTGTTGTTTTCTCATTGTATTTGACGTCTATGTGTTGATCTTACAAGGAAGGTCTCCATGTGGACAAACCCAAAAAATTCTAAAAAAAAAAAAAAAAAAAAAAAAAAAAAAAAGAAATACAAAGTATTCTTTTTGTGTGGATATATATATTTATAAAAATATTTTCGACGGAGTCCCTTTAAAAAGCTCGCAGAAAAATAATAACCATTTCGTTTATTTGGCGGTTTATCATCGGTTGGCGATGAACTAAAATTTCAAAAAACATTTTTTTATGTCAAATATTTTTCAAGGTAAAAATGTTTCATATTGAACTTGTATTAAAAAAAATATTTAAATAGCTTTAGTTTTGTCAGCAACAACAAGCAACATAAATATGTACCAGAAAAAGAAAATATATGTATTAAACTCCTTAATGGTTTAAATTTAAATTCATAAATACCATTTACACATATTTTAAAATCTATTGATAAAGAATTTTCAATTACATTAAAATCGTTCGCTTTTGGCGAGGAAACATGCTTCTCGCCAAATTGAGTGACGTTTTCGTATTTTCACGCTAATATTCGATTTTTTTTTCCTTACAGAGTTTTTACTGTCATTGCGCCGCTAATTTTGACTAATCCTTTATGACATACATAAGTAATTTAATTAGTATTTTTTTTTCAAAAAATTTTGAGTATGCCCAGCATGGAGACCTTCCTTGTTAGTTTTAGGCTTTCTTTCAAGAATCAAAGAATGCTTAGCAGACGTCAAATACAGCGAGAAACCTACAGCTTTAGCCAGGCTATAAAACAAAGAACCTTTACAGGATAACAATCACGCTCTAGGGAGCATGGCATAGGCATAATTCCCTGATAGAAAAATGCTCTTTGCTACTAGAAAAGCCACAGACAGAAAAAACAGCCACAAAAATACAGTGACAATTAGTAAAAAGAAAATTACAATGAGCGCCCTTGGGCCAGAAAAGTGTGTAAGATGTAGCAAAGTTTAAAGTCATTGACACTAATGACAGGTGACAGAAAATGGCAATAAAAACAAGAAAAAGTTACAAATTTTAAAGTCGTTTACAATTTTGACATTATATATATAAAACCCCTCCGTGTATAACAATTCCGGGGTCAACCTATCCACGAGAAAAAGAAACTCATTCACCAATGAAAATGTTTCATAGTCGTAATGGAGCGTTCTCATTGGTCAGATTTACAGTGTGTGCTGTAAATGACGTCACTACATTTTACTTCACTTTGAAATCTTTCCACGATTTCAAAAAGTACACTGTTAAAAACTTGATCCATTTGCTGCAGCGGCACTCCAGAGCTTTTATAGAATATCTATTTTATGACCAATGAGAATTGCTCCATAACACAGTAAAGTAACCGTTTTCTATAAAAGCGGTGGAGTGACGCTGTAGCAAATGAGTCAATTTTTTTACAGTGTATATTTAATTAACACTTTTTATTAAAGGACAGCGAAGGTGCGTTTTAAATGCAATATTGTTAAAATTTTTATATTCGGGTTGCTTTAATTTTTTTTTTCTTTACAACCGTGAATGACTCTTGCGAATTTCAAATCTATAAAAAACATTGTGAAAAGTTACCTCCGATTTTAAAGGCAATCTATTTCTGACCAATGAAACCGTTCCATAATCGTAATAGAGTTCTCAATGGTCAGATTTACAGTGAGAGCTGTAAATGACGTCACTACATTTTACTTCTCTTTGAAATCTTTTCACGATTTCAAAAACACTATTTAATTAAAACTTTTTATTTAAGCAAACCGTGGGTGCGTTTTAAATTTCATTATAATCCCTACCCCCATCTACCAGATAGTTTTGCTATAGTTTTAAATGCAGATTTCTGTTGAAATTTTCTTTCTTTTCTTTCTTTCTTTTTCTTTTTTTTTTTTTTTTTTTTTTTTTTTTGTTTGTTAGATTTTTCCCTTTCCAAGTTTATTCGCTGTATTTATCAAAATTGTTTCAGCCTAAAGTGGCTATGATTGACCACAGTTGTAATTTTTTTATCTTCCTTTAAAAATGCAAACACGTCATTTTGACGGGCTATCTTCTAGTATCAGTATAATAAGATGGAAACGAAAATAAGAAGAGAAAGTTTTTAAAATCACCTACATTCTTAACCCTTCACTGCATGATTTTTTTTAAATATTAAAAGAAATTTTTTTAATCTATATATCTGTCTAATAATGGAAAAAATAGCGAAAAAAAAATTGAATTTCAAATTTTAAGCTATAATTTGCAGCTAACTGAGTTTAAAATAATTTTATCTTCTTAACACTGTTCAACTTTTTTTTTAAGTATTCAGTAAAAATAATGAATGTAAATCTTACCTCTATAGCATGATCGAATGTTTTTTCTTTTCTGAAAAACAAATTAAATTAACGAAAAATTGAACTGTGTTCGTAGGGTGGGCAGGGTAACATTTCAACTCCAGGACACAGTTCAGTTTGCGCTTCTTAACCCCTCCCAGCTATTCAGAGTTTGAGCTTAAAATTTAAATCTAAGCTTTTGCAAGCATTTAAATAAATACAAAAATTAACAGTTAAAAGTTGTTGTTGGTTACTCTAAAGTTTAAGGCGCCCTCTAACGGAATTTTTGGAAATTTATCTTTAAAATTTATTTTCAAAGAAATACTGACATGAAGAATGGTTTTAGAGAAAACCGCAAACGAATCGACCAATTTTTCCGTTTTGTATAATCCTTTGAAATTTGAACCTTCCCACCCCCATTGAACGCAGTTCAGTTAGCGCTACTTAACCACTCTCAACGATTCATATTTTCAGCACAAAATTTAAGTTTATGTCTAAGCTTCAAAAAAAATTTAATGAGATGCAAAAAATGACGGTAAAAAATAGTTGTACGTTAATCCAAAGTCTAAAGCGCCCTCTATCGACATTTTTTGAAATTTATCTTTATAATTTATTTTCAAGACAATACTGACATAAAGAATAGTTTTAGTGAAAACCGCAAACAAATCGATTAATTTTTCCGTTTTTTATAATCATTTCAAATTTTGGACCCTAAACTTTGATGGCGCCTATCTCCTTGGGAAGACGTTTGGGACCCTTAGTTTCCCACATAATATTATTTGTCTTGATGTGTACTATCTATCACCCCTTAAAGTTTTGCCCAGTAGTTTATATACACCCTATGTATGACTAAAATCGCTGCGGAATCCTTGCTTTTTGTAAAAAAATGCATTTTAAAATTTAAAAAAAAATCAATATTTAATTTTAATGTTTGGTAAAATTTTCAGAAAATGTGTTTTATTTTGCTAATTATTTTCATTGTTGTGATAAATACTGCTGTATGTTTTGCCCAATTGTTGAACTACTTCAGAAATTTAATATCAAGTAAAAAAAAAAAAAAAAAATCATCTGTATTGCTACTTTTAAAATGTGTTTTTCTTTCTACAATACAAACTCTTTAATAGTAAAATCTTCATTCTGTTTGTTTGTATGAAGTCTTACGAAAATAAAATGCAGATCAAAATTCCGTCGTTTTTGATAGTATAGTCTAATAGGTAGTCCCTGATATAAACTGATGCTGATCAGTTTTTGGTGTAAATCGCTCAACAGGTGGCGCTGCTACGGTTAATTTTTTATGATTTACGCAACAGTTGTATCTCAAGAACTAGCGCATGTAATAAAAATTTATATTTAGGTAGTCCCTGATATAAATTGATGCTGATCAGTTTTTAGTGTAAATCGCTCAACAGGTGGCGCTGTTGTGCTGCATTGTTTTACGGTTTACGCAATATCTGTATCTCAAGAACTACGCACGGATTGCAATAAAATTTTATATTTAGATAGTCCTTTATTTAAACTGATCCTGATCAGTTTTTGGTGTAAATCGCTCAACCATTGGCGCTGCTAAGCTGCATTTTTTTACGGTTTACGCAACAGCTGTATCTCAAGAACTACGTACGGATTTTAATAAAAATTAATATTTAAGTAGCCACTGATATAAATTGATGATGATTAGTTTTTGGTGTAATATGCTTAATAGGTGTCGCTGCTATATTGCATATTTTATGATTTATGCAACAGCTGTATCCCAAGAACTAATGCACAGATTTTAATTTAAAAAAAGGTACTCAGGTAGTTCTTGATATAAATTAAAGCTGATTAACATTTGGTGTAAATCGCTCAACAGGTGGCGCTGCTATGATGCATTATTTACAATTTCCACAACAACCATATCTCAAGAACTAATGCATGGATTTTCATAAAATTTTGTTTTCAGTTAATACTTGATGTAACATGGTGCTGATTACATTACGGTGCAAATTGCTCAACTGGTGTTTATGCTATTGTGTATTATTAGTGATTATTGCAATAGCTCTATCTCAAGAATAACTTCACAGACTTACACAAAACTTTAGATTCTGTTAGATCCTGGTATAAACTAGATCTGATTAGTTTTTGGTGTATATCACTCAACAGGTGGCGCTGCTATGCAGCATTATTTACAATTTCCACAACCATTATATCGCAAGAACTAATGCATGGATTTTCATAAAATTTTGTATTCAGTTAATACTTGCTGTAATATGGTGCTGATTACATTATGGTGCAAATTGCTCAACTGATGGTGCTGCTATGGTGCATTATTCGTGGTTATCGCAATAGCTCTATCTCAAGAAAAACTACACAGAATTACACAAAACTTTAGATTCTGTTAGACACTGGTATAAAATAGATCTGATTAGTGCTTGGTGTATATCACTTAACATGTGGCGCTGTTAAGCTGTATTATTTACAAGTTCCACAATAGCCATATCTCAAGAACTAGTGCATGGATTCTTATAAAACTATAGATTTAGTTAATCCCTGAAATAGATTAATGTTGTTCAGTATTTTGTGTAAATTACCTTACAGATGGCGCTGTTATGCTGCATTTTACATGATTTCGCAATAGCTGTATCTCAAAATCAAGTGCATGAATTTTCATCAAACTTCAGATTTAGTTAGAACCTGATAAAAAATGAATAAGAAGTAATAAATACTACTTATGAATGCTATAAAAATGCATAAAAAAGCTTTGGCTAATTAATGTTTTGTAAAATGTACAACTCTTTTGCACATTAAATAACTTTGTATTTAGACACAAAACAAAGTCTGTGTTTTATTATTCCACATAACATTTAAAAAATATATACACTAAGATCTATATACAATAACAAAATTTCAATTTAAATATAATTACAAGCAAATAGCTTTATATTAAAGCCTAAAAAACATCACTCACTTGTTGACACGGAATATAATTTTTCCCCCTTCGCCTTTTTTTAAACTATCATAGCCTGTTTTACATCCAGGAACACAGCACTTATATCCCATCTTAATTTATTTTATGAAATATCAATATGAAACATCCGAACATATGCATCTTAGGCATACAATCATATTGAAAGTCTGCTAAAAACCAGCCTACCACGTATTTCAGCGCCCTCATTATTTACCAAAATTTCACTTTGTATTTTCGAAGAATTATGCGCTTTAAGTTTCCCCTCCTGATTTCCACTGCGTGCCCTTTGCTTTTAACAGAAATGGAGTTTTTCAGTTGCCACATTTAGAAAAAATGGTATTAAAAGCTACAAAAAATTCAATATCTTAAAAATAAATTAAGAAACGATTCTCAAACAAATTGCATTTAAAATCACATTTTTTTCTCGATACGGTGGTGTAAGAATTAAAAATGTGGAATGTTTAGAATTTAAAAAAATTGTAGTATAGCGAAAAAAGCAAAACCGAAATTTCATTTCAAATTTCAAGTTGCCATTCGCAAAATGACGTATGAGTTATGCACAGATACGTTTGGCCTTTATATTATAGATAGATAGTGTCGTTAGAAAGATTTTACCAAGGAAATCAAAGAAATGCATGTAACTACCCGTTCGAATACAATTGGTGAAGACTTATAGACCGATGTATTTCTGTCATTTTATTGATTTCTCCAGATAGATAGATAGATATGCGGGAAATATACTCTCTGTGGTAGAAAAAAAAAAACAGTTTGCAGTACAGTTATGTAACCTGCTGTTACCAATCAACCGTGTGAAATTGGTAAAGTTCCAAATTCCCTCGACACTCTTAAAACGAAGTGTCGATTTGGCTTCTCAGGAGAGAGCTGTAAATTTATTGGATTGTGTATGAGCAGTTTATTTTATGTTTTACTCATTTTGACTTAAATTGCATATTTAAATTATTCATATTTATTTAAATTGCTTAAAAAAACTCGTTCGCTCGAACTCTTTCAACTCTTTACGAGAAGCTGACTTTCAGATCGTGAGATGAGTGGATTTCTGCTCAACTTGAGTTATTTTGTCGCTGAAGTTATAAGAGAGTAGTAAGAAACAGAAGATTGTGACCTTATTTTCACAATCATATATAACTAACTCGGCTACACTGACTTGGAGTATGCTTTAAAGCACATCAAAAACTAACTTTTTCGATGAAATGAGTTGGTATGCCTTTCAGAAGACTTTAATTAGCGGCACGAAATCCATCTTTCGACAGCAAAACAGGCATGCTTTGACCCTTTTCGGCACACTGTATCCTGTCCAGGCACATCTAATTTTTATTCCAAACTTGCAAACGACTCCAATGATATTTTAGTAAAATTTTGTTTTTACAATGAAAGCTTAAATTAAAAAGATTATAGTACCTAAACAAAGGTCGTTTATAAATTCCGGTGGCAGTCGATAGTCACTCATTTTAGTGACAAAATTTGCCCGTGCCGCAAAGGATTAACTTAACTAATAACACTCGTGACATCTGCAAAAGACTTTTCCTTGTGTGCATTTAGTGTTGGAAACACTCGTTCTTCAGTCATTTCTATTCATAAATGCACTACCATCCAGTCAGTTTCTTTTCCCACCAAACATAAATTGTCTTCCCTGTAATCCATCGCCACTCTTTTTTTCCCATGCAAAGTGTCTTTCCTGCATAGCTAGCGACCTGGAGAAATCTATAAATGACCGAGATATATCGGTTCTCTTCACCAGTTCCATTCGGACGGATAGTTGTACACATGTCCTTGATATCAATGTTAAGAGCTTTCCAGCTATACCACTCTCTAAAAAATTCCCATCTGACAATTAAGAATCTTTCCTAATAGTGCAAGAACCGACAGCACAAAATTCTATGTTATCGAGCACAAGAAAAAATCCTTTATTTTATGGAAGAGTAGTAATGGGGGAATCTAATGATCCATGTCGGCCGGAAGTGAGGTGGTGCATAAGCCATAAATGAATACCACTAGTGGTTGACACATAGGCTTAGCATTGTGTTTTCCTGCACCCAGTTTTCCATGTTTTCATACTTTTGATTGTCGGACAAATACAATGCTAAACCTACGAGTCAACCACTAGTGGTATTCATTTTTAGTTCAAAGGCTATCATAGCCTGAGAGCTTATGTGCCCGTCCGTTCTGTATGTATGTTCGTTCGTGCGTAACGCGATAACTCATGATAAAAATATCCGATCCACTTGAAATTTTGTATGTAGGTATATCCTGACAAGGCGCTTCCCTGATTAGTTTTTGGAGTTCATTCGATATGTATAAGAGGGGGAACGGGGGGCTCATGCCCCTCCCCTTAGTTGATATAAATGGGATTTTCATGCAGAATTAAGTTTTCGTTCAAAATTTAGATTAGGATCATTCTGATGAGGCGATTCCGTGACTGTTATTAGGTGTTCATTGAATAAGTATAAACAGGGGGAACGGAGGTTCTAATCCCCCCCCCCTTAATTTATATAAATGGGTTTTTCAAGCAGAATTTTCAGATTTCGTTCAAATCTCTGAATAGTTTTGGAAGTTTAATGGTTAAGTATAAAAGAGGGGGATAACTCCTTTTTAATTATATAAATGCTAAATGGGTTTTTATTAAGAATTATCTCATTTGCTCTGAATTTTGGATATAGATTTTTTATATGATAAAGCATGTCTTTGATAGTATAGGAGGTTCAATGATTAAGTATAAAAAAAGAGGAAAGGGGAGAGCTGTTTCCCCTTCTTAATTTTTTTTTTCGAACGGAATTAACCCTTGAAAATATAAGGCTTTAATGTACAATTAGTATTTGTAGCCTGTGAGCTCAATTCTATCAGTTTAACTGGGCAGTATTCTTTTTTATTGGCTTGTACACCACTTCACTTCCAGCACACATGGATTATTAGTTTCCTCTATTATTACTCATCCATTAAATAAAGGGTATTTTACTTGTGCTCTATAACATAGAGTTTTGTGCTGTCGGCTCTTGGACTATAGTTAATTCCTAGCATTTGTAACATTAAATTATATTCCATTTCAAAAAAGTATAATCAGTCAAATTAAAATTAACGTTAATTTGTAATTTTATAATTACATTTTGTCAAAGTTTTTAAGTGTAACAACTGTCAAATTGCCACACGGTATCCATCTTCGATGCCCTCACACTGAAGAAATAATAAAATACATTTGTGAAAGCTAACATACTTCTTAGGCATTTTAACTAAAATGCTAAAGAAAATTGTTTGTCAGTACTAGTGATGGGTGATAACGAGAAGTTTTTCTCGATTTTTTCGATTGTATAAACATCTCGATAACTTTCGATTGTGTAAAATTTTTCTCGATGACTCCAGTTTGCAATTGCTTTTATACGATACAGGATTCGATTTTATCAAGAATAGTCTGCAAGTGAATAAGTCGGTGTTAATAAAAAGACGACGAATTCTCTCACTAGTGAGCCCCTCCTTTCATTGGTGCCTCTAACTTATACGCGCAATCTTGTAATAGGAAATCTCGAACAGGGTCTTCGTAGTATACGGCATCATATACCAAACACGGTGTACACGCACAGCAAAATCTAGTAAACAAAAAAATAAAGAAAAATATCTCGAACCGAACGAATTTCTGACTGGATCCTTGGGGGTGTGAAAGGTGGGGAAAGGAGCATAGGAGCTGCATAATATGAATAAGTGTTCATACTGCTTGCCAACTATATATCACATGACGAATATTAGCAAAATTTAGAAAAGTGCCCCTGAGAGGGCAATGTGGACTGAGGTTCGCCGAAGGAGTATAACATCAATAAGTGGTCACAAGCTTTTCCAACCATATACCACATGAGAGATTCCCAATGCTCCTTAGGACGTTTTCAATTCAAAAATTCGATCTAAAATGAAAAATACGCAAAAAGTTTCAAAAACTGCCTCCCCCCCCCGCCGTAGGAACCAATATCGGAAGGGGGTGAGGGAAGTATCATAATATGAAAGAGTAATCCGAGATCTTCAAGATGATATACCACATGACGGGTTAAAAAAATGAAAATTGTCCCCCTCCCCCAGCCCCCATGTGCCCACCCTTTAGCTCCCAAATTCTTACAGCCCGCACTTTAATTATTTTACATTTGATAAATAATAATTACCGAATGGTTCAATCAAAAAACCACACTTAAAATCATAGGCAGGCTTCTTTCTGTACCTCGTTTCTCGATAAACCTTTCATTCCACAAAGCTTCATCGATAAAACTCTCCTCGATAAATCTTCTCATCTCTATTCTCAGCGAGAACGAAAATCATCCTTATCGAAAATGGTTTTCATCGGGAAACCACAAGTTCTCGAAATGACGCTTTTATCGAGGTAAAAATTCATCGCTAAGCTACAAGTCCTTCGATAAACCTCAAATGTCATCGAGGTACATTTTCATCGCGAAGCAACGAATTTCTCGAAATGCCTGGGTTTATCGAGATGAGATTTGCTGAAATGAGAGGCATATGAGAAAGCTCTTTTAACTATTCTTGCATATTATGAATCTTTTTCCTTTTGGAATTAAATTTTAAGGGGGGGGGAACGATGAGGGGGTGAATTTTTTAAATCGTAGCTATTTCGACAGTAAATGTTATTTTTGATGTGGATTTTTTTATGGAACTCTCCGGTAAATATTGTTTATTAATTTTTACCGGATTTTTTATTAAATATAAAGATTTTAAAGTGGGGGCTGCGTCATTTTTAGGTGCATTCTGGGAAAAAGGAGTGAATTCACGGGTATATAAATTTCGCACTTTTTTTGGACCCGTCATGTTATACATATATACATCATCGGAATGTTTTCGCACCTATCTTTCATTTTACGAATCTTTCTCATCCTGGAATTGAATTTCGTGAGAGAAGGAAGCGATAAGGGGGTGAATTTTCTAAATCGTAGCTATTTTGATAATAAATATCATTTTAGATGTGGAGTTTATGGAACTATCTGGTAAATATTATTTATTAAAGATAAAGATTTTAAAGTGGGGGGCTGCGTCATTTTTAGGTGTATTCTAGGAAAGTTGAGTGAACCCACGGGTGATATGTAAATTTCAAACTATTTTTTTTAACTCGTCATTTTATATATATATCATTGGAAAGTTTTCGCACCTCTCTTTCGTTTTACGAATCTTTCGCCACTTGGAGTTGAATTTCAGGAGGGAGGGAGAGGGAGAGCGATAAGGGTGATGAATTTTTTAAATCGTAGTTATTTCGACAATAAATATCATTTAAGATGTGGAGTTATTTTTATGGAACTCTCTGATAAATATTATTTATTAAATATAAATATTTTAAAAATGGGGGTGTATCATATCCGGGTGTATTCTGGGAAGAAAAAGTAAACCGAGGGCTGAGAAGTAATTTTCAGAATTTTTTTGTTCCGTCATGTGATATATCAGAAGAAAGTTTTTGGACTATTCTTTCATATTACGAACTTTTATCATGCTGGAGTTAAATTTCAGGAGGGAGGAAAGGGGGGGCGATTAGGGGGTGTTTTTTTTAAATCGTAGCTATTTCGACATTAAATATCATTTTAGATGTGTTTTTTGATGGAGCTCTCTTGTAAATATTATTTATAAAATATAAAAATTTTAAAGAGAGGGCTACGTTATTTCCGGGTGCATTCTGGGAATAAAAAGTGAACTCACGTGTGAGGAGTAAATTTCATCCTTTCTTTGGACCCTGTCATGTCATATATCCTTAGAAAGTTTTCAGACCACTTTTTCATATGAATCTTTCTTCTCCCTTCTCCAATTTGGCCATCTTTTAATGAACTTTTCAATCTTTTTTTGAAATTGCAGCATTTTTATCATTTTAGTATACTGGAGTTCTGCATTAGGATAAGTAAACCAATTTTACTCGCACTTGACATAACGATCGGGCAACGAGGTTCAAGCTATTTTCTTTTTCTCTTTAAGAGGCTACTTAAATCAAACAAAAAGAGAAGACCCGTTCGCTAAAGCTAATCCTATGGAAGAAATAAAAAGATGTCTCGTTTGCATTTCTATATTTTTAAATGATTTTTTTTTATTGGATATTTGAAATATATTTCTACAAAATCCGTTATTGACTTTTGACTTTTTCGATTTTGTTTACAGGTATTTTTAATGAGAACACTTTTATTTTTGAAACCGGCTTCGATAGTGAAAGTTTCACAATGAAAAAAACTTGCAAATTAAATCGAAAAAAGTAAAAAACCTTTATTGTACAGATTGACCTCATCTGTTCAATGTAAAGAAAATCATATAAAAATATTGAAATGCAAATAAGAGATCTCTATAAATTTGTTCCATAAAATTAGCATTAGCGAGCGGTTCTTTTTGCTTCATTGAAGTAACCCCTTAAACTTAAAACTGAAGCAAACAGTGTTGAATTCAGACACTTTTCTCCGGGAGGAACTTCAGTGGCCCCGGGGGGGGAGCATTATAGAGTTTCGGGGGGGAAATTGTACTTTTTGACAATTGAAAACGCAAAATTTCCGGGAGGGACATTTCATTGCTCCGGGGGGGGGCATGTCCCTCCCGGGCCACCCCCTGAATTCAACACTGGAAGCAATTAATTACGACAATAGAATTATCGAGCAAGCCCTACCATTACCATGAAGTTTTCTGCCAGAATAATAACTAAGAAAAGTAACAACTACTTTTAGCTTCTCTGTGTTACAATCGATTGTAAAACATCTCGATTGTAGATTTTTGAAAATAATCAATGATTTATCGATTGTGATTTTTACGATGACGAGTTTTCTCGATTGTTGAATTTTTGAGAATCGCCCATCACTAGTCAATACCCTATGACAGTCTTGCAAATGGGCAAAACTATAATGTTGTTTTCTCTGCATTTTGTTTTGAATGCTAAAAAAGACGATTATTTCAACATTAATCTAAAAAAAAATCTTAACTACATATATATGTGTAACTCCGTGAGATATTTATCATTGTTCGATGTATTAAAAATCCATTAAATAACAGAAATGCATTATTTTAAATATTGCTTATATTGCAGTGAAACCTGCAGCTTAGTGAACGTATTAACACTTGCTTGTCAATGAGAGGGTTAGACCTTGATGATGAAAGGAATTTCCTACTTACTAAATTGATCAAGAGTTTAAAAAAACAGTCTGTTAGTAACTATGTTTCAGTTTTTGTCAGTATTTTCAACTCTCAGACTAATTTTTACCACTGCTTAATTTTTTTTTTTATATAAGTTAATAATAGACGTTATTACCTTTCAGTTGGTATATATTTATTTTTATTCTACACCATAAACAGTTTAAAAAATCATATATTGCTTAGCTGTGCTTAACCCTGTTTTATTCTATTAATTTTATCATGTTTCATATGTTATTTTAAATATATTGTTTATTTTAAAAAATGCCATTAAGACCATACCATTAGATTAATTTGTTTAAAAAAATACCATATTTTTAACATGCATATTTCTTTGTTGAGAATTATTCTTAGATTAATTTTATTTAAATGTTTTATTTTTTTCAATAGATTGAAATTCTGGAGTTTCATATCATTGGAAATCAACAACAATTGTGAATCAAATCCTTTTTGCATATCATCTAGACACTTAAAATGGATTTGGTGATAATTTTTTTTTCTTCTGTGATTCTCTAAATAAAAGGTGTGAAAATAATGTTAGATCATTAAGGTATCTTTAAAAAATTTTCATTGCATGTAAATATCCGGACTTTACTTTCTTACCTTTACTTAGTACATCTGAAATACATTAAACTAATTTTCTTTCAAATTTATAATACTCATCACTAGTGTGGATAAAAAGCTCTGTGTTAAACCTTAAAGAAAAACAGTAAATTTAAGTTTGTATAAAGAATTCCTTAATGATAAGGAGTTTAAATCTTTCATCTCTGAGGATGCAGTGAAGAATTTTCTTATGTTTTTTTTTTAAAGATCAAGATCATACTTTACAAACAATAATGCTTCCGCGATCGCAAAAATAAATTATCATGTTTCAGTATGAATGGAGTATTCTTTAATGTTTAAGAGTCCACATCTTTTGTCTCTGACATATGAAATAGAAATTTTTTCAGAACTGGTTATTTTAAAAGATCAGGATTATATTTCACAAGAATACCTAAAAAATTCCACATAAAAAACTTTAAGTTTAACTATAAATGAAAAAGCCTTTAGTAGCAAAGAAACCATCTCTTTCATCTCTGACACAATCAATGAAGAATCTTCAGAGCATATTATTTTGAAAGATCTTTTTTCAAGAATACATAAAAATCCACACAAAAATATTAGCAGTATTAAATATGAATAACAAATTCTTTAATAATAAAGACTCCAACTCTCACATCTCTGAGGCATCCAGAGAAATATTATCAAAGTATATTTTAAAAATAGCTTCAAAATCCCAATAAAAATCATCAGCATTTAAATGTAAATGAAGACGTGTTTAGTGGAAAAGACGTCTTTCATCTCTGAGGCATGCCTGAAGTATCTTCAGAGCATGTTATTTTAAAAGAGTATAGGAGCCTCTTTTTCAAGAATATTTAAAAAGCCACACAAAGGTATTACCAAATTTAAGTATGAATGAAAAACTTCTTTATGATAAAGAATCCACATCTTTTATCTCTGAGGCATACACTGATGAATTGTCATAAAATATTGTTTTAAAAGATCAAAATGACATTTTACAGCAAGACCTCTACAATCACACCAAAACTTCATCAAGTTTAGGTATGGATGAAAATAAAAAATCCGCATCTTCTGTGTCTGAAGTATGCAACGGAGAATTTTCAGAACACTTTGTTTTAAAAGATAAGGATGATATTTTACAACAATACGTTCAAAATCCCAATAGGAAATCGCCAAGTTTCACAATGAACGAAGAAGTTTTTAATGGCAAAGAATCTGTATCCTTCACCTCTGAGACATGCAATGAAGAATTTTCAGAACACATTGTTTTAAAAGATCAGGATCCTCTTTTTCAACACTATCCTCAAAATCATCCCAAAGAAGGATCACGGACCAAAGGAAGACCACGAATTCATCCGAGAGAGAGCTCTTATATTTGTGAGGTATGCAATAAAGAATTTCACAAGAAAGCTAAGCTAGACTTCCACTTTCTCATTCATACAAGGCCTTTTATCTGTGAGGTATGCAAACAAAGATTTTCGCGGAATTCTCATTTGAAAGATCATCTCCGTATTCATACTAAAGAAAAACCTTATACTTGTGACGTATGCCATAAAAAATTTTCTAAGAAACAAAATTTCGATATTCACCTTCGTGTTCATACCAAAGAAAAAAATTATGTTTGTGAAATATGCAACAAAAGATTCTCACAGAGAAGCAATTTAACCACACATCTTCTTACTCACACGAAGCAAAAAGATTATGTTTGTGAGACATGTAACAAAGAATTTATTCGTAAATCTCAATTAGATGAGCATGTCCGGATTCACACGAATGAAAAATCTTTTATTTGTGGAATTTGCAGTAGACCTTTCACTCATAGATCAGCTTTAAATATGCATTTCAGAATTCACACTAAAGAAAAAGCCTTTAGTTGTGAAATTTGTAATAAAGCTTTTACTCATAAATCGTCTTTAAATTTACATTACCAAGTTCACTCCAAAGTAAAATCTTTCGTGTGTGAAATATGCAATAAAGCTTTTTCTCATAAGTCAACTTTAAAAAAGCATCGTTTACGAGTTCATATAAATCCAGAGTTTGCAGAACATATTGTTTTTAAAGATCAGGATAGTCTTTTTCAACAATATTTTCAAAATAACACAAAATTATCACCAAATTTAAGTGTGAATGAGGAATTTCCCAATAACAAAGAATCCACGTCTTTCGTAGCTGATGTAAACAATGAACAGTTTCATGAAAATGCTGTTTTAAAAGATGAAGATTGAATTCATATAATTGCAGAACTTTCTTTGCAAAATAAAAAAAAATGATTTTAAATATTACTTGAGTGTACGCTTCTAAATATTTTCTGGAAAGTAATCCTGTATTTGTAATGTCTGCAGTAATATATATATGCTTAATGTACTTTTTCAAGGTATATTATGATCATCAGTTGCAGCATCATCTTCTTAGACATGCACTTTAACCGTTTACACGTCGAATTAATATCGCAATGTTATAATAATTTTGTTTTTCCTATATTACAGCTTCAAATGTTTTAATTTATGCATACAAATTTAAAAAAATAGAAAAAAAATTCTGCAGTTTTTTATTTATTTATTTATTGCTGTTTTTACTTCAGTGTTCGCATTTTGGAACATAATTATTGATTGACAACCTAATGCAAATATAACAAATTATTTTCCGCGATATGGTATTGTATATTGTTTTTGAGTATTTTCTCGAATTCCAAAAACATTTAGATTCCTAGCGGTAAAATGTAAGTAATATAGAGAAAACGATAAAAATAAATTATATGTTTTTATGCAAATTAATGAATTCACATTTTTCTTACATCTGTGATAAATGCTTAAACATATTTTTTTTTTTTCAAAAGTTGAAATCAACCTTATATTTTATAGGAAAAATAAGGACATCGTCATTATGTTGAAAAATATGTGTTTTGTATTACAAATGATGCAATGTTCCCATTTGTGAACAATGGCATTTAACCGGTTAATTAAAAGAAATTATTTTGCACAAAAATGAACCTTTGTTATTCATGAAATATACATTAGACCATTCCACTAAGCATTTTTCCATTCAGATATTTTACTGGTCAGAAACCTTTTATCTGTATAGTATTTAAGAGTTTTCCTTTAATGTATAAATTAAATAACAATGATTTTGATGTCTTTCAACAGTAAAGTTTGCTGTTAACATTTTGTATAATATTTTTGTATAATAATTGTAGCTTAATTGAGCATTTTTCTTATTAATTAAAAAGAGAGAACTAATTTCTAATATTGAAAATAAAGTATTTGTTTTATTTAATTGATCATAATCATACACTAACAAGAGAGTTATCTTTAATCTCGAGGAGTTACTTTTCTAAAAATCAGGTATAAGAAAACATATGGGCCATTTCATGTCACATATGGGACAGCTTTTCTAAATATTTCTGCTGTTTTAACAATGTTCTTATATTCTCAAATTAAAACAACGAAACTAATATAAAAATCTATAGCTTTCATTTGTATAGGCTTTGTTTTCAGTTTTTCAAGGCATGACCCAGAATCGAGCAATTTACTTAGATCTAGAATTTTATATGTAGCTAATTTTATTTTATTATTTCTAATATTTATGTTTATTTTTATAATTTATTTATTTTTTAAAACGGGCAGCTTTACTTAGGTCTAAACTTTAAAATGTGGAGATTTTTAAACCTATCAAAGAGCCATTCCATATCACGAGTGAGACAGCCTTTCTACATATCACTACGGTTATAAGAATGCTATTGTATTTTCAGATTTAAACAACTATGTTAATTGGAAAATATAGGTCTTTCTATTAACTTTAATGTATAGTTTAACAACTTATAAGTTAATAA
This sequence comes from Maratus speculifer, assembly GCA_964019185.1. Lineage (NCBI taxonomy): Eukaryota > Metazoa > Arthropoda > Arachnida > Araneae > Salticidae > Maratus > Maratus speculifer. Next base: position 62,604,633 of record OZ025303.1, read on the forward strand.
ATATAGGTATTTATGTAAGCTCCATGTGCGGGAGAGATTTTTTTTTCGTTTATCATGGAATGGCCCATATAAATATATTTGTGGAAAAGTGAAAACATTTAATTTCTTATATATGCAATCATGAGACACCTAATTTGAATAAATATCATAATTTTCTGTTGGGGAAAAAGAAGTTTATTTTTCAGATTTGTAATCTAGTATTTATTATTGGTATATTGTATAAATACTATTAGAAGATAGACCATTAGAATACCATTTAGAAGACAGAACCCTTCATTTATGAAACACATGCTTAGAAAGTGACGTCATAAGTATAACTTATTTATTTTGATATATGAAAGAATGCTTTGTTTCTAGCTACCGTAGAGTGCCGAAAGTAAGCCCCCTTTAGCAGACAGGAAATTCTAATGATTTGAAAGGGGAAAGTCTTATGATTGGAATTTTTGTAAAAAAGAATAAGAAAACGTCGAGAATTGGAGAGTATGCTGAAATTTATAAACTTTCAGAGGATTTATACAACTTGGGAGAAAAATAAGATCATATTAATATTTTTTGTTTTTTAAATATTCTTCCATAGAAACCAAGTAGTTTACATTAATAAAAATAACAAATTAATGAAAAAAATTTAATTAGTTAACTAAAGCGATTATGAACAAAATTCCACCCAAACAGTTAAATTGAATAGAAATATCTATCAAATCTTTGTGCATAAAAATCATAGAAACGTTATAGTAATTGATAATATACTTCGAAAGAGACATTCATGTCAGAAGTACACTTTTCACAACGAAGTATGCCATTCTGGTACAGTGGCATCTAAAAGGATTACATAAAAATAACATTCTTAAAAGTAGAAGGATTGAAAAAGTAGGGAAATATAACTTAGAGGGGAGCGCTTATAAATGGTACTTTTTCGAAAAAGGAAAAATTCACATATATGAAGAGGGGGGGGGGGCTTTTATTCGGAAGAAAGATTACTTTTGGTACTTTGCAGTGAGTGCATATAAAAAATTTAAATACTGCTTTCTATACCTTTAATAAATTTATCTGTCATATGTGAGGAAAATGATTTGTATTGTAAATTATTTATCTATATCTCAATTTGTTTATATTATGATTATCATTTTCAGAGGTAAGAAAGCCTGAGAAATTTGTTATTTATTTGATGTTAATAAATAAGTATAATTTATTTATTTTGCCATATGAAAAGAATGCTTTATTTTAAAATAAATATATACTGAAAATTCAAATATTGCATTCTGTGTATTTTTTAATAAGTTTAGCTTCTTAAATAAAATATTTTAAGCATGATTATTTTAATAAAAGTAATTTATCTGTGATATGTGATGAAAATGTTTTATTATTATTATTATTATGAATTATTTATCTATACAGGGTGTATCTAAACTATTGGACAAAACTTTAAGGGGTGATAGTACAGATCAAGACAAATAATATTAAATGGTAAACTAAGAGTCCCAAACGTCTTCCGAAGAAGATGGGCACCATCAAAGTTTAGGGTCCAAAATTTAAAATGATCATAAAAAACGGAAAAATTGGTCGATTTGTTTGCAGTTTTCACTAAAACTATTCTTTATGTCAGTATTGTCTTGAAAATAAATTATAAAGATAAATTTCAAAAAATGCCGATAGAGGGCGCTTTAGAGTTTGGAGTAACGAACAACTATTTTTTACCGTTATTTTTTGCATCTTATTAAATTTTTTTAGAAGTTTAGGCATAAACTTAAATTTTGAGTTCAAAATCTGTGGTTAAATAGCGCATTCTGAACTGTGTACAATGGGAGTGGGTAAGTTCAAATTCCAAATTATTATAAAAAACAGAAAAATTGGTCAATTGATTTTCGGTTTTCACTAAAATTATTCTTTATATCAGTATTGTCTTGAAAATAAATTATACAGATAAATTTTAAAAAATGTCGGTAGAGGGCGCTTTAGACGTTGGAGTAACGTACAACTATTTTTTACCGTTGTTTTTTGCATTTCATTAAATTTTTTAGAAGCTTAGACATAAACTTAAATTTTGAGCTGAAGATTTGAATCGTTGAGAGTGGTTAAGTAGCGCAAACTGAACTGTGTTCAATAGGGGTGGGGAGGTTCAAACTTGAAATAATTATAAAAAATGGAAAAATTGGTCGACTCGTTTGCGGTTTTCTTTAAAACCATTCTTTATCTCAGTATTTCCTTGAAAATAAATTTTAAAGATAAATTTCAAAAAATTCCGGTAGAGGGCGCCTTAAACTTTAGAGTGATCAACAACTATTTTTAACCGTTATTTTTTTTTATCTTAATAAATGTTTTAAAAGCTTAGACTTAAATTTTGAGCTCAAAATCCGAATCGTTGTGAGTAATTAATTAGCGAAAAATTGAACTTTGTTCGTAGGCTGGGAAGGGTAACATTTCAACACCTGAATACAGCTCAGTTTGCGCTTCTTAACCCCTCCCAACGATTCAGAATTTGAGCTCAAAATTTAAGTCCAAGCTTTTGCAAGCATTTAATTAGATGCAAAAAATTATTGTTGGTTACTCTAATCTAAAGTTTAAGGCGCTCTCTAACGGAATATTTTGAAATTTATCTTTATAATTTATTTTCAAGACAAAACTGACATAAAGAATAGTTTTAGTGAAAACCGCAAAGGAATCGACCAATTTTTCCCTTTTTATAATCATTTCAAATTTTGGACCCTAAACTTTGACGGCGCCTATCTCCTTCGGAAGACGTCTGGGACCCTTAATTTCCCATTTAATATTATTTGTAATAATGTGTACTATCACCCCTTAAAGTTTTGCCCAGTAGTTTAGATACACCTTGTATATCTAAGTTGTTCATGTTATGATTATCATTTGTAAAGGTAAGAAAGCCTGAAAAAATTGTTATGTATTTTATATTAATAAATACGTATAATTTATTTATTTTGACATAATGAAAAAATACTTTGTTTATAAATAAATTTATATTAAAAATTCAAATATTTCATTCTGTGCATTCTTTAGTAAGTTCAACTTCTTGAATAAAATTAAGTGTGATTATTTTAATTCATTTAATAAAGATAATCTATCTGTAATATGTAGTGAAAATCTTTTTTTTAATTATGAATCATTTATCTATATATCTAAGTTGTTCATATTATGATTATTATTTCTAAAGGTAAAAAAGACTGAAATAATTTCTATTTATTTGATGATGATAAATAAGTATAATTTATTTATTTTTGCATAACAAAAAATGCTTTATTTTTAAATAAATATATACTGAAAATTCAAGTACTGCATTCTGTGCATTCTTTAATAAATTTAACTTCTTAAATTAAATAATTTAAGTGTGATTATTTTAATTTCTTTAATAAGAGTAATTTATCTGTGATATATAATGATTTTTTTTCATTATGAATTATTTATCTACATGTCTAATTTGTTTATATTATGATCGTCGTTTGTAAAAGAAGAAAACTTGAAAAAAAATTTTTTTTCATGTTAATAAATAAGAATTATTTATTTTGACATAGGAAAAGAATGCTTTGTTTTAAAATAAATATGTATTAAAAATTCAAATACTGCATTCTGTACATTTTTTAATGTGTTTAACTTCTTAAATAAAAAAAAATAAGTGTGATTATTTTAATTCCTTTAAAGAGTCTTGTAAATTTTAAATGCGATGAAATTTAATGAAAAAATTCAAAGTCTGAATAAGTCCATATTCGGAACCTTTTTGTGCATAAATATGAAATTTTGAATATTGATTAAACAGATTTTGCGTTATAATATGGAACCACTGGAATTTGATTAGACTTTTATAGACTTTTTGATTTTTGAAAGTAAAAGATTACCCTTTTTTAACTCGTAAGTCTTCGCGTGCACGATATCTTCAGAACGAATTGTTACGAAATTTGGTGTACAGAGATTGCGAACAGATTGGTTGTCGTTTCATGGGATGCCTAGTTGCAATCAACTGTACTCCCGGAGTAAACTGTGAAAAGTCTTGCAAAAATATGGAACCATTGGGTGAGAAAAGTAAAGCTGTAGTAAAAACTACTTAAATTATAAATAAAAATTTAAATAAAACAGATTAAATTTAAAGTAAGGAAAAAATACAAGAAAAACTTAAGATTTTAATAAATAATAAAAAAAATTACGATTAAGCAGGATAATTAAATAAAAAACAGAGATTAGAGAAAAGAAAAAAAATGTATAACTGTAGTTCTGGAACTACTAGAGAGAAGAGAGAAGGTAGTAAAATCCGCAAAAAGATTAAAACCAAAATGTCGGGACAGGGCAAGGCTGTAATCTACACAAAGGAGGAGGCAAAATCCACAGAAAAACAAAAAAAGTACTTTTCAGGGCAGTTTTTTTTATTATTAATGAAAAAAGAAGAAAAAGTAAAGAATAGAGGAAGTGAATACAAATTCAATCTTGGTCCATAATCATGGAATATTTTGGGCGTTTGCGGTTCTGGGGATCAGATGCCTCGTAGTCAGGGTTGGTGTACATAATGAGCAAATATGTGTATTTAAAATGATCTGCTTTTAAATATTTATGGTGATAATGTTTTTAGTTATGATTATCTTTTCTCACTAAAGAATGTGAAAATTTTATTTTTATTTATTTATTTATTTTAAAAAGCATTTTTTTATATGGTTATGAAATAGTTTTGATTTAAGAGCAGATAATTTTGAAAATTATGATATACACTGCTCAAAATAATTAAAGGATGCTTGAAGTTTTATGAAAAATAAAGATATAAACGAATTTTTTTTTTGCCAAAAATAGAAGAAGAGAATCACAAATGCAAATTTTTCTGGTTTTCAAACTGTGGAGTATGCAAATTTTGAGTTCGACGTCAGAAACGTCGCTTCAGCGTCAGCGAATGAAATTTGACTTTCAACTGGATAAAAGAGAATGAAGACAAGGATGATCGGCATTCTGTGATTGCTTTGTTTCGATGAGTACGATGTCTCAGCGAAGTCATTTGACAGATTCAGAAGCTTGGAGAATTGTTGGTAGGTTAGAAAGGGGCCAAACTCAAGCCGAAGTAGCGCAAGCCATTGGAGTGTCACAAAGTGTCATTTACAGGATCTGGAACCGTTTTTTGGAGAGTGGATGTGCAGGCCGAAGACCAGGGCAAGGTCGTAGACGGCCAACAACGCCCAATGAAGATCGGTATTTAGCGTTAACAGCTCTGAGACACCGAAACATGAACGCTACTCTTCTCCAACAACACCTTCGCTCGGCTACAGGCACCACGATTTCAACTCAGACTGACCGAAACCGGCTCCATGCTGTAGGTCTGTATGCTCGCCGACCGATGGTATGTGTTAGATTAACATCAAGGCATCGTCGCGACCGCAGGAAGTGGGCAACCGAGCATGTCAACTGGAGGATAAATGAATGGAGCAATATTCTGTTTTCTGACGAATCCCGTTTTTCTGTGCATCCGGATAATAGGCGTATTTTCATCTGTAGGGACCGTGGCAGTAGGAATAATCCTGCGTTCGTGCACGAAAGTGCCAGATTTGGCGGTGGAGGAGTGTTGGTGTATGGTGGCATCTCCATTGACGGGCGCACTGACCTCTACATCATTCGAGATGGAGCTCTGACTGGTCACCGATATAGGGATGAGATCCTCAGACCTATTGTAGTCCCTTACGCTGCAGCAATCGGAGATAACTTCATTTTAATGGACGATAACTGCAGGCCACATCGTGCAAACCTGGTGGAGGATTTCCTTTTCGAGGAAGGAATCGTTCGAATGGAATGGCCAGCGTGTTCTCCAGACATGAATCCAATCGAGCATATTTGGGCCGCTCTAGGAAGACGAGTTTCTGACCGCCAACAACCCCCACAAACTCTCCAAGAACTGGAAAGAGCTCTTCTGGAAGAGTGGGGCAGAATACCCCAACTCGTCATTAATAGCCTCATTGAGTCCATGCCTCAAAGGTGTTCAACGTTGCTGGCCGCCCGTGGAAACCATACCCCCTACTGAAAATGATTTTCTTTGAAGAAAACACCTTTTCTTATTCTTTTTTTCTCATATGTACAAATTGTGTTTTTTTCCTTTTGTACGCAAATGCGCAATAAAATGCATTTTTTTCTGCCAAACATGTGTAATTTATTCTCATTTAACCTACTACTATGTCTGTCGACCATGTATCAATCAGCTAAAAAGTTTCCCAGATACAAAATCCACCTAAAACTGCAATATCCTTTAATTGTTTTGAGCAGTGTATATCAAATTTTGTAACTAACCATACATACGAGCTCAAGGTAACATGAGCGCTAGGACTTATGGATTTAAAAAAAAGAAAAAGAATTATTTCAACGCTTTCGGATATTGTGTACTGTTAAAAGTACATGTCTTTTAACGAAGTATTATTTTGTTTTAACAAATACTTTATTTATTATTTACATGCAGTAATGTTAGTATATTTTTATGCATTTATTATTATAATTTTATTTATGTTTAGGTATTTAGTAATAATAATAATAATAATAATTACTATTTGCTTAATTATCTTTGGGTCGTTTGCGATTCTTTTAATTTAAACGTGTATTTCATTCTTTAAATTTAAGATAAAAATTACTTTCCTGAAAGAATTATGTGTAATAAAGCGCAAAAGTAAAAGAAAGTTGTAGTATAAGTTATATCTTATTGTAATACAATATTTTCTAAACATCTCCAAAAACTCTTCCTTAGCCTATTGTCATGTGACTGAATATTAGCAAAACAACAACATTCGTTATCTTTCAGGCAATGAATTATCCGTTAAACACTAATTTATCTATTTGGATAGTTAGTGTTAATGTTATAACGTAAAAGTATTTTTTTTTTTTAACTGAAAAAAAAAATCGGATCCGAAAGGGTTAATTTCACCAATATACAAATTCTGTAAAAGACTAGTCAGATTCTAGTTGTATTATGTTAAAAAGTACGACCTGTTTAATCAATAATCCAAATTCCACTGTTATACATAAAAAATTAAAAAAGTCATGCTAATTCAAACTTTTTTTTTTTTTTTTTTCTTGTCGAGTCTAAAAGGTACAAGATCCCTTAATAAAAGTAATTTATCTGTGATATGTCATGAAAATGTTTTTTTACTACGAATTATTTATCCTAATTTGTTTATTTTATGATTTTCATTTATGGTGGTGTAAGAAAACTTTAAAATAATCGTTATTCATTTGATGTAAAAAATTCATTGCCATGTGCCTGTTCAAACATATCTCCCTTGAATGTTATTTATCGTCACCAGCACTTTGGCTATCTTCGTTAGAATGAATTTTCTTACATTTCCATATATTTGAAATTAAATTTCTGTTTGCTATATAAGGTCAATATAAACTCTTAGGCAAAATTTTAAGGGGTATTAATGCACATCAAGACAAACAATATTGAAAGGAAGCTAAGAGTATCAAACGTCTTCCAAACTGTGTTCAAGAATTTAAATTTAACCCCCCCCCCCCTCCTACATCACAAACTACAGTTTGCGCTACTTAACCACTATAAACGATTCAGATTTTGAGCTCAAAATTTAAGTTTAACTCTAAGCTTTCAAGAAAATACCGACATAAAAAATAATTTTAGCGAAAACCGCAAAAGAATCGATCAATTTTTCCGCTTTTATAATCATTTGAAATTTTGCACTCTAAACTTTAATGGCGGCTATCTCCTTCGGAAGACGTCTGAGACCCTTAGTTTCCCATTTATTATTGTTTTTCTTGATTTGTACTATCACCCTTTAAAGTTTAGCTCAAAAGTTTAGATTCACCCTGTATATTCTGAATGTGAAGAAACTAAATGTCAATATTTATGTAAAGTTGCGCAAATATATAGTTTTTCTGCTGTTTTCAATTTTTGATACTTGTTTTGTCTGTTTAGACTTTACATTCTTTTAACAATATATGTACAGTAATAAAAATAAGTGGTGTTTAGTACGGCACTCAAATAAACGTCTGTGTATTGAAATGATAACTGATTTTGTTTATAAATGTTAAATGCATTTTTTTTTCAGTGACTTAAATAAACGTTGCATTGTTGTAAGCATGGAAATTTCAATGTAGCAATTCTTATAGAAATTAGTATAATGTATAACTTTATGCTTATACATGCAATTAGAATAAATAAAATTTGTTTATTAGTTATGATAAAATGTCTTATTTAAATTGTGAAATCATTGAGAAAATTAGTTAAAAGGGGCAATCCCAAAACTTTCTTCTATCTAACGTATGTTAATACTTCCTGAGAAATAAAGCATAGCAACGCCACCGGTTAAGTGGTTTAAACCAAAATCTAGTCAGCAACAACTTATGTCAAATTATTACTGAATCTAAAGTTTGATGAAAATTCGTGCATTAGTTTTTGAAATTGAGCTATTGCAAAATCTTTAAAAAAATCTACATATCAGTGCCACATGTTGGGGGATGTACACTTAAAACTAATCAGGATCATTTTTTTATCAGGTACTAACTGAATCTGAAGTTTGATGAAAATCCTTGCATTAGTCCTTCAGATACTGTTTTTTTTTTGCGAAATCGTGAGAAATAGAGCATAACAGCGCCATCTGTTGAGCGATTTACGCCAAAAACTAAACAACCCTAATCTATATCAGTGACCATCTGAATCTGAAGTTTTAGAAAATTTCATTTATTAGTTTTTCAGATAGAGCTATTACCATAATAAGGAATAATGCATCATGGTAGCGCCACCTGTAGAGCGATTTACACCAAAACGTAATCAGCACCATGTTATATCAAGTACTAACTAAATATAAAGTTTTATGGAAATCCATTCACCAGTTCGTAAGATATAGCTATTGTGGAAATTGTAAATAATGCAGCATAGCAGCGCCACCTGTTGAGAGATACACACAAAAAACTAACCAGATCTAGTTTTATCAAGGTCTCACAGAATCTAAAGATTTGTAAAATTACGTGCATTAGTTTTTGAGGTAGATCTTTTGCAATAATTACGAATAATGCACGATGGTAGCGCCACTTGTTGGGTGATTTTCACCAAAACTTAATCAGCATCATGTTATATTAACTACTAACTAATTCTAAAATTTTGTGAAAATCCCTGCTCTAATTCTTGACATATGTATATTGTTGAAATTATGAATAATGCAGCATAGCAGTGCCACCTGTTGAGCGATATACACAAAAAACTTATCAAATCTAATTTATATCAATGTCTAGAAGAATTTAAAGTTTTGTGAAATTCCGTCCATTAATTCTTGAGGTAGAATGACCACAAAATTTTTGTCATATACAGACAGTCTGCCCGACAGACTGACTGACTGACAGACAGACATTTTGTAAAAACATGTTTTTTGGGTTCTCTGATCCCCTAAAATGTCTAAATCCGTCGTAAATTTCCACAAATCTAGTACTTTCTTTAAAAGAAAAATTTTTTTATTGCTGTTATGAAAAATATCCTTCCTGAAAATCGACTACTAACATATTAATAAATAAGAAATTCTGTTTCATACTGGGAAAGTTTGTAGCAATTTAACAGACTTTCTTTGTAGAAACAACAGTAGTTATTTGATAGCATAGCTGACAGATTTTTTCTGTTAAATCAACAAGATTTTTTAGAGTGCACTCCCTTTGGGTACACTGAAAAAAAAATCCGTTAAATTTACGGCAAAAACTGCTAGCCACAATGTTGCTAGCAGTTTTTGCGTAAAAAATCGCAGTAAAATTAGTTGTAAACTTTATCGCATATTTTCTGTTATTTCAACGGTTATAAATAAACTAATTTTCACAGTCATTTTTCCGTACAAATTACTACAAAAAGTACTGTAAAGCATGATCTTCAAACATGAACCCATTAGAACATGTTTTAGATATTCTAGACAGACAAGTTGCTAGCAACTTATAACTCCCACGAATCCTCCAAAAACTAGAAAGACCTTTTCTGGAAGAATGGGATAGAATGTCCTAGCTTCTCGTCATAAGCCATATTGACTCTAGTACGGGAAAACTTCAACTCGATATACTATCTCAAAAATGTGACAGATGGAATTTTTACAGAAATTTTGCAGGTAAAATTTCAAATCCTTAAGTATTTTTTACGCAGATTTCGCTACTATAATCACACTTTTTTTCCCAATTCTTTTACGCAGAGTTTACTGTGAAAATTATAGCAGTTATTCTGGTAATTTGTACGGAAATATTGTTGTTAAAATTACTGCATTTGTTCTCCTTGCATTTATTATCGAGACAAATATTACGAGGAACCCCCAAAACCAGTTTAAAATTACAATACAACATCTTCAAAGATGTACCATTCTATATATCGGTGCTTATAATATGTTCGCATTTATTAAAATGGCAAGAAGTAATTGAAACAATTATAAAAACATTTAAATTAATTTAAAGGGTGTGTAAAAATTTACTTTAATTATAACCGTTGAATTAACGGAAAAATGCGATAAATATTACAATTAATTTTTCTGCGATTTTTACGTAAAAACTGCTGACAACATTGCTGCTAGCAATTTTTTCCATAAACTTAACGGATTTTCCTACAGTGTAATGACACCAACATATAATATTGCCTATGTTGGAGCAAAGACTGTCACCATCATTTTAACATCATTATTTTTAAAATCGGTTCGTTACTTCCCGAAATTGGTTAAAAATCGCAATCTAAAGGGTTTTTAGAAAGCTTTTCGTACATTTTGACGTGCAATTGACATGCCAAATTCCAGGTTTCTAAAACCTTCAGTAACACAAAAATCGCATTTATAGAACGTTTTTTGCTCCTGCACCCTCTTTAGGTTATTGTCGTCGACATACAATATAGCCTATGTTTGATTCGGGGCGAACACTATCATTTTGGTACCATTACTTTTGAAATCGGCTCCATAGTTCCGGAGATTGCCCCTTACAAATAATCAAACTTTACCTCTTTATAATATAGGTAAGAGGTATGATATGATACTTAAATATGTAAATATATAGTTTTGCCTCAAATATATAACAAATTAACACCTTTTAATAATACATTCTTTCTAATTGCTAAAATGGCCTAAGATTAAAAATTTTAAGAACAGTATACTTGTTTTATTTGACTGCTCATATGTTTTAACTCAAACCAAAGTCATTTTCAAAACAAATAAATAATAACATTCTGATATTGCACGGCCTGTCATACATTGAACTGAAACGCCAACGTTCAATTTTTTATGTAACTCACTTTATTTTTTTATTTTATTTTATTTGGATGTTTATTTCTATTTTCAAAACCATTGAGTAACTCGTGCCATAGTTTTGGTAAGTTGAAATATTTTATATCGTTACATATGGAATTTTTATGTGTTACAATCACTATTGTTTTCCTTATAATGGATGGATAATATTACTTAAAGGGAAAAAAAATTACTTTCATTGAAATTTATATACATAACTAGCGGCCCGCCCTCGCTTTGCTTCGGGTAGTCCCGTGTCACTACTGACACCGCAAATTGTTACTACCACTTCATCCCATTAAATTCAACTACTAAAACCATTACCCTCCTTTTAAGTAGTCGGGTAAAAAGTAGCCTATATGTTAATCTAAGGTGCCGGATAACTCTATACAAAGTTTCATAAAAATCGATCCATCCGTTCTTAAGTTATAAATGGTGTAACTAACACGACTTTGTTTTATGGATATAGATTATAGCAGTCCGTCCAGGCTTTGCACGGGTTTAAAAAAAAAATTCAAGTTATAAATTTTTACACACACACACTCCTACTCTCTTCTTTGTGAGTGGGGTTACTAAAAAAGTGTAAACTTATAAAAGAAAATTCGGGTATTAGTATTATTTTTTATTTATTTGTAATAATGGTTGTAAAAAATTTTACTCCTACAAAACAAAAGCCATTAAATTTATTATTCGTTTACAGAGCTTCACTGTAAACGATATTAGATGTTTTATTTTGTGGCAGCAAAATAAATTGATTTTCAGGAGCTCCGACCCGCGATAGGCCAACATACAGTTGGCCATGAGTAAAACATTATTTTCGTAGGTCGATTCCGACTAATTCGAAGGTTTGACCTTTGGGCTTATTAATAGTTAACGCGAAAGATGTTTTTACAGGAAATTGAAGCCGTTTAAGTGGGATTAGTAGATCAGGTGGGATCCTCGGTATATGAGCTATTTGACCAGCTGCTGGGTCGGTGATAAAGGTTGCTACAGTTAAATTGTCCTTCAATTTCTTTATAAGTAGCCTCGTCACATTGCACCTGTTCGAGGGCTTAAATTTCTCAAAAGCAAGATATGAATTTCAATTTTTAACGTCAGTTCATGTGGTGGCAGTCCAGAAAGTTTTAGTGAATTTAAAAATTCCTGCCTGTAGATAATGGACTGCGTTTTCGATATTAGTTGGTATATTGTTTGGATAGCGCTCTTTTCTGTTCCGATCCGTGTCCTGAGTCGTATGGTGTATTATCGCGTCAGTCTTGTTTATGAAGTAATTTATTTTGATAAGGATTAATACCAAGGTAAAAATAATGAACTTTTACTGAGACGACATTTTAATTAATTTTTTTTTAAATAAAAAAACCCTAATTGTGACGTAACTGTAACAGTTAGACATATACTGTCGCGACATTTTTTGTAGATAATTATACGTTCTGCAAAGTCGTAGTACATTATTTTGTTTTATAATCAATAGTATTCGCAGCGCACGCGATGTAAGGATTTTTTAAGGCCATTTTTCTACACCTTGCGTTAAATTATTTTTTTTTTTGAAAATATAATTTAGCCTAGGTTCACCGGAAATAGTGTAGCTTTCCAACGGCGAAATAATTTTTCAAATCCGTCAAGTACTTTCGGAGTCTATTCATTTCAAACAAACAAGCAATCAATTAACTAATTTTTTATTAGTTACATATATCCATGCCTCTTGTTCTATTAACAAATATTTCAAAATTTCTATGTTATTTGAAGTATGACGCCATATTTTTCCAAATCAAATATTTTAATAATAATTTAATTCTTTCTCGTTCACTTTACTTGTAATTATGTCCCCAATTTTCACAGAGAACCTCTTATTAAAAAAAACCGATTTTCGTGCGTCTTATATAATAAAATACTTTTTTTTCCAAGTATGACATCATATTTATTTTCCCTTGAATTCTTTTTATTTTAATTTTTCACGTGGATACTGTTCAACTGAAAATTAATTACCGAGGAGAAATTATTCGAGATTTTAATTTTCTTGGCAACGGGTAAGAAAAATGGTTATTTTTTATCGGAAAAATGTTAATTGATTCTGTATAAAAAATAATGAAATTTAGAATTATTTAGGAAAATATTTGAATAAATCAATTAAAAATTAGCCTATGTTCACTGGAAATAGTATAGCTTTCCAACGGTGAAAGAATTTTTCATATCCATCAAGTAGTTTCGGAGCCTATTCAATTCAAACAAACAAACAAATCTTTCCTCTTTATAATATTAGTATAGATTTCTTCTTCATGTAATCTTGCCAGTGTTGTGGTTTTCCTATTATATTTGACAAGGTGATACCCATCGAAATTCGACGAAAGAAACTGTTTAAGAAGAAGCTGTTTCATTGAATTGTAAAAAATCTACAAAATTAGTTACAGTAAAACATGCATCTTATATTGATCAGTCTATCTTTCAAACAAATTTTGTAAAAAAATACGTCTTATATTGATCAGTCTAATTCTTACTTTAAGCTAAGATTAAGAAAATACTATAAAACTCAGTTGTCCAAATTTTAAAATTAAACTTTAATCGCAAAGTATAAAATCAGTAAAATATAATAAAGATCAGTTATTATTAAGAAGTTATCAATTGAGGCTCTTAAGTTTGGTATAAATACGAATAATAATAATAATAATAATTTATTCCAAATTGACACGATCATAGAATTTCATGCGAAATTAAATCCCGTCGTCATTTTCATCTTCTTAAAATTTACACACGCACTCACCACATATTCACCAAGTTAAAAAAAAATGTTATTTTTATTTGATCATTTTAAAATCACTTTAATTCGAAGCTTGAAGTCATTTAATTGATGAATAAGAACGAAATAAAACCGAAATCACCGAATTTTATAACAGACGATATTTTTGACAAAATATACACATTTTATTTTATTTATTTATTTATTTTCAATTTTAACAGAAAATGGAGTGATTATGTTGCCACAATTACAAAATTGGTACTAAAAACTAAAAAAAAAAAAAAAATTATATCTCAAAAACAAATCGAGATACAGCTTTCAAATAAATTGCATTTAAAAGTAAACTATTTTTCTGTATACGATGGTGTAAAAATTTAAAATATGCTATGTTTAAAAGTGTAAAATTTGTAGTACGGAAAATTTCAAAACCGAATTGCATGTGAAATTGTTGTCATTCGTAAAATGACGTATGCGTTACGCACAGATACGTTTGGCCTTTATAAATATAGGTAGATAAATATCAGCGACATACTTTCTTTTCTGTACCTAAATTTCCAGCTTGCCATTCTAATATAATAATTCTTTGATCCGTCTACACTGTAAAAAAAAATTCAAGAGGTTACTAAAAATTTTTTAGTAAATTTGTATTCCACAGAATTTTTTAGTAACCATTACAAACTTTTTTTTTGTAAGTGAAACAAGCATTTCTATTGTAAACTGAACAAAAGAATTTTTTGTATAACTAACTTAAAAATTTTTAATATGAACCACCAAGCAAAATTTAGTATTAGCTCCAAAATTATTTTTAATAACCTTTACGTGCGCCCGAAGGGCAAGAACTTCCTTCGAGCTGCATCCAGACTTCTGAAGCGATAGATTTTCGGCAAAACCGCAATAGATGGCAGCACCAAACGTTGCTACCACCTCCGACAGGATTTTCATAATCCCATTATTAACGAGTACTTACACTACATATTTTCGGGGCGTAATTGGCTGTGTCCAGCATCGAACCCGGGACCTTTCAGCCTGGAGTCCGTTACTATAACCACTATGCTATCAAGGCCACACCAAGTGTGTCTTAGTAATAGCTATTAAAAATGTAAAACTATTAACTCTTATTCATTGCTAACTTTTTTCTAGTAATTCTTACAGATTTTCTAGTAACCGACTAAGATTACTAAAATTTTTTTAGTAATTACAAGGATCACTAAAATTTTTTTAGTAGATCGACCCTTTTTTTTTTACAGTGTACTCTAATTAGTGGTATTTCATATACGCTCGAATAATTGTCAAAATCAGATTAAAATTTTAATCTAACATCTTTTTAGAAATCGGATGTAAGATTAAAATTTCAATCTGATTTTGAGAATTATTCAGGAGATTTGAGAATTTATATTCTTTTGGGCTTTCTCTTCTTATCTCTTATTACAGCTTTTTCGTTTTTGAGATAAAGCTTTCTATATTGGGGCTGTACAAATATAACGTTATCAGTTTATAGGGGGAGGGGGGGTCTGGCAAATGATATCGTAAGATATCTCTAAGGGAAGGGGCATTTTCCTTTTGATATCGATATCATTTTTGATCCAACCAAAAATTTCTTTTCTTATTTGTAATTTTGTTTTTGGTTCAAAATAGTATACTGTCTATTTTTAGTCTATTATCTATTTTTATGAAAATAGAAAGCTTTTTGGTAAAATCCTAAATTATTATACAAATATTTAATTCTAAAATATGGAATACCCCACATATTTATCATTACTATTTTTTTCATATGTGTGTCCATATACAATCGCTGTTCGAGAAATCATATGGGAAGTATGTACGAAAAGAAGATTGTGTTTACTAATAAAAGAAAGAAACAGAAAAACAATGTAGCCCACTTGCTTTGTTGATAAAAGTTTTATTGTTCCCAATGCACTCCTTCGCAGTGGCGCAAACTTATATGGGCTCGTGGAGCTAGTGGCGTAGCCAAAGGGGTGGTTTTACGGTTAAAACCCCTTCCAGAGCTGAGAAAGATCGCTATAATTGCTGCTTACATGAATGAAATCCAAACTTAATATTTAAATGTTTTGACGCATTTCGGAATCCGCCACTTTATTGAATCCGATTTCATTTAATAAAGTGATTCAATTAAATGGCGAAAATTCTACTTAAAATTATGAAAGTGCATATTACATGAATCAGTTAAGTAAAAATTGGTTATTTGAACTAAATTACTTTTCTTAGATGCTTCATGCTAAAAAAAAATGATGATTTCCGGCAACACAGACGCTTTTTGAGTTTAAGTATTATACAGTAAATATTCTAATTAGTACTGATTCTATTAACCAGCGATTCAAATAAACGGCAATCACCTTTATCAGAAACTCAAAACCCCCTTTAGAACCGAATTCTGGCTGCGCCACTGCGTGGAGCCCGAGCCCACCCAATACTTTTGATTCAAAGTGTAACCAATTTGCATTGTTCTAGTTATTTATTTCATTATATTATTATTCATTTTTCTCTTTAGAATAAAATTCGTTTTGCCAATGGCGATGTGTTTTAATTCTCCGACTAACACCCGTAAATACCAGGGGAATGATACAGTGTTCTCGCTGTCGCTCGCCATTGCGCCAAATTGCGACTAAATTCTTCATTTGGCGAGTAAACCAGAAATTAGATTCGCCAAATTACTAGTGCTCAATTTTTGCTTTTTCTTTCTTTTCTTACATACATATACATATATGTAATATATGCATGTTTTTAATATATTTGTAGCGGAAATTGAGTTGACATTAGATTAATAACAATTCGCAGTTATAAAAACTTAGGTTATTTAACTTAGGTTATTTTAGAACATATTGAAAAAAGGGGATACATTAAAGGATTAAAGATATATTTTTTAGTGCTACACGGCTAATCTATTTGGCTAATACTTTTTTCATTTGGCGAATGTTTTTTTATTTTTATTAGCCAAATTACTAACGTTGGTCAAATGTCAGCGAGAACACTGGGAATGAAAGGTTTTGCTCCCATGTTTAACTTTCTTCTAATTCAATTTGTAGTCATGTTCATGATATCATGCCATTACAATAAATGTAAGTGTCTTTTTAAGAAAAAACGCACGAGAATATAATTTAATAAAATTGCAACCTTATTAAAACATGATAATTTGACTTACAATCCTCACCTTTACAGTTTGTGAACTTTTCAAAGAAAAACAAACTGGTAACCAGGGCCTGATTAAAGCAGGGGCATGCGGGGCAATTGCCCTGGGCCTCCCGTCTTGAGCCCCCCCCCCCCCCCCCAAGGACAGATATAAGAGTTTTGTTAAAAAAGTGTCAAATGATATAAAAAGACCAAAAGTGACTAAAATTTTTTTTTAAGTTTTAAGGGGCAGTGTTCTCATACCCCTTTTGTTTTCGCACCCCATGTCCCCTTAAGCCTTCAAATTTATCCTTATATTCCTGTAATCGAAAAAAAAAATGAATTCTATAATTTCTTAAAGTTTTCTTTCTTCTGTTATTATGTGTGTTCTGTATATATATATGTGTGTGTGAATAGTACTCGGTACGAAATTTATGTACACATTCAATAAGTATAAATTTTAATTTTAGTCACTTCAGTATAATTTACAAAAAAAAATTTAAGATAGAAGCCCCCCCCCTTAAAAATGTTTGCCCCAGGGCCTCCACTGTCTAAGTCGGGCCCTGCTGGTCGCACCATTTTACAAAAAATATTTTTGAGCCCACCCAATATTTTTGAGCCAACTCAATATTTTTCAAAAGTTGGCGCCCCTGCTCCTTCGTGCGAGGCAAGTGCAACAAGACATTATTACTGTTAACATTATGTCACGAAAATCCATTATAAAATACTTTTAAATGATAACAATGTCTCTCAAGTTTTAAATAATATTAAGTGATATTTTATTGACGAAATTGATATTGTATGATTGATATTTATTGATATTGTATGCGAAAAGTAAATGTAACTAGTTTTATAGTTTGTATTCACTCCAAACAAAAGAAAAAAAATTAGACACTGATAACGATATCATTACCAAGAGGGAGGGGGTTCGATGGATGATAACGTATAATATCATCCGTATAACGTATGATGGGGATGTAAAATTACCAAAAAGTTGATAACGTTACATATATAAAGCAGCCCCTTAGCAATTAAAACGATAGCTTTATCTCACAAACGAAAAAGTTTTAGAATCATTCGACTTTGAACTTTAAAAAGGAAGTGTGATATTTTCAGTCTCTTCTGATATGACCTCACAGTTATCACTTTCAATTTAGTATTGTGTTATGTACAGACGTAGAAAATTGAACAGCTTAGACTTCAGAAGGGAATATTATCGAATAATCACTAGGTAGGTGTATGATTGTTTGTTCGAAAGGAAGTTTACGAAACGTTTTTTATTTCTTAATTGTAGAATTAGGGATTGTGACTATTAATATTATTGCAGGGATTATTGTACTATTTAGCATTCGGTAAGTATTTTTTTAAACCTTCCCGTTATTAAACATGCTATTAAAACAAAATACAGTATTTAAAATACATTGTTAAAACGAAATTATTATTATTTTCATCGATATATATATAAGGTGTGTGGATAATAATCAGCAGCGTAGTTAGAGGGGGTGGAGGGGGCGGTCCGCCCCTGGTGTCACTCTCTAAGAGGTGACACCCAATCTTTATCTGCAAATACATACATACACACACATACATACATACATATCTATGTATCTATCTGTCTATCTATCTATCTATCTATCTATCTATATATATATATATATATACAGCTGCGTTCAAAAGTTTCCGGCCAGTTAGTTTCTTTGATATATTTACCAGAAGGTTTCAGCAAAGAGGAAGCACAATTGCTTTTAAAGTTAAGAATATGTGAATGACCTCTGTCCATTTGACCTCTGATCATTTTGAATGGATACTGAAGACGCTTCATGCAAAGGGGTAGAATTCGAAGTTCGCGTGCGCAAAAGTTTCCGGCCACTCGTCATTCCTTAGATTTTTCCTATCGGTAAAGTGTTTTTTGGTCGTGTTTGTGAATGAATAAACATGAATAGTATAGTTTGAATTCAAAATTAAAAAGGTCAACAATTATTGTCCATACATGAGTGATTAGTTTGTCAATAAAGGGCCAATCTTTTCGAGGTATTGTGGTAAAGTTATCGATCAATGAAACATACTGTAAACGATATTTAAAAATTATATAAAGATGGCCATGGCCTTCATGACTTTGTGAGATCCGGAAGACTTCGAAAAAAGGAAAACATTGTTGAAATAAGTCGGTCTACCGTGTCAAGATGGTGACGTGATACAGAACTTTATGGAAGAGTCGGGGTTCAAAAATTTTTCGTAGGTAAAAAAATATCAATGTACCTGACTGGCGTTTTCCCCAAAACACAAAATCTGGTATAGTGAAAACTGGACAAAAGTACTATTTTTCCATCAATCTAATATGAAACTTTTTTGGAAATGATGGCAGACACTACGTCCGATGACCTAACAGCAAAAGATTTGATTCGATATGTATGTTAGTCCTACAATGAAGCATGGCGGAGTGGACGTTATAATGTGGGGAGTATTTTCTTCAAAAATTGTCGGTCCGTTATTTGAAATCCACAGCAAGATGAATGACGCAATGTATAAGGATATCACGCAAGATTATTTGCTGCATTATTAAAGTAAACATTTTGGTCGCAACTATTTGTTTTAAAAAGATGACGACACAATGAAACTATTGCATGTCTTGACAAATAATAGTTTTCGCATAAAATAATTTCGTTTTTGAAATGGCCAACCCAAACGCCCACCATGAATTCAACTGAAAATCTTTGTAAAGAAATTGACAAACGTCTGCCGAACTATAAATATTCCAACTCAGCCGAAATTTCAAAAAATATTCAATGAATGTGGGAAAAACGTACTATAGACTATCTTTAACCGTTGATTGTATGAATGTCACGTTAATGCGCCGTAGAACTTATTACTAAAGGTAATACTAATACTATAATATACTAATTGTAAATGGTGTTGATCGCCGCAGTTTTCTATTACAATACATTATTTTCCAAACTTGCGAAGGTGCCGGAAACTTTTGAGAACATGCGTTTTCCTTTGTACTTGTTTTGTCAAATAAATTTATTGATATTAACATGTTATTCCATAAGTAAGTTTCTAATTATTATGTCAATAAAATGTATAAGTATCACTTTGATATTCCTCTTCATATGGGTATATTTACAAATTAAATGAAAAATTTTTGCTGGTCGTAAACTTTTGACCGCCACTGTATGTAATCTTATAAGATTTTGGAAAAGAATTCTGAATTAAAATAAAGTTTCTTGCGCACTATTCAATAGAGTTAATTCTCTTTTCTTTGGGAATGTGAAATATTATACAGAATGGGGTGTCTAAATAAAAATGCACCAGGGAACAAAAACCAACCTATCCAACAAGTGGGTAGCAAAAGCAAATTTTAAAAGAAAGAATTTTCTTCTACATATAAACATATCACATTGACTTATGCGGACTATGGGTTAAATAATACGAGACTCCTGTTTTTTTTTTTTTTTTTTTTTTTTTTTTCAGGAGGAAAGAAGATAAATAATGAATGGTATGGTCATTTGTTATAATAACGTAGAATTGTGATTCAAAAAATGTGACGGATCGGCGGGAGGGGGGGGGGGGCACAATTTACATCCGCCCCGGATGTCACCCATCCTAGCTACGCCACTTGTCATAACGCCGCGTTACAATTTTACCATTTTTTCGGGACACTTTTTTTTTTTATCAAAGAAGTTCGTTATTGACAAACATTCTATAACGAAAGCTATGCAATATATTTCATCTTTTTTTTCAGTACTATAAAAGCAAAGCAATGACCTGTGCCATTAAGCAAAACATTTGCAATACCTTTTAAATTTACCAATATACACCAAATTTTATATACAAAACATGATTTTTCCTTATTTTTGCCCTTTTCCTATAAAAACAGCTCTTAAATTTATATAAAAAATCTGCTTTTTAATAACACCATTCACTTTTTAGATCTAAAAATTATATTAAAAGAAAACAAATTAATAGCTGATATATATGACAAACGGAAAGAATTTAATTTTAAAGTTAATACATTTACTAATTTTAAATCCTGTCTTCATAATTCTGTATATCGTAATATAATCCTTAATCATTTATATAGAATAAAATGTTTATGTTCTTCTCATTTAATTAATACAAATATTAAAAAGCTTGTTTATGATGCTATAATTTATGGTTTTCCTAAAAAATTCATATATTCTTTAATATATAATTAGTAAGTACATGATCTAATAACTAATTAACACTTTGCGTAAAAAAAAAGTACAAAAAAATTATTAAAACATAACAAATAAGAATAAAAAATTAAAAATGTAAAAAATATGTAAAAAAATGTATATAATAGGTTGGTTGGGTGGGTAGATGTTGGAATACGGGGGAGGGCGGTGTTGTCTGGATAACACGAAAAGGTTAATTTAATAAATAAATTAAAAAAAATTGAGAGCGGGAAATTTTTTTGTAAATGTGGTACAAAATTTTATGGAGTTTAAATAACACCAATGTATGGATTATTGTTTAGTTATATCTACACTGGTGAAAACAATTGAAGGGACAAATGGTTTTTCCTAAAAAAACGAACAAAATAAGTTATGCCTATACGCAAATAAGATATCAAATGATAATTAAGCTCATTACGGACACACCTGCTGCGCAGTGATCTGTGTCGCCATAAGGTAGTGGCGCTGCGATCGCTTTTGTGTAAAGGTACTTCATTTGCTCTGTGATGCTTGTAGCGTGAGGACGTTTTCAACGCTCGTAGACGCACCCAATCCTTGTTTTTTGAATTTCTTTTTAAACCTATTGTTAATATGGTTAGTTGTCATCGTCTAGATGATGCAAAAAGTTGGCGGATTGTTGAAAGACTCAAGGCCGGCCAATCACAAGCTACATGGTGTAAAAAGCTCGGGGTTCCGAGAAATGTGGTATCCACTCTGTGGAAACAATTCACAGAGACAGGAACAGTGGTCCGCCGACCTGGTCAAGACCGTAAGAGCGCAACAAAGCCGGCTGAAGACCGTTATTTGAGAGTTTTAGCTAAAAGAGATAGGTTCGCTACAGAGATACAACTCTCTCGTCACCTGTATAATGCAACAGGAACATCCATTTTACGGATAACAGTCACCCAGAGACTTAATGCAGGTGGTCTGTATGCCAGACACCTTGCAATCTGCATCCCTTTGAGTAGGATCCACAAATAGGCTCGTCTTGCATGGTGCCGAGTACACCTGTCTTGGACAGAGCATAATTGGGGGCATGTACTCTTCAGTGATGAGTCACGACTCAGTGTGGACAGTGACTCGAGAGGTGTTCTCATATGGAGAGAACCCGGGAGTCGATATCGGCCCTCTAATATAGTCAAAAAGGACCATTATGGTAAAGGTGGTTTAATGGTCTGGGCACGTATCATAGCAGACGGGCGTACCGACCTCCATGTGTTTGATAGAGGTACTCTGACAGGTCAACGATACAGGAACGAGATTCTTACACCCTATGTGCGACTTTTTCGTGGAGCATATGGACAAAATTTCATCTTTATGGACGATAACGCCCGTCCACATAGGGCTCAGATGGTAGACGAATACCTCGTATCGGAGGATATTCAACGAATGAAGTGACCCGCGATGTCCCCTGACCTTAATCCCATCGAACACGTGTGGGATGCCCTTGGTCGATCAATTGCAGCTCGAAGACCAGCTCCAACGACTACCGGTGAGCTCAAGGGTGCCTTGGTGCAAGAGTGGATGCGGTTGCCACAGGGATTGATAAAGACATTGGTAAACAGTATGAAACTCCGATGCGAGAGTTGTGTAGCTGTTAAAGGCGATCACACACCTTATTAGAAATGTTTTCCTCTGACTGACAGAGTGTCAGACATGTTTTCCTCTGACTGACAGAGTGTCAATCGTCTGCTGTGCTGGGCACTTGCCCAATTTCCCTATTTAAGGTGCAGGTTGCGCCCACTTTTGTTTTTCCATGCATTAGTCTTGTATCGGGTGATATTTTGGCCAAGTTTGGTTTTATTTCCTTTGTTAGGTTTTCTTTAATTGCAAAAAAACCATTTGTCCCTTCAATTGTTTTCACCAGTGTATTATATTAATAATGTTAATCATTTACATTATTAAATTGCACTTCACTTTTAATAAATGAGTGTACTATATCACTACTAAATGTATAGGATACATTTCTTAATAAGCTATTTTTTAATCTTTAATCTTCCTTAATTAAGATATTGAGTTCAGCATAGCGTAGTCAAAATAAATGTTATTGATTTAAATAATAATAGGGTACACTATGGTGTATGGTTTATTTTTTTTTATTACATTATTCTGCTTTTAATTAATTATTCATTTATTATTATGATGTGTACAATAAGTCGTTTTTTGTTTTTATTATTATATTATCTCCATTTTTCTGTCATATGATATATAAATACTTCAAGTTTTAATATACCACGTGCGGTATCAGGATTATGGTCGCGCATTTGGGATTCATTCTACTTTATAGCTCATCACTGTTTTACTTTCTTCATATCCACTATAGATTGATTGGTATTTCTTTAATTAATTTTGGTTTCACGTGTGTTGGTAGTCTCAAATTCGTATTGTTTTGCTTTCTCATGGCAAATACGAAGATGAAACCACACACTCCATTTGTAGTTCCAAAGTATTTGGGACCTGATGATTCTGCTTTGGTTCTACAAATTCCATTTGTATTCATTTTATTCTTTTTTCCTTTCATATTCAGTGTGATATAAGTTATTAAATTCAATGGTTAATTTCAAATGGTTAATATTGTATACTATTAATGGTCTTATATATATATATACAGTCGAGTCTCTATATAATGAAATCCACCGTTCCAGTAAAAAATTCGTTATATAGAGAAATTCGATGTATAGAGAATGATGTTGAAAATCGTATTTAATGTGTGAAATTTGAACAAATATTATTTTTGATCTTTTGAATTAAGAATTTGAAGTCTTTAAAAGTAAATATTAACCTAACATTTTATTTCTTAATTATTTAAGCTGTTTCAAAATAAAGAACAGACATTTATTTGAAAGCTTACTGAAAATCAAATAAGGAAGACTTGCATTGATTTCAGACGAAGAAATCTGTTATTTATTTATTTTTTTTTATTTTAAAATTGTTACGCTCTTAAACTTTTTTTTTTTTTTAATTTTAGCAAGGAATGAAAAATTGTTGTTAACATTTTCCTCCATTTGAAGGCCTCTCTTATGTGCCTCTCATTGATTCCTCTCTTACATGTGTATCAATCCAATTGACACTGTTTTGAGAAAGATGTGGAAGGGTGTGTAGGAGGTGGGATGAATTCGTTGGATTTAAAGAACGATGAGAGAAATAATAATAATAAATAAAAAAAACTCAGCACTGACGATAAATTAAAAATAATTCATGGAAAATTGATTCCATATGATTTCGAAGCTTTTTAAAACTGTTTTTTATGACCAATTTATGAAAAAATTCGTTATATGGAGATAAATATTTCGCTATATAGAGACTGTTTTTAATGTAATCATACGAAAAGGGGACCGTTCCTACTAAAAATTCGTTATATAGAGAAATTCGATGTATGGAGTTTCGTTGTAGAGAGACTCGTCTGTATATATATATATATACACTTAAAAGCTATATTTTCCTTCAAAACATACAAATGGATGATCACATCTTTGTGATTAAATTTTATTTCAGTATCTTAAAAACTTTTTAAGAAATAATAGTCCAAGAGCCGACAGCCCAAAATCCTAAGATATCGAGCTAAAAAAAAAAAAAAAAACTTTATTTTATGGAAGAGTAGTATTGGGGGAATCTAATGATCCATGTCTGCCAGAAATGAAGTGGTGCATAACCCAAAAAATAATACCACTAATGGTTGACTTGTAGGCTTATCATTGTGTTTGCCATACAATCATTTCATACCTTTGATTGTATGTAACCTTTCAATATTACGTGTGGAATAAAAATTGTTACACAAAAAATCTTACAGCAAACACTATTATACACTGTAAAAAAAAGGGTCGATCTACTAAAAAAAATTTTGTGATCCTTGTAATTACTAAAAAATTTTTAGTAATCTTACTCGGTTACAAGGAATCTGTAAGAATTACTAGAAAAAAAGCTAGCAACGAATAGAGTTAATAGTTTTATATTTTTAATAGCTATTACTAAAACTCACTTGGTGTGGCCGAGATTGCCTTGTGGTCATAGCACAGAACTCCAGGCTGAAAGTACCTGGGTTCGATGCTGGATGCCACCAAAGTGTGTAAGTATTTGTTAAATAAAGTGATTATGAAAATCCTGTCGTAGCAGTTATCGTGGGTAATGGTCTCTGAACTTTCTCTCCCCTTTAGAAACATGTCAAAATAGAGCAGGTAGCAATGTTTGGTGCTGCCATCTATTGCGGTTTTACCGAAAATCTTCCGTTTCCGAAGTCTGTCTTTTTACCCACTGGATGCAGCTTGAAGGAAGCTCCTGCCCTTCGGGCACACGTAATGGTTACTAAAAATAATTTTGGAGCTATTGCTAAAATTTGCTTGGTGGCTCATACTAAAAAGTTTTAAGTTAGTTATACAAAAAATTCTTTTGTTCAGTTTACAAAAGAAATGTTTGTTTCACTTTCAAAAAAATGTTTGTAATGGTTACTAAAAAATTCTGTGGAATACAAATTTACTAAAAAATTTTTAATAACCTCTTGATTTTTTTTTTTTTTTTTTTTTTTTTTTTTTTTTTTTTTTTTTTACAGTGTAGCTGCCGCGCCGATGAGATCATTGTAGAAATAGGCGGTTTGCTTTCTAGTGTTTCGTTCATCTGACGAAACTCTATTTGCCTCTGACCTCTGTCTGTCACAGAGTCCGTACACAAAAACTATACAAGTCAGAGCGTTCAAATTTTGTGTATTTACCGCTGAAAATCTCTTGTCACACAACAAATCATAAAAGTTTGAAAAAGACTATTATTTTAATTAAAATATTTATTTTAATATCATCAGTTCATTTTAGGTGCGTTCGTAATTATGTAAATACGTAGCACCTATAGTGGTCGTTGAGTCCGTCCGTCTGTCCGTCTGTCCGTCCGTCTGTCTGTCCGCATATAACAACACAAAAACTATCCAACCGAATCGTTTGAAATTTAAAACACATAATTATTACATAATTTTGTCGAGTCATTTCAAATTTTATGAAAATCGGATGGATAGATTAATTACAGGGGCAATCAAAAGTATTCCATTACATTACGGTCAATAGGGAAAAAAGTTTCAAATGCATTTTAATTGTTTGAAATTTAAAATACATAATTATTACATAATTTTGTCGAGTAATTTCAAATTTTTTGATAATCGGATGCATAGATCAATTACAGGGGCAATCAAAAGTATTCAATTACATTATGGTCAATGGGGAAAAAGTTTCAAATGTATTTTATACGTTTGAAATTTAAAATACATAGTATAGGGTAAGTCTTGCAATCGTTTTGAAAATCGAAATTTTTTTTTTGACGGGTTTACACGTTTTAGATAGTGGAGATTCCGAAAAACATATTTTTAGAAAAGAAATTTGCCGTCCGTCTGTCTGTCTGTGTGTAAACGCTCTATCTCCCGAACAAATTGAGATAGAGACTTGAAATTTTGTATGTAGTTAGTATGTATGAATGGGACGAAGACTATTTAATATCAGCAACCTCGATTATCCGGAACTATTTTTTTCGGACCCTCGAAAAATTCGTTCTGATGGAAGGTATGTACAAATTTCCGATTTTTTTTGTTTTAAGAAATGGATGTAAAAGGCAATAAAATAACACACATTTTGCATATAGAACGAAGTCGATCGGATTATTAGTTGCCGAGATATTTGTAATCTTGTTTTCCACATTCTTCGATTTTTCATGATCCTGCATTTCATTCAAATTTCAATTCAGAGGTATATTTTAATTGAAAATGAGACGCTTAATCCGACACAGTTAATCCGACAGAGTTATAAGGATGTTTCTTTTACGCAGTTCGGTACTACTTGAGTAATTTGGCGTTTTATATAATTTGTCGAAATTGGTACATCAGCAGTTCTTTAATATAGCATTACTATGTATATTAACAATATTTAAATTTTGTTTATGAATTGCAATGCATTGTATAAATAGTTTTCACATGTTTTATTTTCATATACATATCCATGATGGGTAAGTATTACGGTGGCCCCCAACGACTAGTTTTAACATTAAATATTTGTAAAAGTGAAAATTTCACGGGGATGAGAGGGTCGTCCGAGGAAGGGCTATTTTCTAAATTTTGTTAAGTTCGGGAAAATTGAAGAATCAATCGCTTTAAACTTTGACATATAGTTTATAACACATAAAAAGAGTAAGGATAAAGTTTTTTGAAACATATATAAAACGAAATGTTCTTTGCAATCTGTGATCACACTTACCCATTTGTTTAATTCATTACCCTTTGTAGTATTTTATTAGTAAGAAAAATATAAAATGCATTTTCTGAGAAGATTGACTAACGGACCTCTAATTTATTTAACAAGTCGAAAATTGTACGTCAAGTGTAGCAAATAAGGCGCGTTCTTATTATAACAAAGTTTTTATAATATTGAGGTCTTGGTATAAAAGTATGCAGTACTTGGGATAATGTATAGTATCCGAAATTTTATGTGTGTTCCTGTAAACACTATCTTTAAATTATACAGAAAGTAACTTATAGTAAACCTCAGCAATGAATATCAATTCCATAAAATGTCAAAAAAAAGTTTAATATAATTTAAACGCGCCTTAAGAAAAGTTGCCCCCTATACCATTATGCAACGAATATTTTTTTGTCACCCTATAAATTAATAACAAATATAAAATGTACCACGCTAACAAATATAAAGTGTATACAGTGTACCATTGTATAGAATGTATATTTTAGTATATGCTTCATAGATGCATCTCAATTTTATTATGTTCGAAAGAGTGTAACATCATTAACATCCACTTGAAACTATTTTTTCCCATTGGCCGAATGTGACGCAATACTTTTGATTGTCCCTGTAATTAAACTATAAATCCAATTTTCAAAAAATTGCAAATGACTCGATAAAATTATGCAACAATTATATATTTTAAATTTCAAATGATTTGGTTGGATAATTTTTGCTGTGTTATATGCGGACAGACGGACAGACTGAACGACGACTATAGGTGCTACAAATTTACGTAATTACGAACTCACCTAAAAATAACGTATCGAATCTAAGAATTATGATTGCATTTTCTCCCCCTATAAACCTTCTGCAAAATTTATACACCTCAAAAATCGATGTAATCACTGTTGAAAATACACTATTTGTTTTATTTAATTTATTTAACTTCGTAGCAATATACTTGCAAGAAAAATAAAAAATGTATTTTTTGAGAATATTGACGAAGGTACCACTAATTTAAAAACGACGAATCGAATCGAGGAATTATGATAGGATTTTTTCCACCGTATAAATCTTTCTGCAAGATTTATACAACACAAAAACCGTTACATCTGCTGATGAAATACACAATTTTCTTTATTTAATTTAACTTCGTAGCTTTTAGGTGCGTTCGTAATTATGTAAATACGTAGCACCTATAGTGTTCGTTCAGTCCGTCCGTCTGTCTGTCCGCATATAACAACGCAAAAACTACCCAACCGAATCTTTTGAAATTTAAAATATATAATTATTACATAATTTTGTCGAGGCATTTCAAATTTTATGAGAATCGGATGGATAGATCAATTACAGGACGATCAAAAGTATTCCGTTACATTACGGTCAATGGGGAAAAATGTTGCAAATACATTTTAATCGTTTGAAATTTAAATTACATACTTATTACATTATTTGGTCAAGTCATTTCCATTTTTTTTTTAAATATGATGCATAGATCAAATACAGGGACAATCAAAAGTACTCCGTTACATTACAGTCAATGGAAAAAAAAAGTTTCAAATGCATTTTAATAATATTACACTCAAGCGAATATAATAATATTGATATGCATCATAAAGTACATATTATAATATAGATTTTGCATAATCTGTTGTGCAAAGAACTTTTATTATTGATTTACAAGGCCGCACAAAAGTATTCCATTACGTAATGAGAATAGAGAGAACATTGTTTGTTGCGCATTTTAATTGTAATTAACTATTTAGAATTTTATGAGATTGATATATGAGAGTGATATTTTAAAAACTTCATTATCGTACAAACGCACCTCATTTGCTACGCTTCACGTACAATTTCCAACTTGTTTTTTTTAGCAAGAAAAATAAAAATGCATTTTTTTGAGAATATTGACTTTGGGATCTCCAACATAACCCTTTCGGATGCGAATTTTTAAAAATTTTTAGACGAAAAATATATTTATGTTAATAGCGTTAATAGTGGTCATCCAAATAGATTTACTGAAGTTTTTTACAAATATGACGCTAAATGAAATATAAGGAACATAATTAGTTTGGGTATAATTGATTCATATTCACAAGACAATCAGATAAGGAGGAGTTTTTGGAAAATATCGTGTAACCCGTCAGTAGTCGCGTGTCGGTCTTTTCGCCGCCCGTATAACTTATCATCTCCTAACTTGTATCACATTACATATAGAACGGAGATCTACCATGTAGCTGACTTTGAAGGTTTCTCGACCATCTTAGTGAAGTTACAGGACACCTCTGTTTTTCTTTGTAGTACATTTTTAGAAACAAAGTTGAAATTGGTGAAAAAGTCTACGTAAAAATCACTAATGTCAGTTCATTTTTACTTTTTCCAATTACTCCAGATCTCATGAATAAAATGCATAATTTAAGAAAACTGCAAATTTATATCTTCATTGAAACGAAATTTTCGTAGATTAGGTGAAAAATATTTCTTATTTTACATATTTGGTATGTGGTGGGGTAGCGGCGAAAAGACCGAGCGCGACTAATAACGTTGTGAAAAAAGTCGCGACTACTCGCGGGGTAATATTCCAAGACCCTACCGCACAAAACCCTAAGTCATCGAGCACAAGCAAAAATCCTTATATTTTATGGATGAGTAGTCATAGGGGAATCTAATGATCCATGTCTGCCGGAAGCGAAGTGGTGCGTAAGCTAAAAATCAATACCACTAGTGGCTCACTTGAAAGTCTATCATTGTGTTTGCCGTACAATAAAAAATATGAAAACACGGATAACTGGGTGCAGGAAAACATAATGTTAAGTCAACCATTAGTGGTAATCATATTTGGCTTATGCACCACTTCGCTTCCGGCAGACATGGATCATTACATTTCCCAATGTCTACTCTCCCATAAAATAAAGGATTTTTTCTTGTGCTCGATGACTTAGGGTTTTGTGCGGTCGGCTCTTGGCCTATAAACAACGGTTTGACAAGTATTATAAACTTCTAATATTATTTGCTTTTCATCGCACATCATACATACGTTCAGAAAAGTAAACTATATTTTAAATTTTTAGAGTGATATATCTGTTTAAAACAAGGAAATCACCTACGCCGCAAAGAGACCTTTAACACACTTAACACTTAACACTTAATTTAACACTTAAATTAACCTTTTACACGCCAATGTTCCATAAATGGAACATCAACTTCAAAATTCTGCAAGGTATACATTTTTATTCGTATTGCTCTGTAAAAATTAGTATTTGAAAAGAAAGTACATATAGATTGATTTTTTGGCGTCCATATTAGATTAATTTAAAAAAAAAAATCATGTCTTAGGGCAAAAATCGTAATTTAGACCTTTTTTTAGACTTTTTGTTGA
The DNA here is from genome assembly GCA_964019185.1 of Maratus speculifer. Taxonomy (NCBI): domain Eukaryota; kingdom Metazoa; phylum Arthropoda; class Arachnida; order Araneae; family Salticidae; genus Maratus; species Maratus speculifer. The sequence goes on from OZ025303.1 coordinate 62,635,478, forward strand.
GCAAAACTCAAAAATTCATTTAAAATCAAAAATTTAACAAATGTTTTTATAACTAAATCAGATCAAGTAAAAAAATTCATTTTATTAGTAGAACATAAGTTATTAATAAAATTATTGATTTTTATTGTTTTTTTTAGATAAGAATATTGCATGTTCCAAAAATGGAACATTGGCGTGTAAAGGTATATTTTTTAACATGATAAAGTTCTTTGGATGCAATGCATGTAAGTATTGATACAAATTTCCGAATACGAGGTGGTTTAGTAAGTGTCGACAAAAGATGTTTTTCCCCCCATTCCACACCCTGTCTTCCTCCCCCCACCCCCTTCTCTCTCACACACACTCGTTCTTTCTAAAAAATTACAATTAAAATGCGCACCAAACGATGTTCTCCCTAGAGGTCTGCACGGGCCGGGCCTCGGCCCGAAGCCCGACGGGGCCGGGCTCGGGCCGATTTCCAATAATGGCATTCGGGCCGGGCCGGGCTCGGGCCTTACTTCTAAAGACTCGGGCCGGGCCGGGCCTAGTCACTAATCCTTTCGGGCCGGGCCTAGTCACTATTCTTTTCGGGCCGGGCTGGTCTTGGGCCTTAATATTTTTGCTGGAGTATCGGGCCGGGTCTAACTTTTTTTCTCCGTACAAAGCCGAGACTGATTCCATTCTTCCTAGTTTTCATGGACCAAAAAAAATCACTTCCTATTGAATCTTCCTATATGAAAATCCTTTTCTCGACTTTTTATATATCAGTAATATTTGGCTTTGTCCAAAAATTTCTGCAAAAAAAGCATATACTTTTAAGCCGTCATTATTCTACAATTAAACGTTAAAATGTTATTCCTTTTAAAGAATCGTAGATTACTAGGCGTTTTAAAATAGAATTAAACACACACACACACACCCAAAAAAAAAAAAAAAAAAAAAAAAAAAACATGATTATGACGGATTTTTTTTTTTAAACTGATTACTGAAAGTTTCTTTTAAAATGTTCATCCATGCAAAATGAATACAAAAATACGGGAGAAAAAAATATATTAAACATTTACATCTGTTAAGAAGGGAATGCATTTTTTTTTCGTTCCAAAGCGATTTCGTCTTTCGAAATTTTACCATATACCGCTTTTTTGATTTTTTGTCTCCATTACAGGGAATATGGATTAATAATACTAGTGATAACTGAAACATTTACATACAACAAACAAAGCTTCATTTAAAAGCATAAATATCGCAGCCTACGGCACTTCTGCATAAATGGAGATTATAAACATGAAAAAAAAAAGACTAATGTAATTTTTTTTTGGTCAGAACTCTTCCATAAGATCAATCTTCCATAAGATCTTCCATAAGATTAAAGATCAATGTTCTGAAGAAATTCACTCGAGCCGGGCCGGGTTCGGGCCGAATTTTAAACTTTTTTCCGGACCGGGCCGGGTTCGGGCCGAATTTTAAACTTTTTTCCGGACCGGGCCGAGCTCGGGCCGAAATTTTAAATTTCGGGCCGGGCCGGGCCCGGGCCGAAATTTTAACTTTCGGGCCGGGCCCGGGCCTGGAAATTTCGGCCCGTGCAGACCTCTAGTTCTCCCTATACCATTATGCAATGGAATACTTTTGTGTGGCCTTGTAAATCAATAACAAATATTCTTTGCACCACAGATTATGCAAAATGTATATTATAATATGTACTTTATATATGCATATCAATTTTATCACGTTCGAATGAGTGTAACACCATTAAAATGCATTTGAAACATTTTCCCCCATTAACCGTAATGTAACGGAACACTTTTGATTGTCCCTGTAGTTGAACTATGCATCCAATTTTGATAAAATTTGAAATAACTCGACAAAATTATGTAATAATTATACGTTTTAAATTTCAAACGATTAAAATGCATTTGAAACTTTTTTCCCCATTGACCGTAATGTAACGGAATCCTTTTGATTGTCCCTCTAATTGATCTATGCATCCGATTTTCATAAAATTTGAAATGACTCGGCAAAATTATGTAATAATTATGTATTTTAATTTTTAAACAGACAGACGGACGGACTGAACGACAACAATAGGTATGCTACGTATTTACATAATTACGAACGCACCTAAAAATAAAGTGTTTCCTGACAATGTTCCATTTTTGAAACATGTTATAAATCATACAAAAAAAAAAAAAAAAAAAAAAAAAAAAGAGAATTTTTTTCTCTTAGTGCTTATGTTTGAGTTTTAATAGGATTTTTACCAACTAATAGGTTGTGTTACTTTTCGATCATAGTGCGGCGTTTAAAAGGTTTTAAGATGCCACTCCAGTCACTCAAAAAAACCCGGATGATAATGTTAAATCTACGGGAGCGTTATTTTCAAATATCTCGCTTGAATTTTAATATTTTAATATGATTTTATTTTTCATAGGATAGCTGAAAACGATCTACAACCGGGATAGTTTTTCCGTTTTCAATTTTGGTTATCTATATATTTTTTATATTATGATAATTCCAATTTCAGAACCGGTTGCAACTGGTTCCGAAAATTTAAAGTAATTTTTTAAGAAAAATCTGAAACCAAAATCGAAATGGAAATATTAAAATTTGAGCTAGATATTTGTAAATAATGCCCCCATAGACTTAACATTATCATCCGGGTCTTTTTAAATGACCCGGCCTAGACACAGAGGCTCTTAGCCAAACTTTTATTATTATTATTAACACATAGATACACACTATCTTTACTAGATGTCAACAGTAACAAAAATAATAGTTTATCCTCTTCAGACCTGAGGTACACAAATGTGTACCTCCATTCTTTTCCTCATAAAAACTAAACTGTTCGAATTTTTTTGCATTTTTCTTTACTTCTATACAGCTGAATGTTTTTTGCTTTAAAACAAAACTAATATATGTCAGCACTGATGAATATTTTCTCCTAAAATAAATATTATTTTCATCCGAGTTTCGAAAATGCCTTCGAGGCATTGTGGCCAAAAAAGTAAGAAATATTCAAGATTATTTAACTTAATTGCTTTACAATAAAAAAAATTCGAGAATTTGCTGATCATTTACCCATTTAAAGACTTTAATTTTGTTATTGAGTAAATTTATATTACTGATAATTAAACTGATGTTTTCAGGGGATTATTACTTTTATAGCTATATTTGTAAACCTAAATTACTAGTACCCTAAAGTACTGATTTCATAAAAAAAAATGACTCTTTCTGTCATCTATGGTGTCATTTCGATTATGCAAAAGCAAAAAATATATATATATATATTTGTGCAGTTATTTTATGTTCAGGTCTGAAGAGGATAATACAGCATAATACTCAATGAAAAGACGTGTACTATTAATAATACAACAGGTATGAAAGGGTTAAAAGTAATGCATCGATTTCAGGATTCGACTAAGGCTATGGGAGGCCCAGGGGCAAGCATCATTCCGAGGGGCCCCCTTTCTGTCTATTGATAAAAAAAAATTGTAACTAACGTAGAAGTGGCTAGTGCTAGTAGTACTAAACTTCATATGCGCTCTATGTACAGGGTACTCTAGAAAGGACTCCCCAACTTTGAAATGACATAATTTCGAAACAGTGAGGAATAGAAATGTGAAACAAGTTGAATGTTAAAGCGCGTTCAGAGACCAAAACACGAGTAACTCGGAAAATTGGGGAATGACGTCATACTGGTTTCTCGGGGAAAGGTTGGGTTAAAACTTCTCTGAACGGCTTCGGGAAAAGTTACGGGTGTTTTCTATTTACATTAACAAACATGGCGGCAACTGGCCAATCAAAACAGAGATATTCCAATAAACAGTCGCAGTTACGCTATCAAATGATAAACAAATCAGATTTCCCAACCACGTGATCACTTTACCCAACAAAATTCTGCATGTAATGTGGGTTACCCGAAATCTCGGTAATTCACGGCTCTGAACGGTACGAAAAGTCACGTGACGGCGGTCTCTGAACGCTTCGGGTTCTACTCGGGAAACCCTACGTAACCCAGGTTTACGTCTCTGAACGCCGTCTTAGACGCATATTTCAGATGTGTATATTGCTGGGACGATTGCTGTTTCTAAACCAATAGGAGACCGTCATTATTACGGTCAAGTACACGCCCACACAGTTTGATTGACAGGAACTCGTGGACAATTGATCGTGTGTGTTTATTATTTATTTGTACTCGGATTGTTTGAATTTGTACTCGGTAATTAAAAATTAAAGGTACGAAAGAATTTTTTTTTTTTTTTTTCAAATTGACTGAATTTTATTTACTTCAATTAGAAATTATACTTCCTCTGATCCTGAAATAAATAAATAAATAAATAAATAGAAATTAAAGTAAGAATTTTGCTTATACGGATATTTTCGCAGAATACTTTTTTTCCCATTTGTTTAATATATATATAAATCATTTTGGAACGATATTTAGAATATTAAAAGGCTTTGAAATATTTTTTTTTAAATGTCTTATTTATTAATAAAAGACAGCCTCCAATAATTTAAAAAAAAAAAAAAAATCACCAACGGACTCTCGGCCCGCGATGGACTCGAACCCATATCCTTCGGTTTCAACTCGACGCTCTAACCACTCAGCCAATCAGCTCACTTTCATCCGCAACAGATTATTGTTATAATTAGCACCGTCAATTGTCCACGAGTTCCTGTCAATCAAACTGTGTGGGCGTGTACTTGACCGTGATAATGACGCTCTCCTATTGGTTTAGAAACAGTAATCGTCCCAGCAATATACACATCTGAAATATGCGTCTTAGACAGATAGATCTGGAATTTTTTATACATTAATTTTAAAAAATAGTTCGAATATTGGACGCGAGAAGATGCTGCAATCACAAAGCTGTATCTTTGAAATAGTTCCTGAAAGTGAGATATTTGAATTGAGATAAAAATCACATTTTAATGGTTTCGATACGGTTACATTTTACAGCAACAACATAACGCAACATAAAGGTAAAGTTCGAAATCACTTGTTGCAATACTTTTATTGAAATGGATGCACTTGCCTCACAGATGAATTGTTCAAGCTGTTCCAACGTTTAGAGATTCTTAGAATAAACATGGAACATGGTCCTTCAAGTAATCCCACAACAAGACTTTTTTACACGTGTCAGCAATTAAACAGACGCACGAATGAAATTTCTGTACTTCTGAGTACCATTTAAAGCTCCATGTGCTTGTGCTGCCACCTAGTACCCAATATTGGAACTATTTTTTCAAATTAGTGTACAACAAATTCCAAACCTATCTGTCTAACATTCAACTTATTTCACATTTCTATCTTTCACTATTTCGAAGTTCTGCCATTTCGAAGTTGGAACACCCTGTGTATATAATTTTTTTTTACTCGGAGCAGTTCACATCTGCATACAGGATATCCCAAAAACATATTCCAACGTTAAGAAAAAGTAATATTAACAGGATAATTGCAAACCTTTTCGTTGCTTATCTACGTGCGTTATAATATGGCTAATAGAAAATGTTGCTAATTGGTCATAATTAATGGTTTTAACTTGCCACGGTGCGAGGAAAACTTTAATAAAGAATTTCTTATAAAAACAATATAATACTAAGTTGTTATAGTAAAACTGTAATTATTAATTTTCTAATATACAATCGAACCTCTATATAACGAAACTCCATACCTCGAATTTCTCCATATAACGAATTTTTAGTAAGAACGGTCCCCTTTTCGCATGATTACATTAAAAACAGACTCTATATGGCGAAATATCTATCTCCATATAACGAATTCGTTCATAAATTGATCTTAATTTATTCAGTTTTAAAAAAGCTTCGAAATCATATGGAATCAATTTTCCATCACTTATTTTTGATTTATCGTTCAGTGGAAAGGTTTTTTTTTTTATAAATATTACTTCTCTCCTTATTCTTTAAATCTAACAAGTTCATCCCACCTCCCACACACCTTTCAACACCCTTCTCAAAACACAGTCAATTGAATTGTTACACATATAAGAGAGGAATCAATGAGAGCACATAAGAGAGACCTTCAAATGGAGGAAAATATCAACTACAATTTTTCATTCCTTGCTAAAACTTGAGAATTTTTTTTGAGAGCGTAACAATTGTAATTTTAAAATCAGAACAACAAAAAATTACAGATTTCTTCCTCTGAAATTTATGTAAGTCTTCCTCATTTGATTTTCATTAAGCTTTCAAATAAATGTCTTTTCTCTTTTTTGAAACTGCTTAAATAAGTAAGAAATAAAATGTTAGGTTAATATATACTTTTAAATATTTCAAATTCTTAATTAAAAAGATGAAAAATAATATTTGTTCAAAATTTACACATTAAATACTATTTTTAACATCATACTCTATACATCGAATTTCTCTATATAACGAATTTTTTACTGGAACGATGGATTTCGTTATATAGAGGCTCGACTGTAGTTTGTTTTCCGCATAGATGAATGGGGTACTGGAAGCAAAGAGAAGAAGGAGGACCCACTCTTACCTTTCTAACACCCGTATTCACCAACGCGGGTTAACTCTTGAGTCCGTGTTAAATGCTGGGCATGAAGGACTTCTCATGAAATAGCCTTTCGAAGAAGAAAACCGTTCCATGAAATAAATTTGAAGTAGGTGGCGCTTATCTAGAACGGTTTCTTAGTTCGCGTGTTGTTTACATTTATCCTGTTCATGTATTTATTTGTATTTATTTTGCTTTGAGGTAGGCGCTACAGCTATTCGCCGGCATAACCTCCAATGATCACAAGAAACCATCTAGAACACTTTATTTCAGAATATCCAGTACATACATATTCACGGGGACAACACAGACACCCATGCCGCTAGCTGGACTCGAACCAGGGACCAGCGGTGTGGGAGCAGCCTCCGCTACCACCACGCCACTGGGTCGGCCCTGTTCATGTTCGGTACTTTCCGATGTCTCCCCAGTGGCGTGGTCAGTGGCGGCAGCTGCTGCCACACCGAGAGGTCCTGGTTCGAATCCGGGTATGGACATGGATGGTGTGTTGTCCCTCTGTAGTGTAATAAAGTATGTAATAGATATGTGTAATAAAAATTGTTCTGAATTGTCTCTGTTTCTGCGTATAATGGATCAATCGAGGCGAAAGCCATAGCTGCTATAGACCTCAAAGCTATGTCAAAATCAAATCAAATCAAAAATCAAAGTACTTTCCGGGGAAAAATATCGTCAAATTAACTAATAATTTTATTAACATAGGACTTCTAGTTGATATGAAATAAGTTTTTTCTTAACTCTGATATTCGTGAATATTCAAATTATTTAAATACGTCTTTGCCATTTTGTTCCGAAATCATGATTCAATATTAATAAATTGTGTGAGAAGTCCTTTTCTGTACCTAGGTTATTCATGCCCAGCATTTAACACGGACTCAAGAGTTAACCCGCGTTGGTGAATACGGATGTAAGTGTTTGAAAATATATTAATTTTGATCCCTTTTGACTAATTTTAATTTATTTGGCACTTTTTAGTGAAAATCCTAATTACTGTCAAGGGAGGCCCTTAAAGAGTGACCCGCCAGCCAACTGCATAAGTGGGGTCCTGATCGAATTTCAGAATAATGATTACAGTTTTTTTTTTTTTTTTCAGAAATCTTACTGCATGAAAACACAAGTGATTTGAATGAAAAAAAATCGTTAACTCTTATCATGGGAGCGATAGGAGAAGTAAACGCAATGCAAAATGTGATTAATTTCCAGTGGCAAGTAAAAGACTTTTTTTCACTTTCACAGAGAGATAGCATAATGTACTGGAGTCCTATATTTTCCTTCTGCGAACAACCCTGGTACTTGGGAATGTACCCGAATGGAGCTTTATATAATAAATCAGGAGGGTACGTTGGTCTGTACCTATTCTTTAGAGACTTCCATGGAAGTTCCTTTATCGATCCTCCCATCAAAGTGAGATATTCGATCGCGATAAAAACTGTAAAAGGAAAGAAAGACCACGAGAGACATTGTAGATCTTTTGAAACCTTTGATAAAATAAGCATACGTGGATTCCCTCTGTTCATAAAAAGATCTGAACTAATAAGAAGGAAAGATGAACTTGTACCATCTGATGTCCTAACGGTGGTGTGTACTCTGGAAACCCCATTATCTACTGAAAGTCCTAGTAAGTTATATTTTTGCACGCTTATTTAACTCAATTTGTTTTTTAGTAGTACTTTCCAACAAAGTTGAATATTTAAAATGAGAAATTATTTGACACAGTACAATTTAATTGGATAAAAACAACACTTATAGCATCAAAACACATTTATTTGTTGCAAACTAGTTGAATCCGCTTCTTTTCTATTGGCTATTTCCTAAAATTACTATAATGCTATTGGCCAATAAACTTTATACTTCAATCCATGTCTTCTACCTATATATTTGAGCAATTTGTTTTTCTTTTTTTTTCAGCAATATTTTGCATTGATGGAGATCTACTATGGCTACCGAAACTATTTTGCAACAAATAAATTTGTTTTGATTCTTTGTTTTTATATGGTTGTAAAGTTTAAAATTGTTTATGAATTCGGTTCGACTGTCTGTACGTTTGTCTATTTATCTTTGTACCGTTTGTTTGTGTTTTAACTCGCGTACATATAAATGGATATGCAATTCATACACTGTAAAAAAAAAACTCCCTTACTTTACACCAAAAAGGGTGGCAACTAAGTTGCCACCCCAAGTGGTGTAATGAAATTCCCCTTGTAAATTGGTGTAATGAGCCACCAACTATCAAATGGTAAACAAACACCATTTGTAGTGGCAACTTAGTTGCCACCCTTTTGGGTGTAAAATAAGTAATATGTTTAAAAGGTACGTTATAATAAATTGTCTCAATTAAAGGGAAGTTTAGCACACTCTTTGCGTGAAGCTATTTTTTTTTAATTATGGCTGTATTAAATTTGAAATGTAATTTTTTAATTATTTTTTATTTTGCTACCATTTATTAAAGAACACTATATAAGTAGATGGTAAAAAAGGAAATTTTCTAATATTTACATGATTTTAACAGCAAAATAAAAAATAATTTAAGGATTACATTTTAAGTTTAACACAGCCATAAATTAAAATAATTAGTTTCATGCAAAAAGGCTGCTAAACTCCCTTTTAATTGAGGTAATTTATTATAACATGCATTTTAAACATAATACTCAGTTATTAAACAATGTAATTTAGTATATTTACATACTTAAAAACATAGTTATATGGGTCACATAGTGTGTTTGGGGGTTGGTGGGGGAGGGGGCACAATGTATCTGCAGCATCTCTAAATTTCAGTATAGTTTCATTACTGTTTGTCACAGGTGTCGCAAAATTGAAAAGTGTAAAAGCACAAATAAATTCTATTAAATACATGTTTTTCGTTTATTTTGAAATTTTAAAAGATTTAATATTACAACTAAATACTATAAAAGAACATTGCGCTTATATTTTGGCAAAGGTGATCTGGAAAACATATGTGAAAAAAATGTATCTAACAGTATTGTATGACCACTTTTGGATTTCAAGAATGAAGTAACATGCTATTTTGAAAATGTATGTTTTTTTCACACAAAAAATCCCAATATGTTTATATATATAATTTTTTTTTACAAAAAAAAGCGAAGAAACAAAAGACGATATTAACATAAATTTGGCGGCCCCTCAGTTTCCGCGCCCGGGGCGACCGCCCCCTTCGCCCCCTGTTTCACACAGCTCTGAATGAACATACCGGCAGCCCCCCCCCCCTTTCATTGAAGTTCTAAGATTTTCCATTAAATGTATTCAAATTCAAAGAGGCATTAATGATGATTTTAATTATGTTGTACTAATTTAATAAATAGAAAAATAAAACCATGACAATCTCTTTAACTCTTTCAGTAGCACCATATATATATATATATATATATATATATATATATATATAAACGAAATAAAAATAATGAAATTTTTGCTTCTAATAATCTAAAAACACATCAAAATACAAATATAAATTGAAAAAATGAATGTTTAAAACAAGATATAACACTATGTTTATTTAATTTCGTGTTCAAGTTATGCGGAATTTAAAGCAGTAAAACACTATAAAATCAAAACTAAATATTTACAGAGCTTTGGCTCTGTATACGAAAGTGACAATTTTACGACTTCTTTTATTATTAATTTTTATTTTTAAAATATCGAAAAAGCTAGACTGCAAAATCACATTTTGCAAGTATCATGCATTTATTTAAAATATATAACACAAATACAAGTTTTTACAGAGAATTAAGAGTGATTGTATACAAAACAGAAAGAAAATAAACGTCACTTTCTTATTTGAAAAAAATCCAAAACTTTGTAACAACACTGTGTTGCAGCTGACGGCCATCATTAGAATAAACTCTAATTCATCATAGAATAGATTATTTCTGGTTTCTTAAAGTGTCCAAACTAATTGAAATAATCAAAGCTGTAAGTCGATAAAAGTTCTTAATATGAACTATGTCAGCAATTTTTTAATCATTTTATTACTACGAAATATAATCGATATTCACAGAATAAAACAAAACGTTTTCAACTAAGCGCCATTTTCCATATCCAATAATTCCACCCCCCCGCGCTGGATTTCATAATCACCAACTTCCTGTTGCTGGATTAAAAAAACACCTGCCGTTGTGTTGATAAATTCAATAAAGTCTTTTAGAGAGCGCATTGTAACGATTTCTAGTGATTCAGAACGCCTATTTTTTTTTTTTTTTTTTTTTTTTTTTTTTTTTCAAGAGTTGTGATATGTCATTGAAAGTGTAACGTAACATTTATTTTGGTATTGGCACTCAAAAAATAATACATTTACACCTTATTTCACATCTCATACAACCGAAGTAAATGTGATAAAACTCTTTATTTTTTACAGTGTATGTTTTTTAAGTTTGCAATCTCTTGTTTAGAAATGAAATCTATAGCGTTAATATTTCATTTACAGAGGCAGTCAAAAGAATTTCATTACATTACATGTCTATTGGGGGAGGCATTTGCAGTTTATTTTAGTGATGTTAAGCTATTTCAAACACTTTAAAATGGATAGATATGTATCATAGAGAAGCTTTAAAAGATTTTTACTATAGAATAGGGCATAGTTAGTATTTATTGTTCATTTATAGGGACGCACAAAGTAGTTTCATTGGAGTAGTCTAAGAATAATAGTTGCTGGAAAGGCCTTTTATGGAGGGGGTGGTGTGTGTTTTTAAATTAAGCTAAATTTTTGCGTATTACTTGGTGCATTTTAATTGTACAGATAATATACTTCATGGCAACAGAAAAAAACTCGAGAACATATCCATTTATTTGTGGAAATTGCTGAGGAGGAATTTGCCACTGTTTTATTCGTTGCCCAACTGAGCTTTAAATCGTAAAATAAATCGTAAAAAGTGTTGTTTTTTTTCCCTCACTATACAAAATTATCCCTAAAGAGGTTAAAATAATTGTAATTAAAATACATTTTTATATTTTATTTTTTATTATTTTCAATCATTTTTTGCTGCACCTGTGATGAAATAAATGAGGTGATATTCTGACCAATTTTCTAGTGCTGTCAGGCGTCTCAATTTATGCGGCATTTCCCGAATTTCAATGCAAACCTATGTCAAGTAAACATTGCGCGGGATGCTAAAAAAGTTCCATAATTACAATTTCTCTATTTTTACAAGAAAAAATCATGAAAATTTTCAAATTCCAGTTTTGGTCGAATTTACACGTTTTAAGCATCAAAGAACTAGAAAAAACATGTTTTTAGAAAATGTCTTTCTGTCAGTCTATGTTTGTTTGTATGTGACACTAAACTTTGTGGCGCTTTATCTCAAGAAATATTGAACGGAATTCAATAAAACTTTAGATTCAGTTAATTCCTTATATTAACTGACGCTGATTACTTTTTTGTATAAATTGCCCAGATGACACTGCTATGTTGCTTTTTTCATGATTTTCGCAATAGCTATTCTGCAAGAACTAATGGATGGATTTTCACCAAACTTTAGATTCCATTAGTCTTTGATATATTATGGTGCCGATTACTTTTGGGTTTAAATCACTCAAAAGGCAGCGCTGCTATGCGGTATTATTCATGATAACTGCAATTACGCAGTCTCAAGAACTAATGTTCGAATTTTCAATAAACTTCAAATTAAGTTAGTTCCTGTTGTAAATTAGCGTTTTTTACTATTGAAGTAAATCGTTCAACAGATGGTGCTTCTATCCAGAATTTTTTACGATTTCCGCAATTTTTCTACCTCAAAAACTAACGCGCGGACTTTCATCAAACGTTAGATTCAGTTAGAACCAGGGTTCGAAATGTACAGGAGCAAACCGGAACAATGTGTGAAATTCGTGAAATTCTGACAAATATTGATCCGGTTCATGAAATTATTAAAGCACATTGTTACAGTTACAGTTCCGGTAGAACATTATTATTTCTCTTCCGATTAAAATTCATACTAAAAAATGGATAAAAATATTATTGCTGTTTATGTTTTATTATAAATCAACCCACAGGTAACGCTTTTATGTAACATTTCTTTCCCATATCCGCAATAGTCCTATTTGAAAAACTAATGCAAAGAATGTCATGCTTTTATACACTTCATGGTGAGCACAGATTGCCATTTAATTTTGGCACTTTAGTAGCGAATTTTAAAATATTAACCATGCATAGGAAAAAAGAAAATTTTAATATTGCCACATCTGACAAGTTTTTTAAAGGAATCTCTTCCAGAATTCTTTGAGTGTATTTTAATTTACTTGATTATTTACTTATTTATTTATTTATTGTAGTTGGAAATGAAGATTTCGAAGAAAGGCATGACTGTGTCCTTGCAGGACCATCTTCCCAAACTGAAGAAACGGGTAAGATATTGATTGTATTTTAACCCTTTGCACTTCGTTGTCGCCGCTACGGCGACATCATCTTCTCTTGCAGAATTACAATTAGCAATTGGGAACTAAAACGGCCTATAGAGGCGCTGCTCGCAGCCTTCGATACAGGATAACTGTCCCTTTAATTTCCCTTTAACTAATGTTAAAGTCCTATTGAAACAATTCTTTATTATAAATGTATTTAAAAGTTTTAGATATTCAAATTAGTATAATATTTACTTCGTCATATCAGACAGAAAATTAATGTCACTGGAAATCTTAAATTGTGTAAAAGAATAATTATTCTGAACAAATTTAAAACTCATGTAATCCAATGAGCTTACACGGCGTTATCCTGAATGGAGAAGTTACATCTTTTCTCCACCATTCGAGCGCTTCAATCGCCAATACTTAGGGTCTGTGCAAATCAACTTTTCGATAATTTTGGACTCCCCTCCCTCTTTCCGATATCCTAGGCTATCATTCGTCGAACTCCCCCCTTCCGTAATGATATCGTTATCAAAGTGTAAAAAAATTTTAATTTCTAGAATTTATTTCTTTTATTCGAACTGATATACAAAACTTGTTACATTTTTTTGCATACTTTTATGATTGAAATAAAGAGAATTCAATAAAATATCATTTTGCACATGAAAAAGCTTTATATCGAAAAACATTTAAAAGAAATAGTTGCTATTTAAAAGTATTGCATAATAGCTTTTTGTTACATAATGCATTGAAAAATAATAATGTCCCATTGTACTTGCCCCTAACGGAGGAGGTGTGTGTATGTGTGTGTGTGTGGGGGGGGGGGGGGGAGATAGAAATTCTTATAAGCAGAACAAGTGGGAAACATTTCTTCTCTTTTTCTTTAATAAACACAAGCTTAATTTCAAATATACTTCATCTGTGGTTTCTCGAACCGTGATTATACTTACATAGACATGTGAAGAAGAATAGGAATGCCAAACGTTGTGGTATTCCATATTTTAGAATTAAATAATTTTATAATGATTTTAATATTTTATTAATAACTTTGTATTTTCATAAAAATAGATAACAGGCTAAAAAGAAAAAGATAACATGCTATTTTGTATGAAAAAACATTTTACAAATAAAAAGAAAAAAATTGGACGGGATCAAAAATGATGATATCGATATCAAGAAACACCCCCTCCCCTAGAAATATCTTACGATATCATATACCAGACCTTCCCTCCCACCTAAAGTGATATCGTTATATTTGCACAATCCTTAATAAAGGAAAATAAAATTTGCCTTATTTAATCAGAGCATGAAATTTGAAGGAAACTTCTTTTAAAAATTTAGTGCCGACCGTATAAATTTTGTGTGAGAGATCTCAGAATCCAAAGGGTTAATATCGTAATAAAATATGCTTTAAAAAAAATTCTAACCGACTTCAGAAAAAGAATCAAGCTTGGCGACAACTTGACAATAATTCATATGAATGTATAGTTTTAAATTGCTTATGATTTGAAAACGGTAGCAACAATGAAAGATAATTTGCGATAAATCATTATTTTTTTTATCAAATCATAAGCATAATTAAAACTATGCATTCACTATGCGTTAACGCCAAACTACTAGAACAAACTAGTGTCAATCTTCTTTCGCTAATTTCGCAAAATCTATCTAGACCCCGACCTTTGTTCAGTCAAGATTTCGTATCTGTGTAAGAGTAATAGTTTCTTCTGCTAGCATCACATTTTCCGTATTTTTTGCTTATTGTTAAGTGTTTTATCCATGTTTATTTATTTTATTTTAATCCTCTCATCTTTAATTCTCGTGACATGTTTTGTCTATGATGTAACGTGAAACGAATTTGTACTTTTTAATGTTTGAATATAATTTATTGAAAAGAATGAACGCTTTTAATTGGACGATAGCTTCAAACAGAATTTGAATTTTTAAAGTTTTTGTTTTATAAAAGTTCTAATCATCAGAATTTAATGAAATTAAAATGGGATCACATGGGTATCTCATACTTTCAAACAAAAAAAAGAATTATCAAAATCGGCTCATATTTAGGTAAGTTATGAGTGAACAAGAAATACATACAGGTGGAAATCATAACCTACTCCTTGAAGTCGGTTAAAAAATATTTAAGGGGAGATATGAATCTATTTTTGTGAAAAAAATGATTTTTGTTTTATTGACTTAAAAAGTTCTTTGAACCTTTCTAAATCCATTGGTATGCCTTTGTTTGTTTGTTTTTTCTGACCATTCGAAAAATTCGTAAAAGTTGTGGCGGCCATCGTGCGCGGTCAAAAAAACGAGTTTCTCGTAGGAAGCGATTGAGCTAGCCTTTTGCTCGGCGGATAAGACGCTCGCTTACTGACCGTGGGATCTCCAGTTCGATCCCTGCCCGGGCACCGTCACCTGCATTGGTGACCTCGGACAAACGAACACACTTCACCACCTTCGCTCTAGTCCAATAGATGGCAGCACTGAAAAGACCCCCAGCATCCAAAGCCTGCGAAACGCTCGCAGCACGAAAGCCTCTGTAACGCTCAGAGCACACGACCAAAGCCTGTGTAACACTCACAGCACGCAAAGCCTGCCACGTCGCGCATCATCGAGGGGTCACACGTGCAATCGGCGGCAGCACGACAACGCATACTCTGGCACGCGCCAGCGCAACACGAGTGCATATCGCTCGTCGAACGTCAACGCGACGTTCTTCTCACTGGGGCTGGAATACTGTGGCGGTCATCGTGCGCGGTCAATAAAACGAGTTTCTCGCAGGAAGCGATTGAGCTAGCCTTTTGCTCGGCGGATAAGACGCTCGCTTTCTGACCGTGGGATCTCCAGTTCGATCCCTACCCGGGCACCGTCACCTGCAAAGTCAAGGGAATGCACACTCGGTCCTAACGTTCATTCTCATTAATTTTACGTGAACCATTTTTTACTTATTTCTATTTTTAAATTCTAATTGAACCACCATATTTTCAAAATAAATTTTGAAGTATGCACATGTTTTCAAAGTAATAGTAAAATTCTTTTTTATAAATAAAGTGGTGTTAACCGAATAAAATTTTTTGTAAGAGATGGTAGTCCGGAAGTGACGTAGAACCCATATGGTTAAAAAACTTTACCTCATTTATTACATGAAAGTAAATTTTATCCAAGTGTTTATAGTATATATTGGGTTGCTAAATCTCTTGGAGAACCTGTAAAAGCAGGGAATTAGGAAATAGGCCAATAACATTTTATAATATAGGAAATAGGCTAATAATATAATTTCAATGTTTTTTCCAAAATCTGAAAAAATTAAGAAATATAATAAGATTTTATTATGATAGCCATGAAAGTATAGTCTTTAGAATACCAGAGATGAAAATAATACATAGTTCGGAAAATTCCTTATAAAAAATAAAACTAGTCGTTGGAGGCCACCGTAATACTTACCCATCATTTATATGCATATGAAAATAAAATATGTGAAAACTATTTATACAATGTATTTCAATTCCAAAACTAAATTTAAATATTGTTATTATGCATAGTAATACTCTATTAATGAATTACTGATGCACCAATTTCAACAAATTATATAAAACGCCAAACTACTCAAGAAGTACCAAACTACGTAAAAGAAACATCCTTATAACTCCAAAAATAATAATCATATTAACTAGCAGTTTGCTGCGTCGGATTAAGCGTCTCATTTTCAATTAAAATATACCTCTGAATTGAAATTTGAATGAAATACAGGGTCATGAAAAATCGAAGAATGTGGAAAACAAGATTACAAATATCTCGACAACTAATAATCCGATCGACTTAGTTCTATATGCAAAATGTGTGTTATTTTATTGCCTTTTACGTCCATTCCTTAGAACAAAAAAATTCGAAAAATTTTATATACCTTTCATTAGAACGAATTTTTCGAGATTCCGAAAAAAATAGTTCCGGATAATCGAGGTTGCTGATATTAAATAGAGTTCGTCCCATTCTTACATACTAACTACATACAAAATTTCAAGTCTCTATCTCAATTTGTTCGTGAGATAGAGCGTTTACAGACAGACAGACTGACAAACAGACAGACAGACAGACGGATGGCAAAATTTTTTTTCTAAAAATATGTTTTTCGGAATCTCCACTATCTAAAACGTGTAAATCCGTCAAAAAAAATTTTGCGATTTTCAAAACGATTGCAAGACTTACCCTATACTACGTATGATGGGTAAGTAATAAAATAAAAAAAACCACCTGATTTCTATGTTATTCCCTATTCCCACCATTTACCATAGCAGATAGTTGACAATTTATAAAACTCATTATTATAGATTTTGAAAACTTTTCCCAGCATTGTCTTTTTTACTTCCAATTTCCAATAAATAATTATCACAATATTCAATTTTCCTATTGAAGTGGCTGCTTCTTTTCTTGCTTTGCCTCCTGTTCGAAATAGAGTGAATTTATCTGGACGTTAATGATTTTGTGATACAGTTCATGTAAATGGGTAGTTCAGTGCACAAACATTGTACAGCAATTTTTAATAGTTATCATAATAAATAATAGTTATCATCTTATCATAATTATAAATTATTAAGGGAGACCCGTAAGAAAAAAACCCAAAATTTTTATTATTGATTTTAAAGTAATGAATTTTGGTGTACTATTTAAGAATCTTTTTGTAAGGAATAATTAGTAAAAAAATTCACTTTTTATTAAAAAGTATATTTTTTATGTCAATTTTTATGATTTTTTTTTTTTTTTTTTTTTTTTGTGGAAAAATACACTTTTTAAAATTACTACTCCTCATACAATTTCAATATTTTGGTATTACTAAAATTTCTTAAATAGTGTTATAGTATATGGAAACGACCTAGAGAGAGATATTTTTAATTTTCTATTTTAATCAGCTAAAAAAAAGAAAGAAATTACGCATGGTAAATTTCCTTAAATTCGTTATGATTTTCATGTGTACTAATTTATGTAAAATTTTCAGAAATAGTTAAAAAATATATCTCCCCTTACTTTTGTTGCAATTTTTTTTTAACCCTTAAACGGTAACGTGTTTTTCGGCACCTTTAAACGGTAATCATGGGTCACTCGTGCTTAGCGCTGTAAAAAGTGGTTTAAAGTGCTTTAAAAATTCTTAAAAAAATCATGATATTACATCAACTACCCTTGAACAAGAATCAGTCACAATATTGCTGATTTATTAATTTGTTTAAACAATATGTTTAAATAAACAAATAAAAATGTGAAAAATGCGCATTTTCTTTAAAAAATCATAACTTTGGATAGAATTGACCTTTTTTGCTGTTTCAAACGGGAAATTGAAGATCAAGAACGGTACTTTCACAAAAAAAAAAAAAAAATAGCTGGTATAAATTAAAAAAATGCTTAAGTTTTGAGCATAAAAATGACGTTTTTTTTACTTATAAATAGGTACAATTTACAATGAAATAGAAATTTTAGTAGATTTTAATCAATTTTATTTATGAAAATGATGTTAATTATCAAACTCTATTTAATTAAACAAAAAATATAATAATGAAAAATTACAGCAACACTGATATCATCATTTATAAACAATCGAAACAGATTTGATGTCTGGTTTTCTCGCATACAGGTCTGTGACACTTGCTGCAGCAAATAAAGGTTTTTTTGTCCTTCTTTGTGTCACAAATGCACATTTATGAATTTTTTATGAAAAGAACATCAATTCCTAACAAAACAAATTTTTTCTTACCTTACACTTTTCGTCAACGTAAATGGTAACCCTGGGTCACTCGTGCCTTTTCGAAATTTTGACTGGCTCTTACGTCGGCTGTGAACGCACTAAAACATCGGCGTTTCGGGAGCTAATAGCCTACTAGTGAACTATTTTTTTCAGGGTAGTTTAGTCCCGCTCCCCGCTCTCTCGTCTAAACTAGCAAGAAAAGAAAATTTGACCGAGGCACTAGTGACCCATGCTTACCGCTTAAGGGTTAAGATTCTAAAAACATAAACACTTTGTTTCTAAACCATTTTACCACTGAGCCTTAGTACTTTGAACTTAGGCAAAATATGGAAAAAGTCATTTTCAGGAAAACACATTTTAAATGGCCGCTAGTCCTTTAAACTCTAGTGGCTACAATTAAAAAATGCTCATTTGCTACCTGTTCCAAGTGTCCCCGAGTTCTGAAATTTTGCATGGATATTCGCAAATATGTATTTTATCGTTTTCTGAGATTTAAAAAAAAAAAAAATGAACTTTTGATGATTTTTGGCCGAAAGTGAGGTTCGGGTCTCCCTTAAGGTATCAGCACACTTCGGAAGTGATTTTTTGAAAAAATTTCTTGTTATCCATTTTTACTTACCCATCATACGTAGAATAAGGTAAGTCTTGCAATCTTTTTTAAAACCGAAATTTTTTGACAGATTTACACGTTTTAGACACTCGAGATTTCGAAAAACATATTTTTAGAAAAAAAAAATTGCCGTCCGTCTGTCTGTCTGTCTGTAAACGCTCTATCTGCCGAACAAATTGAGATAGAGACTTGAAATTTTTTATGTCCTTAGTATGTAAGAATGGACGAAGTCTATTTAATATCAGAAACTTCGATTATACGGAACTATTTTTTTCGGACTCTCGAAAAATTCGTTCTGATGAAAGATATATAAAAATTTTCGAAATTTTTTATTTTAAGGAGTGATCGTAACAGACAATAAAATAACACAAATTTTGCATAACGAACGAAGTCGATCGAATTATTAGTTGCCGAGATATCTGTAATTCTGTTTTTTGCATTCTTCGATTTTTCATGACCCTGTATTTCATTCAAATTTCAATTCAAAGATATACTTTTATTAATAAGACGCTTAATCCGACTCAACAAACTTTTAGTTAATAAAATTATTATTTTTGGAGGTATAAGGATGTTTCTTTTTCGCAATTCATTACTACTTGAGTAGTTTGGCGTGATGTATAATCTGTCGAAATAGATTCATCAGCAACTCATTAATAGAGCATTACTATGCATAATAAAAATATTTAAATACAAGTTTAAATTTTGTTATGGAATTGCAATGCATTTTATAGATAGTTTACAAATGTTTGATTTTCATATATTATACATGCATATATATGATGGGTAA
The DNA here is from genome assembly GCA_964019185.1 of Maratus speculifer. Lineage (NCBI taxonomy): Eukaryota > Metazoa > Arthropoda > Arachnida > Araneae > Salticidae > Maratus > Maratus speculifer. The sequence goes on from OZ025303.1 coordinate 62,655,474, forward strand.
GTATTACGGTGGCCACCAACGACTAGTTTATAATGACATTCAATTTAAACTTTGAAAAAAATATAAAATTTTTACCCAGAAATAATTTTTTCTAAGAGAAAAATTGTCAAAATTATGTCAAAAATTGACATTTCCGCAAAACGTGATAAATAAAAAATAAAACAAAGTATTGATATTTTGTAAATTGCATAATAAACAGAATAACTTTCTCTTTGACTTAGACAACACATATTATAATCGCATCTCTATCTCAAGTGATACAGTGGTGGTCACAATTATAAGGACAAGGCAAAGTCCAAAAGGCACAAAAGTTGCCAAATCTTGGTTATATTTGGCGGGAAACTTATGCAAATTTAATGGCTGGAAACCAATGAAAAGTGAAGATTATTTTTTTATGTTTTTATGGAAATATGTGGTAAATTCATATTTATAAAATGCATTACAAATTTCTATAGCCATCTGATATGGACAAAATTATAAGAACAACTGTAACTGTGTGTTCTAAAAAGTAATATTTGCATATTTTTTGCTCTGCACACAGAACTTCCAGACGATATAAATGCTTAGTAAGCGTTTGGGATCGTATTATTCTGTTTTTCAATCATGCCGCAAGGTGCAAAGGTTTTGGAGTTTCAGAAAGAAAAAAATGGATGCATTTCAAAATTCAGGACTTTCTGTATGCTAAATTTCTACAAAGTTAAATAGATCAAGAACGGTTATTTACAATTATCTTTAAAATACCAGTAAATATGGACGGCAAAGACATACAAACAGGCCATCTTCTGTTTCTGTATGGGGGAACCCTAGTAGCAAAATGCGCCTGGCCCTTGAATGGCCTCTCATCGCAATCCGATGACACGATAAGAGGCCGATTATCGTATTCTCATACGATCGGGATGAATTTCATCGGCAATTGCTCAGAAATGTCTCATTGGCCTTAGATCTGTGGATGACCGAAATCCCATGAATTTTAGAAATAATGTTGATGAAACCCCGAGGACTACGATTGCATGATGATGTGTATACGATGTTTTTTAGATGAATATCCGAGCAAATGTTGATGAGAAAGCGACGAATTATTGGTAAGTTGGTTGATTGGTATATAAATGAAAGCGATTTCCCAATATTTATTTTCTGATTACACACATTAAAATTTTGCAAGTTAAAAATTTAAATACGGTCACTTTTTATTTCTATTAGCTTTACTACAATAGTTCGAAAAAAATATTTAAACATAAATTTTCAAATATTTCTTTTTCAGAAAGGGCTTTATTCATTTTCTTAGTTTATTTCTAAAAAATATACTTCTTTTATGTGAATTTAAAAAAAAAATCCTATTAAACTAATTTTTTTTTCTTTTCCTGAAATCTTATTTTAAATCAATTAAATTTTCTTGCTTTCGACAAACTGATTTACCTAATGTGTATATATATATTTATATCAAATACATTGAAATAGATGCATTTGATTTTGTTTATTATTATTATTACTATTATGTACATCAGTTTGTTGAAATCAAGGAAATTTAATCGATTTAAAATAAAAGGCTCAAGAAAGAGGATAAATAGAATTTAATTGAATTGTTTAAATGAAGGAATGGTATTTTTTTCAGAAATAAAGCAAGAAAATATGGAACTTTTAAACTAAGCTCCCTCCCCCTTTCTAAAAAATAAATAAAATTTGTTTTAAATATTTTAATATTCAATTAACAATTACTATTTTTATTGTAGATTGTGTTTCATAGAAAAATTTTAAAAGAATTTTATTAATTGTTATTTACTGCATGTTTTGCTTTAAGTTTTTGCCTTTTTGAAATTTTTCATTACAAAATGTCCATAGCTCAATTCTACCTTAAAGTGATAAATGTATGTGTATGTACCTAGGTAGAGAAAGGACTATGCCCACTTGTAACATTTCAAAAAAAAAAAAAAAAAAAAAAATTTAATGCATATTTTTAAACTTTCTTTTAATTATTGAACAAAAAAGTAGTTATAATGAGTATTGTAAAGTGTTTGGTGCAAACAGATGAAAAATGAATTAAAGCATAAGCACTTTTTTTCTACCAATGCACAGATGAATAATCGAGTAAGTTACACTATTGTATAAACACTCATAATTTACCACAGTACATTTTTTAAGAGGGGGGGGGGAAATTCACATTTTTTATGTAGAATTTTGGTCTGTACACAGACCTTTGACAAGAGATGTACGCAAAGAACCTCACATCCCCCTCATTTAAAATAAAGACCATTTATCACATGAACTTTCCCAAAGGTGTACCCATATTTGCCAACAACCCACTTTTTCTATATATAGTACTTTAATCTAAAAAATTTAAATGTGTTTTGCCTCCATGAGGTAGTAATTTGGAATCTATTTTATTTAATTAAATATAATTTCTGGTTCAAAGCATTTTTTATTTCTTTCTGTATGTGGCAAGTGTGTAATGCATGCTCATCACTTTATTAAATATTTCATCATATGTGTAAAAAAATAAAACTCTTGAAGAAACACATCTTAATAATAGATTATACTTCTACAACAAATTTATTAATTAGGTTGCATTTAGCTTTGCAAGCCACATTTTTAATTCAAATCCATTTCATTTAATATTCACAAATTTCATGTCTATAATTAATTTCTTTGCTATTAGTATTATCCAGATGTATAAAGAAAACTTACGTCAAGCTGATACTTCAAGATTGTACCGATTGCAAAAACTTCTGTAAGCGACCCCCCCCCTCTCCTTTGCTGAAATCTTCATTTCTTTAATATTATTTAAGATTGATAGACAGAGGCGACAAGTGACAAAAAAACACTGGTCAAGAGACAATTTCTTTGGAATTAACCAGTTTGAACACTGCAATTTGTCTCCTGTTTTAGACGCATGTCTCCTTGGTGTGCAGCCTCCCCCCCCCCCCCACTCTCCCCCAAAAAAGCATGAAAATGAAGGTGGTACAAATCTAAAAGTAAGGCCTTTTTTTTTGTTTGTGTGTGTGTGTGTGTGTGTTTAAATTTTACAGCAATATTAAAAAGCAGTCTATTTATAATATGAACAAAATAAGGTTTTTAATGTGTAACTACACAATAAATACTTAAACTTTTAAATAAATCATAATAAAACTTCCATTTCTGTATGAAATTATGAAAACTATAAGCAATAAAATGAGTGCACAAATAAATTACTTGAAACTATATAATTAATTCTTAATTATTTATTATAATTTGAAATATGACTGAATAAATACAAATTTCATATTACTTTCTTAAATGTTTACTGTAATATTACACATTGAAAACTAATTTTTGTATGCAAATTATAGATAGACTGTTCCATATTGGATAAATTGACAACTTCATTTCAAATTAGTGAAAGACTTATTTTTGTGCCAATTCTTTGGAAAGGTGTGTGATGTAAAATTTCTTTAAACTAATACCCATTGTAAATTCATATCACAAAACAAGTTTTCATCACCATTATAGTTTCATAATATTCTCATCCAGAATTAATCTTTCTTGTATATTTCAACACCTGTAACATTAAATTCAATTCATGCTTTTTTTTTTTTCCTTGAAACAAAAAAACATTGCACAGATTTGTGTTAGATCATTTTTTGTTAATTTTGCTCAGCAAACATTTGAATTACATGAAATGTTAAAATTCCACTTCTTTAACAATGTTTATTTATTACATTAGTGAAAAAGTTTTTATTTGTGATAGATGACTCAAGGAAACTACATTAATTTAATGGTGAAGTCGTTATATTGAACACCCAACACTAAAATTATTCACTGGAAGTATAGGAAAAGATATTTTTGTCATCTAGATTTAACAAATCCACACAAAATGGAATAAGCAAAGGCTTTAATGCTCATGTTATTTAAAATTTTGATTGATTTTGCTTAATCCATAAGTTATTTTTGTGACTAAAACAAAATTACTGCTGTAGTAATTATACAGTCAAACCTCATTTACATATATCACAAGGTTTTGCTGATGTTATTAATAGTTCATATTTTTAGTAACAAAATCTTTGTATTAATTTTGACAGGCATTGTCAGAACAATTTATATTAAAAGTATATAAGGTTAATTCTGTAAATGTTAATAAGGATTGAATATAATTTTCATCTTTAATAGCAACATCTCTCTCAAATTCATCTCAATACCAATCTCCTTTTAATTTCTGTTTAGATATTAGACTACATGACTGATAAAATACTTCCCCCCCCTCTCTCACTCTCAGTTTCAGACCTCTATGCTTATATAAAATATCACGTTGTTAACCATTTTATGTTATTGTTTCTAATCCTGAAGTGCTGTTTAAAATTTATCATATTTCTATTTTCTACAAATTAGGCAATATTTAAAATAAAACTTTCTGGTGTAAAACTTATTTACAGATGAAGTTAGAATACACAAAATGCACTTAAATTCTGTTCTATTAATTTATTTTCTAAATTTATTTGAAAATTTTATTAATGTTTAACAATGCCAGAAAAAAAGTCTTTTTTTTATTGTTACTACTTTTCCCTCTAGCCCTCACTATTATTTTACGAAGAGAAGTAATTTTCTGAAGAAATTTGTCACAAAATCATTAAAGTGTTGCTTTGTACATTCACATCCAATAAAAAAAATAGAAAAAGTATTTTCTGAATATTCAAGCATAAGAATAAAATACAGCTAATAATTTCAAAATCAAACTTGAATTAACTCATTTCACATAAATTTAAAATTTATTTTTAAATAACACAAAACATAACATATACATTAAAATATATATATATCAAGATAAGTTTAAATATATAAGTGCATCAATTACACTGTTTATTTTTATAAATAATGCTTCAAAGGAAAAAAAATACATGGAGTTTTTGTAATTCCACAAAAAATTTGCAATTGATTCTTTGATGACTAGCCAGACTCATGGTTATACAATGAAGTAACTTTCTCTGGCCAACTTATCAAACAGGACGAATGCCACCTTTTTCTTCAAAAAGTGTAGATAAACTGCTACATTTCCATTTACCATTCCCATACAAATTCCATTTTCTGAACTGGCAAAGATAGGTGATCTAATGAACGCTGTCCGATGTAAAAAGCCATTCATAGAGCTAGATAAAGAGAAAAAGTAGATTAAATTTTTATGCACAATCATGCATTATTTATATACACATAAAACTATGGATAATTTCAGTTAGCTTCATTAAGCACTCTCACATTACAGTATTTTATTTCAATGGTAGAAATATGGAGGCATTCTAAAAACAAATATTCATTTTAAAATTTTTAAAAAAGAAAAAAATATCTTTTGAGATGGTTAAATAATTATTCAAAAACAGAAACTGAAGGTTAATTTATGATTTTCGCCCCAGCTTACTACTTTTTTTTTCCTTAGGTTTTTTGGGGTGCGCAAAACAGCAAAATTGTAAAAAATTTAAGCCAAGATAGAATTTCTGCAGGACTGGCCTGAAAATTTTGGTCTGGACAGACCTCTTAAGTGTATTTTTTTCGATATTCAAGTTATAATTAACAAATATTAAACTTTCAACTAATAACCCCTAAATTTACACATGCACACACACACAAAAAAAAGGTTTTATAACAATACATTTTGCTTATGCAAACAATTTCAGTATTATTAACCATTTAACAGCAACCAATTTTGGAGATATATCTCCAAATTAAAACCTCTAACTTTTATCAAGTACACCCCTACAGATTTCACCCAAAACCTTACTTCAAACAACAAAAAACAGTTTATTCATATAAGGAAAAAAAAAAAAAAAAGATGATTGTATGATTTCAAGAGATCCTCTATTTTCTTTAAAAGCAACAAACTATTCAATATTCTTTAGGATTAAACATAGGTCCCCCCCCCCCCCATAGTAAGAATAAAATAACTGAATATATCTCATTATTATTTATAATTTATAGTACAACAGATATTTTTATTAAACAACTATTATTAAAAGTGATGAAGATATTATCAGTTGAATATACAACATTTACAGCATAATGTGTAAAATAGTTTAAATGGATCAACGAATTATGTTTATTTGTTTCTGAAAATATCAAAAAGTTTGTGGGGCTATCCTTCTTTTACATATGTAATAATATACTCTATGAGCCGCTATGAAGTTAGATAATAAAAATTGGAAAAAATGACACTCTTTTCCTAAAAATAAATTTGTTTCTCATCCACCCTCCCCCCCTCTCGTTAAAAAAAGTCAATTTTAATGAGTTTCTGTAAAATTTGTAATAGGTTTGTTTACACAAAAATTGTTACATTATGTCATGCAGACCTCTTGATTTGAGTCTTATTGAAGACAAATACAAGAGAAAATTTTACTATTTTGGTTTTATTTTCAATCAGACAGACTAATATTTTACATTATCTGCTTTCAGGTCCCATGTTCTTAACCAAACAACAATAATCTACAATTTAGTATAAATTTATTCATGCAAGCCTAAAAAAGCCAAATTTTAATAATTTTAGTGTTATAAAATTTAAAATATTTCAAAATCAAAATATCGATAAAAAAAAAAACACTTAAATTTGTTTTTTTATTCTTAGTATCCATTTAATTGATTCAAAGATAACAATAGTATCTTACTAACAACTGGCTGTCTCTTATCTGGCTATAATTTATGTTTGACATATAAACAAACAAATAGGAGAGAGTGTGCGGAAATGGAATGGTTTTATTTCAAGAATCAAAAGTAAATTTACTTTTGCATACTTTATTGTATGCATATTTTTGTATATTAATGAATTTAGTTCTAGATATAAGTTTCCCAACTTATGGAACATATACCATTCTACATTATATTATTTATAGTTTAGTCTAATTTTACATTTTTCATTATTTATAAGAAATAGTAACATACTTTAAAAAAATCACTTCGATTACACTTAACTTTTAAGCAGATTTTACTTTAAAAAAAAAAATAGTGCAATATACGTTGAATATTTTTGGATAATTACATATTAACGCCACCACGGCGCAAGTTGGGCCAATAAAGAGCAATCTTGCTGTTTGCACTCGTACAAAAAGATGGTGTCAAAAAACAAAACAAAAAAGATCTAAAGAACTAAAAAATGGTGTTTAAGTGAGTGAGTGTTTTTGTGTGAGAGAGAGAGAGAGAGAGAGAGAGAGAGAGAGAGAGAGAGAGAGAGAGAGAGAGAGAGAGAGAGAGAGAGAGAGAGAGAGAGAGAGAGAGAGGGGGGGGGGAGAGGGGAGGGGGGGAGGAGAGAGAGAGAGAGAGGGGGGGGAGGGGAGGGAGAGAGACTAAAAGGCACGAACAACAAAATTGCTTTTTATTGGTGCATTAGAGCAACTTCTGCCGCAGTGACGTTAATACATAAGTACCTATTTTTGTTATACATACAACATGTTTATATCTAATCTGTCATATACAATTATTTTCTTTTTAGGTCTAATTAAAAATATCATTGAAAGAAATATTTTTTCATGTAGTAAAGGGACAGATATTAAAGTTCCCATTACGCTTTAAAAATATATATAATTTGCTTGTAGATATGTTATAATTTGTTGGTTTGCAACCTCCAATTTCATCATTTCAATATGTTCAACAATATTAAACAAAGTATTCATCCTAATGCTTTAAGTTATGGGTGCACAACCTTTTCAAGAGAGGGGTTACTTACAAGCAGGATAGATGTGTCTGGATGGTCGAGGACCAAACCAATAACTAGGGATGGGACGAATATTCGGCCACTATTCGGTATTCGGCCTATTCGGCCCTTTTGCCGAATATTCGGTTGGCCGAATATTGAAGGCTTGTTGACCGAATACCTGTAGCCGAATATTTAGAGATATCTTGCCGAATACTGCTAAAATCTCACCGAATAGTGAAATATATCTTGCCAAATAAATTTCGGATTTAAAGAATTTCATTCTTGAAATTTTTTTTCTCTAATCCAAATTGGCTACTTCATTTATGAAGTCATTCTCACTCTTACTTACAAAATATAGAGTTATTCAGATACTAAAAAATATACAGCCTTTCTGTACTTTCTATAAAAGTTAGTGATATTCTAGAAAATGCTGCCCAAGTTGGAGATTTAATTGTACCGGAAATGTCATCATTAGAGAATGATATATTACAATTCAAGATATAAAAACACTGCCTTATTCTAAAACGCTCGAATATTTATTAATGTCTGCAAATTCCATGCACATATAAAAAAAGGATCTTATGAAATTAATAACTATAAGTAAGTTTCTTACTTCTATAAAGTAAGAAATGAAAAAAAATTATTCACTAGGTGTGTTATCGAAGATTCATTTTCAAAATTAAATATAATATATCACCATTCTAAATACAACGGTACATCTGAAAGCAGAACTGGTGTCCAAACTCTATACACATTAGATGACACAACTTGCTTTATGAAGATGGTTTTATAAATATTTTAATATAAATTCTAAATACTCAACAAAATATTTTTTTCATTCTATAGTTTTTACATTTAAATAATTATTTGCATAATTACTGACTTAAATATGTAACATTATGTATATATTTTTAATTTAATCTTCCTTCCTTCATGTTGTTATCAATTTCTGTTTATCCTTTTAATGCTTGTTGAATAAGTGGAATATTGAAGTTGAACATTGCATGTGCCGATTCAAATGTCAAAGATTTTGTTAACATATGCATTCTACTTTAAGCATAACCTTTTGCTTTAACGTAATTTGTAATTTAAAGCTTGGCATCTGGTTTCAGAACAGTCTCATTCTTACAAATTTGCTTATCACTACGGACACAAACTCTAAATGATCAAATTTACTTTATTAAAGGTTATTTCAGAAAAATATGTCCTTGTGAGTTCTGAGTGAGAAAGAGATTAAAAATATTATTGATTTTGGATGCAAGAAGTATCAATTGATAGTAAAAATGTAGTACATTCTTCATATTTTAATGGAAATATTTTCCCATCTTGACTAACTGAAAATCAGTTTGAGGTACATTAGAATAAAGGATATAATGCAATTTCATAATTTTTTTGTGTTAAAATAAGTTTTTCAAATTTAAAAATACATTTAAAAGCACATTTAAGAGTAATAATTATTAATGAGCTCCTATTTTTTAAATTCTATATAATCAAAATTTATTTTCTTTATTGGAAAAAAATTTTTACTATTCGGCCGGCCGAATATTCGGTATTCGGCCTAAAATTTGGCCGAATATTCGGTATTCGGCCAAATCACTATTCGTCCCATCCCTACCAATAACATGGAGAGAGATCTCTTTTAAGGAAGATGTGACCTACAATCAGATAAAAAAAAATACAGTTTCAAAAACGGGGGAGGGGAGGGATTTATTTAGATTTGCTTACCCTGACAAAATATCCAATTCAGTTGGTAAGGATATATCAACACTTTTTATATTTGTATATATAAAGTAGATATAGCAAGAATTATTTTCAAGATGCAATAATATTTCTTGACTTTATACAGGAATGTAAATTTTGTTTTAAAGCGCTAAAAAAACAAACATTAGTAAATAGTGCTGAAAAAAAAAAAAAAAGGTACTACTAGGCAGGGATGCAGAATGTGTTCGATCCGGCGATCTAGGATCGGGGGAAATTTTACCCATCAGGGGAAATTTTGCAGAAAAAATATACAATTGATTTTGATTTTAGCAAGGAATTACACAATTCACCGATATTAAACAAAATTTCATTACAAATAAAAAGATCCGAATGGAGACTTTCACAAAATCAATCTCAGAATAATATGTACCGTATATACTTATGCTAAGTTCAGAAATTTTGGAAAACAAATCTATTCCTACGATAATACAGAATGTATGTAAGCCTGTAACATATCGTTAAATATTAGGGAAATTTTCATATGGATTGGGGGAAATGTTGGGAGTAAAAACATTTTCTGCACCCCTGCTACTAGGTTATCCCATCGACCAAAAAAACCATCACCAAACTATAAGATTAAATGCCAATAATGGAGGATTGTGAATGTCACATTCAATGACGTTAAATAAGATTCATGTGTGTAAAATGTCATTAACTGATTTTTATTTCGACTTTTTATTAATATTCTACTAATTATTATTTTTTTTTGTTATTTAAAATAAAAATTATGTCAATATGTATAATTTGGCTATTAGTTTGGCAATTTGTATAATTTGGTCGATGGGACAGTAGTACCAAAAAAGTGAACTTCATGAATGTAGGAGAGAAAAAGAGCCGATCAACAAAATTTTTTCATACATACTTGATCAATGAAATTTGCAATTTTTCCATGGTCAATCAAATTTGCACTTTATACGAACCGATCGAAAAATTTTGCGATTTTTTTATGAAAGTGATAATGGAAATTCACAGTTTTTCTGCAGCCAATCAACAGAATTTTCTGATTTTTACTAAGTCGATCAACAAACCTCACAATTTTCCCACACATGATCAAGGAAATGCATGGTTTTTCTGCTCCTAATTTGCGAGTGTTCAAAGCGTGATCGACAAAATTCAAGATATTTCCGATTTTGAACTAACTCTGATGCAACCTCCATTTTTTTCCTTTGAGGCATATTCATTGCGACAAAATTTGCAATTTCTTGTGCTTAATCGACAAAATATGTTATTTTGTTAGACCTAATCGAGAAAATTTAGAGATATTTATGAAGCTGATCAAGAAAAATCAAGATTTATACAAAGCCAATCGACAAAATTTGAAATTTTTTCAGACCCAATCGAGAAAATTAAGATATTTATGAAGCCGATCAAGCAAATTTGAGATTTTTACAAAGCCAATCTATAAAATTCGAGATTTTAAAGTTGTACAACAAAATTCAAGATTTTAACAAAGTTGTACGACAAAATTTGAGGTTTTAACAAAGTCATATGACAAAATTCGAGATTTTAACAAAGTCATATGACAAAATTCAAGATTTTAACAAAGTCGTATGACAAAATTCGAGATTTTTACGAAGCCAATCGATAAAATTCGAGATTTTTTACTAAGTTCTACGACAAAATAAGATTTTTATGAAGACAATCGACAAAGCTCGAGATTTTTATGAAGTTGATCGACAAAATTCAAGATTTTTATGAAGTGGATCACCAAAATTTCAGATTTTTATGAAGTGGATCACCAAAATCTCAGATTTTTATGAAATGGATCACCAAAACCCCAGATTTTTATGAAGTCAATCGCAAAAATTTGTCAATTTTCTGCATTTAACCAAGGAAACCTGCTATTTTTTGGAGCCTGATCAATAAACCTTGGGATTTTACCATGCCCGATCAATGAAATTTGTACTCTTTCCATATTTGATTGGAGAAATTCAGATTTTTTCTGCGCCTGATTAATTAAATTTGCGATTCTTAAATGTCTGATGAATTGTATGCAGCTGATGAATGAAATTTTTAACTTAATCATAACACATTGCCAAAATTTGCAAATTTTACATGCACTGATCGCCAAAATTTGCTATTTTTTCATATCCGATCTACAAAACTCGTGATTTTTCCTTTTCTAATTGACGATATTTTCCCCCCGAGCACAACATTAACTTTTTTTTTTCTCTTTTGAGCAATAAACACACAAATCATTCAACTTTTCTTAGCCGATGAAGAAATTTTGCAATTTTTTTTACACATCATCATCAAAGATCTGTTCTTGTGCGATCATCAAACTGTACAATTTTTCATGTTCACTAATTGATAAAGTTAGATTTTTCCATGCTTGATAGACAAAACGTACAAATTTTTCTGCACCTGATCTTCGAAATTCAATTTTTTTTCTGCAATTCAACAGCAAAATTTATGACTTTTCCCATTCATGCCTGTTTGTAACACTTGATTAAATCCCCTGAAAAAATAAATCTTCATTTTTTTTAAATAAGTTACAATGGTATATAAATCATAATCACCGATTAACTTCATAAGTATCCCCTTTCAAATATTTTATTCTTTTGTGGATTTTACTCCTATAATATTTATAAACTATAAAATCATCAAAAAATGTTACCTTTTTTCACCCCTTGCATATTTATTCCTATCCACCAAAAAAGAATTTTGTTAAAAGATCGCGAAAAAACGACAAATTTTGTTAAAAGATCACGAAAAAACGGCAAATTTTATTAAAAGATCGCGAAACACGGCATATTTCGTTAAAAGATCGCGAAAAAACTGCATATTTTGCTAAAAGATCGCGAAAAAAGGCACATTTTGCTACAAGATCGCGAAAAAACGACACATTTTGCTAAAAGATCCCGAAAAAACGGCACATTTTGCTAAAATATCGCGAAAAAACGGCAAATTTTTGTTAAAAAAATTAGTAAAAAAAATGGAAAATTTTGTTAAAAAATCATGAAAAACGGCAAATTCTTTAAAAAGATCGTAAAAAACAGAAATTTTGTTAAAAGATCATGAAAAAAAGACAAATTTTGTAAAAAGATTGTAAAAAAAACCCCGGCAAATTTTGCTAAAGATCACGAAAAACGACAAATTTTATAAAAAGATCACAAAAACGGCGAATTTTGAAAAAAGATCGTAAAAAAAAGGCAAGTTTTGTTAAAAGATCACGAAAAAACGGTAAATTTCGTCAAACGATCGCAAAAAGACGCAAATTTCAAAATAGGGGCGCGAAAAAAAAAAAAAAAAAAAGCTCGTAACTTTGCAATGGAATTGCTCCCCCCTTTTTCCCACTTCTGTTGTAACCTTTCAGAAAATTTGCTGTGAATTTCATATTTTTTCCCCTCGGCGATTCTAATCAGATTTTCCACAAAATCAAGAAAAATTGAGCCAGTCATTTCGGAAATTAAAAAAATCGGTCAAAACTCCGAAAATTCGAATATAAAACGTATTGCAAATTTTGACAAATTGTTAAAAATGCAAATTTTGTTATAGAATCGCATGAAATAAACGAATTCTGACAGAGAATCGTGAAAAGATACGAATTTCGTTCAGGGATTACGATTAAAAAAAAAAAAAAAACGTGAATTTCGCAGAGTCGCGAAAAAAAAGACTCTTCCACAGCCCTTTGATATAAAATTTGCATTTTTACGAGGCATTTTGTTGAAATTCGCGCTTTTTGTCTCTATACTTAGATAAAATTCGCGTTTCTTCAACGGCCCTTTGAAAAATAGCATTTTTTCTGCGGTCATTTGACGAAATTAGTCTTTTGTCCGCGGTCATTTAACAAAATTCGCGTTTTTCCGTGGCTCTCTAACAGAATTTCTATTTTACACCCGATACTCTGACAAAATTGGCATTTTTCCGATAGCTCCTTGACGAGCTTCGAAGTTTTTTTCCGATTCTTCAAAATTCACACTTTTGTCTGCTGCATTTTGATGAAATTAACGCTTTTTCGGCGATCTTTTGTCGAAGTTAGCGTTTTTCTCGCAATTCTAAAACGAAATACGCTTTCCCCCACGATTCCTTGATGAAATTCGCGTTTTTTTTTCTTTCTTTTCATTTTTTTTTCTTTTGTGTGTGTGTGAATGATTGACGAAAATTTTCGGCAATCATTTGTTGAAATTCGCGATACTTTTTATGCCTCAATTTTCTGATCCATGATATAAAAAAAAGAACAGAATGTTTTTAGTTCTTGGAAATTTCGGAACAAAATCTTATAAAAAAAACTTGACCTGTCAAAGATTTGTCTACCGCAATGCACGCTTTGAGAACGTGCGGTCTTAAATGTATGAATGAGAAGACAACTAGCAGGCGCGCATTCAGTTCGGACGCAACAGCAGTAAGCGCGTTTTTTCAAATGAGGGGAAAGAAGGGCGCTATTTTTTTAAATGAGCGGCAAGAGGGACGCTAGATTTTTAATGAGGAGCAAGAGAGGCGCTATTTTTTAAACTAAAGGGCGATTTTTTACTTTCGAATCAAGCTTCCCAGCTACTAACGTCCAGATGAAAGGAAAGCTTCATAGAAAAGTAAAAAAAAGTATGCCGATTTGTTGTAATTAACTCCGGAATTTCCGGGGCACTTTTAGTAAAATCCCCGGAATTCCGGGGATTCCCCGGAACACAAACAGGCATGCCCATTTCCCAACAGCGAAATTTTTATGACTTTCCACCATTCACAAAATTTGCCACTTTTACGCATTCTATCAACAAAATTCATGTTTTTCCTGTGCCTAATCAACAAAATTTGAATTTTTAAATGACTAGAGAAATTTTTATTTTCTTGCAGTAAATTGACAAAAATTACGATTTTTTTTCTGAAACCTATAATACACAAAAATTGAAATAGTGTTAACACTAATTGGCTGATATTACCCATGATCACATTAAGCAGAATCTACTGCAAAAAGTAGCTTCTTTAGTAGCATAAACACTAAACATGATTATAGTTACCGTTAAAAAGATCTGTCTTAAAAATCTTGCTGCAAGTAAACACAGTTTGCATCTTCAGAGAGCAGAATCATACTGACTTTAAAAACAACCTAAGGTTTAAAAAAATGTAAAAATTATTGCATTTTATGAAACTTCTGACAGACACAATCATAATTTTTGAATTTCTTGGATGCAATGATAAAAGACAAAAATTTTAAAATGGAATTTATTATTTTTTTAAGGATAAGGATTTTTGTAAACATAAAAAAGTGTTGACTATAGATTAATTTTGCAGGGCACAAAACTTGCAGTCCTATCGAAACTACTTTGCACTAGTAAAGGGCAATTCTTTAAATTTTGAAAATCAATTATAATTGAGATTGTATAAAACACAATCGATCACAATAAGAATCGATACCCAAAGCCTACAATCGATACTTGAATTTATATTTTGATTCACTCAGATATGCTGAAAGATAGCAGGAGTGCCCAGAGAGGGGTTTGGTGACGCAAGATGCGTCATACAATTTAGTTTTGTGTGTGTGTGTGTGGGGGGGGGGGGAGAGGAATTTGAGAAAAAGTACATTTTGGCAGGGGTGGGGGTGGGGGTCTTTTTAAATATTTAATATTTCCTATTTTTTTTTTTACTGTTAAAAAAAATCTTGATTTTTTTTAATATCACTTTTAAATTCTTTCAACATATAATTTCCAGAAAAGATCCTATGTTTTTTTCCTCTAAATTCTAGATAAGGGCATTAAGAACTCATTCTGCTATACTCAACTCACTATCTTTTGGAAATCTTGATTCTTTTAAGATCATTTTAAAATTCTTTCAATATTGAATTTTCAGAAATGTTCCAGTGTTTTCTTTCTTTAAATTGTAGATAAGGACAATAAGAACTTATTCCGCTATGCTAAACTCACTATCTATTGAATGTGCAGTAGAATATATTTTACAATTGATATTCTGTTTAAGGGGGGGGTCAATGTTAAAGCATGAAATTTTTTTTTGGGGGGGAGGGGAGTTAATTTGTGTCACTGGGTTTGGGGGAGGGGGAGTGGTCACTACTGAAAAATAGCAATTCCAAAAGTTAGTAAAAATTAATACAGCAGTATCGCGGAAAAAGAGCAAATTTCAACATAGGATTGCTGAAAAAGCGTGAATTTCGACATAAGATTGCTGAAAAAGCGCTAATTTTGTCAAAGTATTGTGAAAAAACGCAAATTTCGTCAAATGATCACTGAAGAAGCTCGAATTTCATCACAGGGTCGCGGAAAAAATGCGAATTTTGATAGTTGATCGCGTAAAAAACGCGAGGGATTTAATTATATATTAACATTCAGAGCAACGCGAAAAGGGCAGTCACCCCCCGCGAAGAAATTTAAGGGGCACCAAATTTATATTTACCAACATCATTTTTGTCCTGTCAGAAAAAAGTTGGAGAGGGGGGGTGGCACCAAATCCTAGCTTTCCCCTAGACAGGATTTTCCCTTTCCAAGCCCCTGTTAACATCGTCCATCACTAACTTCATTCAAATATCAAAATCCCAAACATTTCATTCCAATTTTTTAATTTATATTCAAGGAAAATAAAAGCTGCTAACAATGAGAAAAATACTATTGTCCAGATTTGTGCACAGCTAACATAAAAATACCATATGTATATATGTTTTTTTAATTACTTATGTTTGTACATATGAAATCAGATAAATAGCCTTTTTTAATTTTAGACAGACATATAGCAACCAGAACATATAAAGTAACATGCATAAAATATTAAGTAACGTTTTAATTTTCAAAAAAGCAAAAAAAAAAAAAAAATGAAATTTTGTGTCAATTATTCTCACAACTAAGATGCACTAATGCCATTTACAGTCAGAATTTTTTTTTTTTTTTTTTTTTTTTAAATAAGCATTTTTTGACCTTATCTTTTAATTAAAATCACAGCGATTGGGATTTTTAAAAAGAAAAACATGGAGAAAAAAGAGTGGGAGTGTTTATTTAAATCTAAAAAAATTACATAAAATAACACACAATTTTTATTCTATAATAATTTTTTGGAAGGGTTCTTTAATATCAAAATAGTCAAATACACACAACTGATTATAATTATTTTCAGACTTAATATAAATTAAAAACAAATATATTGCATCTAAAAATATAGAATAATTTTCTTTCGATTTAGATCAAAACTGGCAGTCAACCAGCGCTGTGCGAAAGGGAATGATCACTCAGGGCACAGAAATTTATACTACCACAACATTATTTTTAGCCTCTGACAAGAAAAATTCGGGACTGATGTGCTAAATTGAGACTTTGCCCCAGGTTCAATTTTCTATTCACAAGTCCCTGCAGTCAAATACTTGAAACTATTACTTTTCATAAGTTGCCGTACATAAATTAGGGATTGATAGTGGATAGTTGATTCGATATTCGACAAATAAACCAAACTTTTGGCTTTGGCCAAATATTCCAAATAATTAGTTTAATAACATTATTTAAATTAATTATAATAAAAAAAACAATAAGTAATGCATTGCTAGTTGTTAAATTACATGATGACCAATGTTCATTTGATGTTATTTTAATATGTTTCAGTGATAAAATGATCATTTACAAATGTATAACATTACTATTTAATTTGTAATCAAAATTTAGCATTGGCAGTGTAAATAAAAAGAATAGTTTTTAAGCATTAACTAGTTGTAATCTGCCCCATTTCAGAAAATAAAATAGTATAAATACTACTGGTAGGCAGACTTAGATATAATATAAAACTGTCTGCAAACTCTAATAATTTCTTAAAAGTTTTCCGTAAAAAAAAATGCTGCGCCCTTCCTAAGATCTATATTACCTTTCCGCTATCAGCAAAAATGAAAAGTTATATGCGAGAGGAGTGCCACTAAAAGATAAACATTAATTTACAAGCATTATTAAAACTCAGTCAAGAAATGTTGTATCGAATGATATGCTTAAAACAGACAACTAATAAAAAAAAGAAAAACTAATGAAAAAAAATATATATACATATATTAATTATTGTACTTATTAAAATGTGAACTATTTTATTCACTAACTTTTACAAAGATATCAATTTATGGTTGCTCAACAAAACTGTTATTTTATTAATCTATAAAATAACTTAATAATGAATGTTAAATATATATATATATATTAATCCACGATTAGAAAATATGAACTCATTTTTACCAGTTTATCTGCTGTTTTGGGGGCAAACCATTCCTTAATATTGTGACTTTCTTGAAAAATGCTAGTCACTTTGCTTAACCAAGGATTTGTTTTTGTTCTAAACATTATTTAAAAGAGGATAATAAATATTTACTAAGATATTAAAACCGAATTCCCCTTTTGAATGTAAAAAATCGCAAATCACAGAAAAACATTAATCAAGTTCATAAACATTTACAAAAATTTCCAACCAAATAAACTTTATTTAAGAGAAATAAACATTTAACATTTTTGAACACAAATTTTAATTTTAATCTGCAGTATCAGTTTCGGCGCTGCACTGTTTCTACTACCGGCCTTGGCAGGAGAAAAAAAAAAGCATTATTATCCACCATTCCAGTATAAGCACTGCACTTATAATTTTTTTTTAAAGTTTCTAACTCGTATGTGTTGCTGTGCTTTTTCAAAAAATACTGTATTATGACAAATGATTTTAGTGTTCATTTTAAATATTCGATAGTCGAAAGACGGATACTCGGCATACACTTTGATCAAAGCTTTGGTATTCGGCAAATTTTCTGCTAACGGTCAAACATAAAACAATAATGAAAACTAATTTTTAGGTTGTTTTAACATGAATACATTAAACAAAGCAGCGAATACATGTAATGAATACATTAAACAAAGTAGCAAAATTGGAAAGAATGAAATAGGTACTTACCTGACTACATTCCCGAAAACAATCCTGAAAAGACACACGAACGCAGTAGAAATAATGGCGGCGGGCGCTTTCTACTTCCCGCCGAGCCGACCACCGTCAACAAACAACTTCATCCGGGGTTTCGGCTGCTTCCTGTTTCAACCAATCAGATTTGCGCTTGTAGAAAACGCTGCGATTATCCCGAAATTTCACCGTTATTTGATATTGGGCCATTATATAATCACGTGAATATGCGATCAACAAATTTTTATGGAGAAACCTGAACACTAATCGAAAACCGGTTCTTAGATATTGCTCGCAATGACATACCCGTGTTATTTGGCGAGCACATTTGGAGGAATCGATGAAAGGCCGGGCAATATGTGATGAGTGCTTGCTACCAGGGAAAAGAATGATAATAAGGCGATCTTGCTCCAAAAAACGAAAAAAAAAAAAAAAAAAAACCTGAATTGAACTTAGAATGCAAGTGCTTCAACTGTTCGTGTTTTACAAAAAGAAAGAAAGAGGTTCGCTATAGTAAACATGTGTCAAGACCGCCTCTTGCAAAAGTTCATGAGAGACTGAGGATGGAGTTTGACAAAAACTGCAATACAATGGGGGAAAAAAGTAGGATTCTGTTTTTTCCGATGAGAAAAATATTAATTTGGAGAGACTAGATTGTTTTTGCAATTTCTAGTATGATCTTCGTAGAGAAAAAAACAATTTTCTCAAACCGTGTATTTGGAAGTGACTCAGTAACGGTTTGGGGAGGTTTCACAACTGGTAGAACTACTCCAATAGTTTTTGTGCAGGGTAGGAGGAATTCTGAGAGTTACATTGATGGATTGGGCGATACTCTTTTACCAGAAGCACCGTTAATAGCGATTGGAGGCGATTTTATCCAGCAGGACAATGCCTCGTTTCATGTTTCCCAAACTTCAAACTCGTGGTTTGATGCTAATTTCGTGAAACTACTTGATTAGTCGGCCAGAAGTCTTGATCTGAATCCAATGGAAAATTTGTTGGGTATTCTGGCACACTAAGTATGCAAAAATGATACATAATCTCAAAACAAGCAAGAACTCATGTCTTCTATCGAAAAAGATCGCTCAACAATTTTAAAGAACGTTCTTAAGGAATTGTCAAAATCCATGACGTCAAGACTGATAAAAGTGATTGAGAAGAAGCGGGGAGATTATTAATTATCAGTATGTTCCAGGCAAAAACATTCATTTTACTTACCCATCATACGTAGTATAGGGTAAGTCTTGCAATCGTTTTAAAAATCGAAAAAAAAATTTGACGGATTTACACGTTTTAGATAGTGGAGATTCCGAAAAACATATTTTTAGAAAAAAAAAATTTGCCGTCCGTCTGTCTGTCTGTCTGTAAACGCTCTATCTCCCGAACAAATTGAGATAGAGACTTGAAATTTTGTATGTAGTTAGTATGTAAGAATGGGACGAAGCCTATTTAATATCAGCAACCTCGGTTATCCGGAACTATTTTTTTCGGACTCTCGAAAAATTCGTTCTGATGAAAGGTATATAAAAATTTTCTAATGCTTTTGTTCTAAGGAATGGACGTAAAAGGCAATAAAATTACACGCATTTTGCATATAGAACGAAGTCGATCGGATTATTAGTTGCCGAGATATTTGTAATCCTGTTTTTCACATTCTTCAATTTTTCATGACCATGTATTTCATTCAAATTTCAATTCAGAGGTATATTTTAATTGAAAATGAGACGCTTAATCCAACGCAGTAAACTGTTAGTTTATATTATAATTTTTTTTGAGTTATAAGGATGTTTCTTTTATGCAGTTCGGTATTACTTGAGTAGTTTGGCGTTTTATATAATTTGTCGAAATTGGTACATCAGCAATTCATTAATAGAGCATTACTATGCATATTAACAATATTTAAATTTTGTTTTGGAATTGCAATGCATTGTATAAATAGTTTTCACATGTTTTATTTTCATATGCCTATCCATGATGGGTAAGTGTTACGGTGGCCCCCAACGACTAGTTTCTTATAATTTTGTCCAATTTTTACAATGACATATTTTGTTAATTGTGACAAAACATTCATATTTTGCATTTTTCAATGTTTTACATTCTACAATGATTTCTAGTATAAAAAAGCGTCTTGTGTATAAATATCACTTTATTTAGTTCATAAATAATTTTTTTTTTGCGCAATTTTCAATAGTTCTTATAATTTTGACCACCACTGTATGGCAGTTAAAATAGTAATGTAATGAAAAATTCGCAAAATTTGTCTCAAATTTGTCATTTATACCAGTGTAAATAAAAAAAAATACTTAATATATTATCATGAGTGTAGTCTATTCCCATAAAAGACATTTGCAAAAGAAGTATCGAAAATTTCGTGGCATTTCATGCATATAATATCTATTTTTTAAGATTTTTGCATCTAATAAAAATATGAAAAAATTCGTTTTGAGAAAAAGCTAAAAGTAACTTTTAAACGCAAATCAAAAGTTGTAAATAGTTTTAAGTTTAAAAGGCTGTAACGCGGGTTCTGTTTTAGATACAGACACAATTTACTCAGATTTCTAGAGATAAAAGATTCAATTTTAATATTATTGCAAAAATGAAAAATCGATATTTTGATCGAAAATTACGTTTTAAAGACGCTCGGATCCCTTAAATTGAGTAATTCCATTTGCAGCCTCCAGAGCGTCTTTGTTTTTGTGTGTGAGAGAGAGTGGGGGGAGGGGGGTTAAAAAGAACTTTTACTTATCAACGGTATTCAGGAGATTTGAGTGTTATAGTGATGCAATTTTTGTATTACTCTCAGCGTCTCCACTGCGCAGTATACTTCTAGACTAGAATTTTTGTAAAATGCACCTGGAAAAGTCAGGGAATTTCATTTTCCTGTATGAGTAGCAACCCTGTATTTACTTTAATATATGCGTTTGATGATATTGTGCAAGAACTTCATACAAGTTAGAGGTGTTTAAATTTTTTGTTTCTCTTGAAAAATCGGTCTATTTAATTAAAAATCTCATTATACAAATTACTCGAATAATTTTGATATTTTTTTTTCTTTTGGTAGAGCATAAATATTAGATCATATACTGATAGACAGTTTTAAAATAATTAGTTTCAGAAAAAAATCTAAAAATTGGAAAATTTCTGATATTTTTGCATTGCAATAAAATAAAAAGTATCAGTCGCAGAAAAAAAAAAACCTCTCAGCCTTAAATCTTGAGTATAATCAAGAGAATGTGGATTTCAAATTTCACCAAAATCGGTCGGGTAGTTTCAGAGGAAAGAAGTCTTAAAACTGTCATTATAAACTCGCATAGTGTTACACACAGTTTTGTCTTCCTTTGATGATTCTTCCTATTATGATTTGCACGTACCACGTACATGCATCCTTACTCCAGTCATAATTTATTATTCTCACCTGTAAAATTTTAGTGTAAATTCTGCATTATTTAATCCGAGCATTTATTTCTCTGATTAAATTAGCCAAACATATCTGTTTTGAAAAACTGGTGGTAAAAGCTTAAAAATTACGTAAAAGACATAAAAAATAGACATTATTTAAAAGGTTTTTTTTTTCCAAAATATTGATGAGTTAAGTGGTTAGCACAATTAGTTAACCGACATAAGTTTGTATGTGCTTTTTAAATCGTTTCCTTTTCTGCTTGAAGTTTATTTTTCTTTTCATTTGAAACACTATATGCTTTTACTAAGCAGATAATATTGTATTTCTTTTCGCTCTTTTATTTATTTGAGAAACTTTGACTTACTGCCCTAATAGCATGCATGGTCACAGTGACGTCACTGTGAGTCACTTTGGTCACATCACATCTGTGACCAAAATGTCACCACTCAGTGACGTCACATTGTGACTGAGATGTGACTTTCTTAAAAATATTTAGAAATTTATAAATATCCTTCAAAACATGTTATTTACTTTAAAAAACATGTTTCTGGCAATTTAAATATCGTCGCTTTTGTCACAGTTTCGTCACAATGTTAATGTCAAATTAGTCACAAATGACACATTTTTCACATTTTTCAAGAGCTTTAAAACGGCCATAACGACTTCACGTTTTAGTCACTGTGACTTCACATCGACGTCACGTGACGTCACATCGAAAATCGATGGTCACAAAGTCACAATGTGACTTCACAACGACTTTGCAGTGACGTCACCATGCTTTACGGGTGGGAAACCTTCCCAGGCGTAAGTTGTGAATTTGGATCTCGTCATGTACACTGTAAAACATTTGACCCTTTTGCTGCATCGTCACTCCCCCGCTTTTATAGAATATCTCTTTTTTGACCCATGAGAATGCTCCATAATAGGGTTAAGTAATCGTTTTCTATATAAGCGGTGGAGTGACGATGCAGAAAAAGGGTCAAATTTTTACAGTATACTTTAAAATGTGCTGTGGAACTACCCGTCCGAATCCAACCGTTTTCAAGATATCAACACTTGAAGTGTGAATGAATAAATAAATAAATTGACAGACAGGTATATAATTTCTTTGCGCGTTAAAAATTCCCTTGCATTGTTTTTAATCCTCCTGCCAATGCTTTTTCCCGAGATACAAGCAAAATCCTTCACACCCACACATTGCCAGTTATTTCCCCTCTTTTAGACAGGCATTTCGCATTCAACGAAGCTTTCGGGTACTGCTGACAGTTTTTCCATCTTTTTTTGTTATTTCCAACACTTTATTTTATGCAATTATTTTGGCAAATATGTATGTATAAACTGTATGTATATATAGTGTGTAAAATAGAATTTTTTTCTTATGTTGGCTTAACTTGCGAACAAGTTATATATCTGCCTGTCAATTCATTTACGTATCTATTCACACTTCAAGTGCTGATACTCGAAAACGGTTGGATTCGGACGGGTAGTTCCACTGCACATTTTAAAGTATACTGTAAAAATTTGACCGTTTTGCTGCATCGTGACTTTACCGCTTTTATAGAAAACGATTACAGTCGAGTCTCTCTATAACGAAACTCCATACATCGAATTTCTCTATATAACGAATTTTTAGTAGGAACGGTCCCTTTTTCGCATGATTACATTAAAAACAGTCTCTGTATATCGAAATATCTATCTCCATATAACGAATTTTTTCACAAATTGGTCTTAATTTATTCAGTTTTAAAAAAGCTTCGAAATCATATGGAATCAATTTTCCATCACTTATTTTTGATTTATCGTTCAGTGGAGAGGTTTTTTTTTTTATAAATATTACTTCTTTCTTTGTTCTTTAAATCCAACGAATTCATCCCACCTCCCACACACCTTTCCACATCCTTCACAAAACAGAGTCAATTGGATTGATACACATGTGAGAGAGGAATCAATGAGAGTCATATAAGAGAGGCCTTCAAATGGAGGAAAATGTTAACTACTATTTTTCATTCATTGCTAAAATTTGAGCATTTTTATTATATAGCAAGTTTTAATAATTTGCCGGAAACTTATAATAATTATTTATAAGTTATTAAGATAGTTCCATTGCATTTTTTAACGTACATGACAAGATCATTCTTTTGATACCACACTCGTCCAAATCTACGACTTACACCTGGGAAAGTTCCCTAGTTAGTTACACAAAACAATTGTTTGGAGATTCGTGAATAGAGGTTATTTGTTTATTTTTTTATGTGTATTTTATTTTATATATAAAATTTATTTTGGTACTTCAGAAACGAACATTTAACCGCTGGCCAAAACTATTAAGTAAAGTCCGGCGCAATAATTTAACGGTGCTAGTCATATAGCTTTGGAATCTTCCTCCGTAATGTTAGTCTATGGACGTTTGATGTTATTCGTATAGTTAATTTTTTTTTGGTACTTCTAGGTTATCCCGTCGACTAGGTTATCCCGGCCAAATTATACAAATCGCTAAACTAATAGCCAAATTATACATGTTGACAAAATTTTTATTTTAAATAACGAAAAAACAAATAATTAGTAGAATATTAATAAAAATACAAATAAAAAGTCGAAATAAAGATCACTTAATGACATTTTAAACACGTGAATCGCATTTAATGTCACTGAATGTGACATTCACGATCATCCATTATTGGCATTTAATCTTATAGTTTGGCGATAATTTTCTGGTCGACGGGATAACCTAGAACTACCTTTTTTTTAATTAATATTTTTAACCTATTTTTCTGTGTTTCATGTTAAGCGCCACATCAGTAACTAAAAATGTATGCATTGTTTTATTTAATTACTAAAAATTTATTTCAAATTTACTTAACTTTTATTCATTACATGATTGTACTTTATTAATAAGTATTTAAAACATTGTAATTTTTTTAGCTTGAGAGTCAAGTCACCTCTGTACTTTATGTGTTAATGGGTTTTTCTTTATTTTCTTAGTTCTCAAAATACAGTCGAGCCTCTATATAACGAAATCCATCGTTCCAGTAAAAAATTCGTTATATAGAGAAATTCGATGTATAGAGTATGATGTTAAAAATAGTATTTAATGTGTAAATTTTGAACAAATATTATTTTTGATCTTTTTAATTAAGAATTTGAAATGTTTAAAAGTATATATTAACCTAACATTTTATTTCTTACTTATTTAAGCAGTTTCAAAAAAGAGAAAAGACATTTATTTGAAAGCTTAATGAAAATCAAATGAGGAAGACTTACATAAATTTCAGAGGAAGAAATCTGTAATTTTTTGTTGTTTTGATTTTAAAATTACAATTGTTACGCTCTCAAAAAAAAAAAAAAAAAAAAAAAAAAAAAAAATCTCAAATTTTAGCAAGGAATGAAAAATTGTAGTTGATATTTTCCTCCATTTGAAGGTCTCTCTTATGTGCTCTCACTGATTCCTCTCTTATATGTGTAACAATTCAATTGACTGTGTTTTGAGAAGGATGTTGAAAGGTGTGTGGGAGGTGGGATGAACTTGTTAGATTTAAAGAATAAGGAGAGAAGTAATATTTATAAAAAAAAAACCTCTCCACTGAACGATAAATCAAAAATAAGTGATGGAAAATTGATTCCATATGATTTCAAAGCTTTTTTAAAACTGAATAAATTAAGATCAATTTATGAAAAAATTCGTTATATGGAGATAGATATTTCGCTATATAGAGTCTGTTTTTAATGTAATAATGCGAAAAGGGGACCGTTCTTACTAAAAATTCGTTATATGGAGAAATTCGATGTATGGAGTTTCGTTATAGAGAGGTTCGACTGTATTTCTAAAATCTATGCTTAATTTAATATTTTATGTGTTAAAAATTGACGAAATGTGAGTATGAAATGTGAATAAATGTCAATATGTGAGTAAATTTTTAATACTTCCTATAAAAAGTTAATTAAATCCAATTGATTTTTTAAATCATCAGATTTTAAAACATTCACCTTTTATGTAAACATTTTAATAAAAATTTTAATTTTACTTAAGAAAGGTGTTATAATAAAAATAAAATACGTTGACATGTTTCGGAACCGTCAAATAAGTTCCATAGTCATAATATAAATAAAACAAAATTTCAAATAAATTTTTTGAAATTTTGTTTTATTTATATTATGACTATGGAACTTATTTGACGGTTCCGAAACATGTCAATGTATTTTATTTTTATTATAACACCTTTCTTAAGTAAAATTAAAATTTTTATTAAAAAAAACTTCCTATAAAGTTAAGTCTATATTTTAGAAAATTTTTGAATAGGGAGAAAAAACAGTTTAAAGTTTTCATTTGTAAGGTAATTGCGCTAGATCTATTAACAAAATCTATAACATCTTGCGATATAATTTTAGTATAGGTAAAAATGAGGTGTCAAAATAGTCACAATTAAAGTAGTTTCCGTTAATACTAAATTTTTAAAAAAAAATCGCTTTTTTATCAGTTTCGTTGCACTGTGTTCCCATTAAAAACAATCACTTGAAACTTTTTTTTGAACAAAATTTTCTTGTTATTTTCTAGGAATTGGAAGGCGGAATCAAGATTTCAAGGAAGTATTCCTTAACGGAAATATCAACGATATTGTTCTCAAAGTAAAAGATCAAGAATCCAGTGCTCATAAGTGCATTTTGGCAACTCGTTCTCCGGCTTTCATGACAGTAATACTGCATGACACAGAGGAAGAAGTCACTCCTGTTATAGATATTCAAGATGTTGACCTGAATATTTTCCCAGACTTCATCAACTATTTGTTCACAAGACGCGTGGAAAATCTAACATCAGAAAGTGCTCTAAAACTATATGCAATAGCACACAAGTATCAAATAACGGAGCTGAAAGAAAGGTGCTTACGACATATGCAAGCAAATATTTCTATTGATAACTTTTGCGATGTATATATTTTATCTCTACGACATGATGAGGTAGATCTCGAGAAAGTTTGTATGCAGTTTTTTGCACAAAATTCATTTGACATAATTCTAACGGCCAAATGGGAAAGTTTTTTGTGTGAAAATCCAGTAATAGGCAACAAACTGTTTATCAAACACATGCAATTAAATAACGCATGTGTTTGATGAATGGTAATACTGGTCGCCCCAGTGGCGTGATCACACAGCGAGGGGCCCGGGTTCGAATCCAGGGTAAGGCATGAATGAAGTGTTGACCCTTTGTAGTGGAATAAATATGTAATGGATATGCGAAATAAAATAGTTCTGAATTGCCGTTGCTTCTGTGTATAATGAATCATTCGAGGTGAAAGCCATAGCTGCTATAGGCCTCAAAACAATGTCAAATCACTGCAAACTTTGCTGCATACAAGTTCCTAGCGGGAGTCCTAACTACCATGCAAGCTACTCTCGTAACCAGAGCTTAAACAGCTGAAGATAAGAAAAAGTAAACCATGTGAGAAATGACGTAGCATGAACGTCACACGCGGGAAATGCAGATGCGGATCATCATTCTGTTAACTTTCTTACGGCTTATTTTCATTATAATTAATTTTCGTTTTTTAGTATAATTTATTTGTAACCTTTATTTTTATTTTTTTTCAAATATCTGTCATTTATATAGTTTTTTTTTTATTTTTACTTTTATTTATTTTTTGTTAAACATCTTTTTTTTTACACTTAATTTGGATATTTTATTATTTTTTTAACGTCTATTATTTTGATATTTTATTTCTTTATCACAATCATTCTTCCAAAAAAGTTTTTATAAGAACTAAACTTCAATCATCAGTCCTACTAGCTAAGAAGGAAAGAAATTCCACCGAAATAAACAGCCAACACTTCTGTTTACTATAGCAAGAACAGCTGGCTAACGGAAAGCATACTGGGAAAATAAAGTATCGCCGATGTAGACAAGCCCTGGTAGCGAGAGTGCGTGCACGGTAGTTAGGACTCTCCCTAGGGTCTATATTGCTGCATCGTCTCTCCGCATCTATTATAGAAAAGAGTTACATGACTATATTATGGAGCATTCTCAATGGTCATAATTGGGAACTAAAACGGCCTATAGAGGCGCTGCTCGCAGCCTTCGATACAGGAAAACTGTCTCTTTAATTTCCCTTTAACGATTCCCAGAAACGGTTTTCTTAGGGACTGATGAAAACTCTTACTTTAAGTTTTGGAATTTACATTATTTATAGAGCTTATATTGTTCTCTATTAAAGCGATTCTTGAATTTATGTGGTAATTACATTGCGGAATTTTCAAAATATAGCTACAGTTTTATAACAACATAAACTAAGCATGCTAATTTATTATTATATATTTTATGATATACTAGCTGACCCGCCCGGCGTTGCCCGGGTCCGTATTAACAATATTAAACGAACTTGAAATTTGTATGATTTTATCATTAACTCGAAACATGCAGAAATGCATTGTCTGAAATACGTGGCCACTAACTGTGTGAAAAATCGGTTTAAAAAACAGCTAATGTTAAGCTCTAAAAATACTCAAAATGAGCGATGAGAAACGTGGGAGGGAATATGTATCCAACAACTGCGTGATTTTCGTGTTAAAGTGTTGATATTTATCAAAAATCACTGTTAAGTCACGTAACTAATTTTTTTTTTCACATAGAAATCCCAAGTGAAATATTTTGAATTTCAAACTAATTATATCACTCTTAAATCCGACTATACCATGAATGAAATCGATACTCGCTGATAGCTAAAATGTTGGTATGTAGTATTATAATTTCACAGCCATTTAACAAAAGTAAGTGTTATTTTTAATCAAATCATGCGTAATGTTCACTCTATGGATAAATTCCTAACCGTAAACTTTTGTACCGTAACCTTAAACTGTCTGTAACCTAACTTTGACTTAACAGTACCTTACTGTAAATTAAATATAACATAAATGTAACCTAGCCTTCACTTTATTGTAACATATCCTTATTCTAATCATAAAACAAATGCAATTTAACTTTAACCTAACTTTAACTTAACCGTGACCTAACTGTAACCTAACGGGATATTAAATATAATCAAAGACTTACCGTAATGTAATTGCAACCTAAATGTTACCAAACCATATATTGGTTTCATGTCCATGGAAATTATTTTGTCTTGTTCGGATCTGGTTGTGATTCATTAGAACATTTTTGTCGGGTTCAGATTTCGTTCAGTTCAGATTTTAGGTATTTTTTGATATTGAGTTATAATATTCGGGTCGGATTCATGTCCATGGAAATTATTTTGCCTTGCTCGGATCCAGTTATGGTTTTGTGGAATATTTTTGTCGGGAACAGATTTGGTTCCATTCAGATTTCGGCTTTTTCTTCAAATGGAATTTTTGTGTTCGAGTTTTCTTGCGTGTTCACGGAAATTATTTTGCCTTGTTTGAATAAGAACATGCTTCACTGGAATATTTTTTTTCAGTTTTGGTTCAGTTCAGATTTCGTGATTTTTTTCAAAGAAATTTTTTAGGTTCAGATTCGGTTCATGTGCATGGACATTTTTTGTCTTATTCGGATCCGGTTACGGCTCTTTGGAATATTTTATATCAGATTCAGATTTGGTTCGATTAAAATTTCAGGTATTTTTTCAAATATAATTTTTAGGTTCGGATCTAGTTTATGTCCACGGAAATTATTTTGTCATACTCGAATCCAGTTATGATTCTTTCGAATATTTTGGTCGGATTCAAATGTGGTTTGGGTCAAATTTCAGGTTTTTTCAAATCGAATTTTTTAGGTTCGAGTCGGGTTTATGTCCATGGAAATTATTTAGTCTTGCATGGATTGGGTTATAGTTCTTTGGAATATTTTTGCCAAGTTCAGATTTCGTTCAGTTCAGATTTCGCGATTTTTTCAAAGAAATGTTTTGGGTTCAGATTGGGTTCATGTCCATGGAAATATTTTGTCTTGTTTGGATCCGGTTGCGTTTCTTTGAAATAGTTTTGTCAGATTCAGATTTGGTTCGATTCAGATTTCGGGTTTTTTCTTCAAATATAACTGTTGAGTTCGGGTCTTCTTGCATGTTCACGGAAATAATTCTGTCTTGTTCGAATAAGGACATGCTTCACTGGAATATTTTTGCAAAGTTCAGATTTCGTTCAGTTCGCGATTTTTTCAAAGAAATACTTTGGGTTCTGATTGTGTTCATGTCCATAGAAATATTTTGTCTTGTTTGGATCCGATTGCGTTTCTTTGAAATACTTTTGTCAGATTCAGATTTGGTTCGATTCAAATTTCAGGTATTTTTTTGAATGGGAGTTTTAGGCTCGTGTCGGGTTCATGTCCACGGAAATTATTTTGTCTTACTCTAATCCGGTTATGGTTCTTTCGAATACTTTGGTCAGACTTAGATGTGGTTTGGGTCAAAGTTCAGGATTTTTTAAACGGAGTTTTTTAGGTTTGAGTCGGGTTTATGACCATGGAAAGTATCTTGTCTTGCTGGGATCGGGTTATAGTTCTCTGGAATATTTTTATCGGTTTCAGATTTCGTTCGAGTCATATTTCGGGTTTTTTTAAAGAAAATATTTAGGTTCGGGTCAGATTTCATGCCCATGAAAATTATTTTTCCTTGTTTGAATCGGGTTATGCTTCACTTGAACATTTTTGCGGGATTCAGATTTGGTACGGGTCAATTATCAAATCCATAGTTTTTTCCAAACAGAATTTTTAGGTCAGGGTCGGGTTTATACTCACGAAAATTTTGTGTATCATGGATCGGAGTGTGGTCTTTTTTTTTCTGGTTGGGATCGGGTTATGTTTAAATTAGTCAAAACAATTAATTTATATTAATTAAAATTAATTAAAATTCAAAATAATAATTACAATTTTAAATTGAAAAGAACACATTTAAATTTAATCAATAATTAAAAAACTAAACTCCTAGAAAAGTGTTGTGCAATTTTTTTTTCTGCAACACAGCTAATGACTCATACATTCTAATGTTCGAAATGCCAAAAATATGCGTACAACTATATAGTAAAAAGAAATTAATAGAGTGGTAGTGTAATGTCTTGGGGTGACGCAAAAATGTAACTCTAAAATCCGCGACATTAAGTCCAAAAAGCACCAACAAAACCATGTGCTTTGAAACTCCGATCAATTCAAACTGGTTTAAACCAGTATTTCTTTGTTTTTGTTTTTTACCTTTTAAACAGTTATTGAATAGATGACTAAAATTTCGTTAAAAAAATAGCGTTTTGTGCTATTATTGCCTGTAATACACGATCAGAATGCATGAAAGATCCAATTAGATCAATCATAGGCAAGAATTATTTGATTATTTTTATCATATGACTTTGAAGTATCAATATAGAAGCATCATTTAAGACTTTACTTGAAAAATCAACATTCTTTCGTTAATGTCTTAAAAATCGTCTGCACTCTGAAATCTAGATTTTAGATTAATATTATTATTTAAGTGTTCCTGCATGATTTTAAAAGAATCTTTTCATCACTATATTTTATATATTGACATGGAATTATAAATATGTTGTTAAATCATAAACATTTTTCATCTACGTTATAAAATATTAAGAATTTCTGAAAAAAAAAAAGAGAGAAAACTTTTAGTAATACAATTTTTTATTTCAAATCATATGTTTTCAATATTTTATTTAATTTTGTTTTGACATTTAATTATTTTTAATTTTCCAATTTCAATCTATATAATAAAGGCCAAACGTATCTGTGCGTAACGCATACGTCATGTTTTGAATGGCAACACTTTCCGATGAAATTTCGGTTTTGCAATTTTCGCTATTGCAAATTTTTAAACTTCTGGACATCGCACGTTTTCAATCTTTATACCATCGTATAGAGAAAAAAATGCACTTTTAAATGCATTTTGTTAGAAAACTGTATCTCAATTTGTTTTAGAGTTATTGATTTTTTTGTAGTTTTTAGTTCAATTTTTCTAAAGGTGGCAACTTGAGTATCGCATTTATGTGGGTCGAATAAAGGGAAAATAGCCATAGAGTAAAAAAAAGAAAAAAAAAATAAAAAGAATAGAGATGCAGTTTGGTGGCTGGGAGTGACACCAAAAGTGTAACCCTGAAACTCGCTTCATTGCATCAAACACAACCGCGTGCTTTCGCAAAAAAGGAAAATTTTTAGCGATACAATTTTAATTCATAAGTACAATGAAATGCTATTTTAGAATGCTAAAATATAATCAGATCTTTTTTACATTTAGAAAAGAAATGATGTTAAAGAATTCGGTCTCTGTTCCACGTGGTTGTTTTGTTTGGGCCGAATAAGAGACTTAAATTGGAAGAATAACGCCCATTCAAATCGTCTTAATCGCATACTGCACCTCTATTTATCTCTTTTCTCCATGGAAAATAACAGATAACTGTATATTTTAGTTACCATTAGCAACTGAAAAAAATAGCAATTAAAAACCTGTTATGACAAAATATTGTCGGTTATAAAACCCGGTGAATGTTGTTGGTTTTATTTCGCTTTTATCTATCAATTTAATGACTTAGTTCGTTGTAAACTTACTTTACAAAAGATACATCAATTAACCTTTACAAAAATGTATTTTAAAGAATATCTGTGTGTCATATTTTCTTAGTTGGTTTAAAAAATGAACGAATGCAATTTTATTCTTTGGCAAAATCTTTGAATGATAACTTCTATCTTACGTCTAATACGGAAGTACCGATAATTTACAAATCTTTCTATGATTACATAATTAATATGTTTCATATAAAATTGCTGTTTGGAATTAGTTCGCAGTTTAAAAATCATATTACGTAGGAAATTTTTTATTCGACTTTTTAATTTTAAATTAAAAAAAAAAAAAAAATTCACCTTTACTCTGTGACCCAGGAACCCTGGGTTCGACCTACTAGTTATTTTAAAAGCAAACATTTATTTTAATAAATAATATAATAGAAAAAACATTTAAAAAAATTACTATTTCTTCGTAAAATATGCTTCAGCAGTAATTCATTTCTTCCAATCCGTCTTATTAATACAAAATTCCTTCTTCGTGCTTTATTTTGAGACATTAAAATTTCAGCGATAAATGGTTTCATATTGCAAACCTTTTTTTTTTCGGTTTACTTTGTCACCACCTATCTTTTTCCTCCATGGCGTACAGCAGCTGTGATAATAATAAAAAAAAAAAATTGTAATTTAAGAAATTACCCCAACCATTTGAAAAATGTTTCACTCGATACATTCATCTATCATTTTAAGCTAAATACCAGTTGTTTTATTGTGTATTATCCGTGCCACTGCTATAAATGACTTTATACATGCTGCAATTTGAAGGTACGGTTCGTTTAAGTTATATCACTCTATTGTCGCCAAGCATAAAAGTTGGCGACGAAAGAAACATTTCAAACTATTTAACATTGTTGGTGCAAAAGTAATCATTATTAAAATACAGCTTTGGCATATACTGTTATACTTGTAAGACTTTGGCATATATTGTTTGATTTTACAGAGCAGAATTTTGGTGATGGAGGTTTTAAACCAAAATCGATCGCAGCACATGCATCTGTGAATGGGTCCATCAGACATCGAATCAAAAAAGTTTTTTCCCAGTTTTTCCCAAGCCGATTGCTTTTTAGTTTTCTTTTTAGGTGGTGGAAAATCAAGAGTAATAGCTATAACATTTTCCGGCTTGTTAGAATCACTATTGGCACTCAAATTTTCCTGGTTAGAACCGACCGATAGTAAAACGCCATGGCTAGTGGATTGGTCGCCCTGGCGACATCATGTTTTACAATTAATCGGTTCGGCATTAAATTGCTTCCTTTTTCGTGATCGCCTTTCAACACGTAATTGGTTTTCAGCGGCTCAATAATCTTTTGATTTTATCATTTTCTGCATTGAAAGACGTTTTTGCGCCAAACCAAATACAGTATTACTCAGTTATCCCGTCGACCAATTTCGCCAAATGATACGAATCGCCAAACTAATAAGCAACTTATACATGTTGACTGTGTTTAATATCATTGAATGCGATATTCACGTTCATTCATTTCTTTGGCTTCGGCTTTTTCCGTATCTGTTAATTTCCGTCTACCCATTTTTAAATTTGTTAGTTTTCTCCTTTATTACAATGATTTTAACCATTTTAATTTACTATTCAAATAAAAATTCTTCTAAAAGTAAAGAATTTAATTTAAATTCAAAAAAAACTCTTCTAAAAGTAAAGAAATTAATTTAAATTCAAAAGTGACCACATCATTCAAAAGTGGTAACATCATTCAAAAGTGGTAACATCATCGGGTCCATTCTCCCGAAAACAACAACCATTTTTCAAATGGTTAAAAAAAAAAAAAAAAAAAAAAAAAAATCTTCATTTAAACTGACAGTTTGCCAGTCTATGAATTTTACAGGTCAGTCCCAGTTTTTAAAATTATTTCTGCGAAAATTTTATGCAACCAACCAACCATAAGAGAATGAAAAGGAAAAAAGCTAAAAAAAAGCGATTTTTTATGAGAGTGAGGTTTGGAATTTAATTAATTACTCAGTTAATAAATAGAATTTTGGAATTCTGAGCGTCAGGTGCATCAGGAGAGATATTGGGCAACTCTCAGAAAAATTTTGAGCTTCGTACGTACCGTAGTTTTCGCTAACTATCGCAGACATACACACACACACACACACACAGAGCGATTTGTTATTTTATTAATATAGGTATTGAATTGAAATAATTGGCATAAGTAATTTAACCCCCCACTAAGAAAAAAACTTTCATTACAGTTTATTTTAAGAGTGTAAACAAGCAAATATTCCCAGAAATTCTTTTCGTAGCAAAACTTTATAGAAAAACCTTGATTATCGCATTTTCAATAATCCGCATTATCAGATCGCTATCGATAATTTTTTTAGAAGCATTTGAGGAAAGAGGGGAAAATATACCTCTTCAGGGATAAATACCAAGTTTCAAGCTTTGCAGATTTTATTTTAAGTCCTACAATTAGGAATCCTGCTGTCGCTAGACTAGTGTATAAATGCCCTTTCCTCTATCTTTCTACTCATTCCTTCCCCAGCTCTCCGGCGGGAAGACCGTTGAGGGATTAGCTGTGTGCATATTTTTTTTTCCCAACTGGGTTTTGCCATCCAAACTGTATCTCGCAATCTGATTGGTCAGAGCCTTCGGCATGAATTCGACGCTTCTTGGCGACAATCGCGCTTGGCGAAAAACGCTTTATTGTTTTAATTTTCTGATTCTTCTTCTTTCTTTTTTTTTCCTACGAATTTTATGTCTAGTCGTCATATGAAATTAACGAAAAACGGCTCTTATCAGGGCCAATTTCTGAAAATAACTTTTCAGAAAGAATCTCGGTAAATTATGTTTAATTTTTTTAAATTGAAATAATACGGCTGTTCTAAAATACCTTTCTGAATTTAATTTTATTAGAAAGCACATGAAATTGACTAATGTTATTATTACTAAACAATGTAATCGAATGGTGTTTTAATTTTTTTGGTAAAAACAGATGATCTTTTAGAAAAAAATTTCAAAGTTAGCTTTTTTTTTTTTTTTTTCCTAAATAACGAAGTTTATTTCTGAGAAACTTTTTTAACAATCGCAATGATCTCAAATATTATATAATATTGAATATAAATAGTATATTATACAATTAAAAATTATACTAAAAACAACAATCGGTTAAGTTCAAGTTTTACTCACACAGAAGAGATACCGTAATGCAAAATACAACCAGGTACAATGTTTAACCATAACATTCTATTAAGCGCGCTTCGAAAAAAAAGTCTCAAACTTGCAATATCGCCTTGGTATGTGGCGCTTTTTCTAGATAGGGTTCTAATTAATAACATAGCTAATTACCAACAATTTATTTCCGGAAATTATTATCAGTAATCCTTGGATGAGATACTTTAAACAATGTACTCTCACAATATGCATTTTTTTCTATCAAGTATCTTGAATTAATGCTCAGTAAATTTTAAGTAAACAACTTAAAAAAAACTTTCATTTTAATGTTTCAAAATGACCATTTTGACCATATGTTTACAATAAGAATGAATTGGATTCGTGAAAATTTTCGAAATCTGGTTTCCGACGGATTTGCATGTTTTAGGCGTCAGAGAACCCGAAAAACATGTTTTTACAAAATGTTTGTCTGTTAGTCTGTCCGGTAGTCTCTATGTGACAAAAAATTGTGAGCGTTCTGCTTCAAAAATTAATGCACGGAATTTCACAAAACTTTAAATTCTGTGAAACCTTTAAATAAATTAGATCTGATTAGTTTTTGGTATGTATCACTCAACAGGTGTCGCTGCTATGCTGCATCATTCACAATTTCTATAATAGCCATATCTCAAGAACTACTGCATGGATTTCAACAAAATTTTAGGTTTAGTTCTTACTTGATATAATATTATGCTGATTATGTTTTGGTGCAAATCGCTAAACAGTTGGCGCTGCCATAGGGTATTATTCGCAATTATCGGAATAGCTCTATCTCAAGAACTAATGCATGAAATTTTCTAAAACTTCAGATTCAGTTATTCCCTGATATAAGTTACTGTTATTTAGTTTTTGGTGTAAATCGCACTACAGAGGACTCTGCTGAGTTCAGGCCCGGACTGGCTCCGTTGGGGGCCCTCGGCTAGAGACTGAAAGGGGGCCCCTTACTAAGAAACTTATAGTGAATAGAATGGTAGAAAACGTAAATGGTGTTTAAATGCTTAACAAGTAAGAAAAATCATGCGTTAAGCATACATTATGAAAAACTTTCCAACACTTCCTGAAATCTTTAACAAAGCTTTGTTATTTAGGGAAATAAGATGCTATAGTTCATAGCCAAATATATATTCCAATACTTTTGAATAACCCTGAATTTGATCCGTCGGTTCATATATACATATATATACTATATAACAGGAAAATTTAATTTAGCAAGAAAATGTCTAACTGGATGAAATTTTTCTTTCAGCATTTTATTCTAAAAAATGGCAAATACTTGAATACTTTTGTTCAGTCCTGTAATTTACCTAGTATCTTTATTACACGCCAGTATTTTGTTAAAATTTAGTTCAAGCATAAACACTCGTAAAACTACTTACATCACATTCTCAGAAATTAAAATTTATGGGTAACTATGTAGCTAATTCTTTGCGTGACCCAGTATATTATTTTATCTATATTCTACAAACATTTCTTAGAAAACTGAAAGCTGTTCAACGCAAAAATGCATAACTTATTTAAAAACTATCTTTAAGTTAATTACCCTCACATTCAGTAACATTTATGAGCTCTATTGTGTAACCCTGTATATCAACTATAACATTTATACACACCACATAATTTTCAGACATTTAATAAAACTTAAAAACACATATCATAATTGAAAATGTACTTCATCCATCCATCAGCTGTCATTGATAATGTACAGTACTTCGGACAAAAATATAAAATTTTAAATATTTTGTGTGTCCCTGTAAATGCTATGCACTTCATATTATGCGTTAAATATTAAGTCTCAGCGGCGTATATCAATTTTATAATACTTGAAATCGTTTACCATAATTAAAATATGTCTCAAACAATTTCCCCCTTTATTATTGTGTAATGGAATTCTTTTGAGTTGCCCTGTAAATAAATAGTAACTATCATTTTCACTGTATATTTTCATAAAGCATATTTTAGTACACTTTATGAATCGATGAAAATTTGAATATGTTTGACAGGGTGTAACATCTTTAAAATTCATTTGAAACGATATTTTCTCATAGGCCGTAATGTATCAGAAAACTTTTGAATCATATTAGAAAGTTCATTTTCAATAGGGTTTGTGCTAGTGTAAACATCAATAACATATAAAAATTTCATAGCAATCCGAGTATATTTACGAGAGTTAGAGAGCGGACAGACGGCCATACGGCCAGACCGACAGACAAACCGAAGGAATAAACACTTTTCTACTTTGTTGGAAAGTGTTACACTGTTTTCTGGTGTAGCTTTTTCTGGTGTAGTCTACTTTCTTTCACAATAAATATTAATACTATTTTATATATGGTACTTAACTAAACTTCCAAGCTAGAAAAAAAATATACTGGTTAATTACAAGTGGTGTATTACTTAAAAAGAGAGGGGTATATATTTTAGATTTAAGCATCAGAATTACTTCTTTAAAGCCATAATATCTTAAGTGCTACTGTAATATTTAAGCAGACATTAAAAAGGGACACAATAATAATTAAAACCAAGCATGCTGAAAAAAGCAATACTAGCTTTAATTTTGATTTCATGGGTACATTATTTAAAATAGATTTTATAAAATTTACAACAGTTAAAAAATGTTATCTTATTGTGAATGGCTTTTGACTAACCTAACAGCTTTTTGGCCAATTCTTCACTGGTTCTGGCTACTTCATCTATAATAACATCTTTATCTAAATTATAAAATAAATCTCTTTCTATATTCATTAAAAGAAGATTAGACATAAGATCTTGGCTTAAACGAGATCTAAGTCGATTCTTAACAATTTTAAGTTTAGAAAATACCCCCTTTCACAGGTGTCTTGTGTACAAGATATGGTTAATATAAATTTGTAAGCTACATACAGGTTAGTAAACAATCCAGATTGTGAGAGTTCAAAAACAACAGAAAAGGCGCATGATAAACACCGAAGACATTTTTTCTTGTCAGAGCAATAACCATATAGATTTTCCTCGTCTTCAAATTCAGATTCTACATTGTCACACGTTTAACCCTTTAACGATCATAGCATTTTCATTGCTAAGATGTCGAAATAAATGAATGACACCGGTAATTAGAAACAAATATATTTCTAAATAAGAAAACGTGATTTTTCACATACAAAAAAAAGGGGATATTTTTAGATAAAAATACCGGTGTCATTGTTGCATATCGGAATTAAAATTTTGTGGTTTCGTGGCGAAACCAATGAACGTTAAAGGGTTAACCCCCTTCGACACAGGCGCCTTTTACTCAAATTTTATTCGGTTGGCACCACTTTTTAAAAAGAGGTTACATTTACTTCAAGAATAACAAAAATGCTCTAATTAAAAAAAAAAAAAAAAAAAAAAAATTACTTTTTTTTTTTTTTCTAGTGAAAAAAAATGTCTATATGTTCTTTTTGAGGGTGCATACGTACACCTATAGTACCGAACATGTTTCCACAAAAACAGTTTTAATTTTATTCTCATTTACAGGATAAATGCATTTTTTTAAAACCAGATTCCTTCGAAATATCAAAGAGCAGCAAATAAGAATTATTAGTACTTTGAAACTTTTTTGGAGATTTTCGGCTGTATTATCAATCCTGGTTAGTGGTCAGCAGAACGCCATAAATATCCGTAGGGAGCCTTTGATATTTTGAGCCACTTGTCTGTTAATCGCTTAGGACAGCACAAAGATCCATGAACCAGCAGCAGAATTTTTTTCTGCAGTCTGCAACACAAGTAAAAATTTAAAAAAAAGTCTGCAGACCAATCCCTCGCATTACATTATCTGCACTCAAACCTCCCAAGTATTTGTGATAGACATAAAAGATAATGTATACTTTAAAAAAAAGGTGTCTTTGTTCTCAGAACTTTTAACACCTCATACATTGTCCGAAAGAGGGGAAGGGGCTCCCCTTTGACAAAATTTGCGGGGTTTTCACGATCTTTTGACTAGATGCCATTTTCGCGATCTTTTGACGAGACGTCATTTTTCGCGATCTTTTGACGAGACGTCATTTTTCTCGATCTTTTGACGAGACGTCATTTTTCGCGATCTTTTGACGAAATTTGCATTTTTCGCGCTTCTTTGAAAAGATTTGACGATTTTACCGATCTTTTGACGAAAATTGCTGTTTTTTTCCCGATGTCTTGAATAAATTTCCCGTTTTTTCGCGATCTCTTGAATAAATTTGCTGATTTGTCGTGATCTTTTGACAAAAACTGCCGTTTTTGTCGATCTCTTGAAGAAATTTGTCGTTTTTTTCCGCTACCTTTTGAAGAAATTTGCGTTTTTTTGTCATTTTTTGAAGAAATGTTCCGTTTTTTCGTGATTTTTAAATGAAATTTGCCGTTTTTTCGCGACTTTTAAATGAAATTTGCCGTTTTTTCGCGACAGCCTTTTTTGAAGAAATTCTTTGCCGTTTCGTTATCTTTTTGCGAAAACTGCCTTTTATGCGATCTTTTAAAGAAATTTGTCGTTTTTTCGTGATTTTCTGACGAAAACTGCCTTTTTTTCCCCGTAATCTTTTAAAGAAATTTTCCGGGTTTTTTTGCAATTTTTTGAAGAAATTTGCCGATTTTTGCGATCTTTTGAAGAAATTTATCTTTTTTTCGTGATTTTTTTTGACGAAACTTGCCGTTATTTCGAATTTATTGAGAAAATTTGCCTTTTTCGAGATTTTTTGACGTAAACTGCCGTTTTTTCCCGATCTGTGGACGAGATTCGCGTGGTTTTTCGCGATCCATGACGAAATTCCTTTCTTTTCGAAGACTATTTGTCGAAATTCGCTATACATTTTATGTCCGAATTTTTGGATTTAGGACCGAAATTTTTTAATTTCTGCTAAATTTTTAACAATTGAAAATAGTCTGTAGACCTTCCCAAGAGTCTGCGACTTGCGTCGCAGCGTTGCGCCGTTTCTGCTCCCGAGGAGCCAGCCAGCAACCCTATTCCGTTTGGCTAACGACAAAATACGGCATCATTAAGTAGGCTATCTTAAACAAAAATCAATTGGCAACCGCTTAGCATTTATTGTAAAATCGGTTGGGGAAAAAAAGATTATTGGGAAATAGTCAAATTATTAATTTCGTATAAAGTAATACGTCCACTATTTTTGGGGCCCCCTTAGGTTGGGGGCCCTCGGCGATCGCCGACCTGCTGACCTGGCCAGTCCGGGCCTGGCTGAGTTACATTTTTCACATTTCGCAATAAATGTATCTAAGAAACTAATGCATGGGTTTTCGTCAAAATTCAGATTCAGTTAGTACCTGATAAAAAGTTGATCCTGATTAGTTTTTGTGTACATCACCCAACATGTGACGCGGTTGTGCATATTTTTTTAAGATTTTGCAATACCTCTGTGTCTGTCTGTAAAACTAATGCACCGATTTTCATCAAACTTCATATTCAGTAATAAGTTGACATAAGTTGTTGCTGACTTAGATTTTGGATTAAACCACCGAACCGGTGATGTTGCTATGCTGCATTTTGACGAAGTATTAACATGCATAAGAGAGAAGAAAATTTTGGGATTGCCACATCTGACTAGTTTTTTAATAACCAACTATATTGAGAGTTGGAATTTAAGTTTGGTAAATTAAGTTATTTTTAGTGCACTTAATGCATACATTTCAAAGTTCAAACAGATCCTAATGAAATGAAAACATTAAACTAAATAATAACTAGTCGGAATGTGACAATCCCAAAACTTTCTTCTATCTATACATGTTAATGCTTTAAAGTTCGCTCCCACAGTTCCAAAATTAAATGAAAATCTATGCTCATCGTGAGGATTCTAAAGGCATGAAATTCCGTGTATTAGTTACTGAAATTGCACTATTGTAAGTATTCAAAAAATTTTAACATAAAGGCGCCACCTGTTGGGCGATTTATGCCGAAACATAAATAGCAATAATATTTATCAAGCTATACCCGACTCTAAAGTTTGATGAACATTCGAGAATTAGTTCTTGAGATTCAGATATTACAGGAATCGGGGATCATTCAGCATAGCAGCGAAACCTGTTGGGCGATTGACGCCAAAATGTAAACAGAACTAGTTCCTATCACAGATTTACTGAATCTGCAATTTAATGAAAATCTGTGCATTAGTTCTTGAGTTAGAGTCTTTGCGGAAATCATGAAAAATGCAGTATAGCAGAGCCACCTGTTGAGCGATTTACACCAAAACGTAAGCAACACGAATTCATGTCAAAGATTAACTAAATCTGAAATTTGATAGAAACTTGTGCATTAGTTATTGAGATAGAGTTGTTACGGAAATCGTGAAAAACGTAGCATAGCAGCGCCATCTGTTGAGCGATTTGCACCAAAATTTTAACAATTCACGTCAAGGACTAACAGAATCTGAAGTTTGTTAGAAATCCACGCATTATTGAAGTATAGCTGTTGTGTAAATCGTAAAAAATGCAGCACCACCTGTTGAGCGATTTATTCCAAAGCTATTCAGCACCAGTTTAAAAAAGGGACTATCAGAGTATAAATTCTTACCAAATTTCGTGCATTAGTTCTTGAGATAGAGCGCGTAGATCTTTACACACATTTTTAAAAAGCATGTTTTTTTGGAATGTCTGATCCCTAAAACGTGTAAAACCGTCAAAAACCGGAATTCGAAAATTTTCATGAATCCAATAATTTCTTCTTGTTAGGATAGAATAAAGTAAAAACTCAACATTATTAAAGTAATTTAATTATCCAATAAATATGACAGTTTCAGACAATAAAATATAACTGGATCTTCAACTAAAAGGATAGGAGTTTTAAGAAGATGCCCAATTTTTAATGAATAATTATTGTGTTATATTTGAACAACATATTGGAATGTTATAAGATGTTTTGTTGAAAAGATGCCCATTTTTAAACGGATAAATGCTGTGTTACATTTAACAACATGTTCGAATTTTGTAAGATTAGATTATTTTTCTTTAAATAACATCATACAGGCAAAACAAAACAAGGCAAACAATATATATATATATATACAAATAATTTATTTCTCGCTTTCTTGAAAATAAAACGAAAAGCGATTTGAGGATCATTTTCAAAACAGAACATATTAATTTCCTTAACATATTCAGAATAGAAATTCAGATGTATAAATATATGTGCATACCAGAAAGAAAAAAAAATATTGACCAGTTAAATTGACGGCATAGTGACCACAGGCCATGCACACTAATTGTATATTACAGCCTTATATAAAAATGCTCTTCGAAAAACACATTAAGGGAACCCCCTCCCCGCTCCTCATTTCCTTTCTTTATACTTAATTATTGAACCCCCCCCCCAAAACTAATCAGGGATACGCCTTATCATATATAAAAAACCTGTATCCAAAATTCGAAGAAAGTCGAATAATTCTGCTTAAAAAATCATTTATGTATTTTAAGAAGCGTTGTCTTTCGTTCTCTTTTTTATACTTAACCATTAAACCTCCAAAACTGTTCAGAAATTCAATTTATCAGAAATAACCTACATCCAAAATTTAAAGCAAATCGTATAACTCTGCATAAAACTCTATTTAGCTATCTTAAGGGAGAGGTAATCGCTCGTCTTTATACTTAACAAAAGAATACCACAACTAATGAGGGAAACTTCTTACCACTATGAATCTGTATCCAAAAATTAAAACAAATCGGTTAATTTTGCATGAAAAACCATCTACCTAAATTATGAGGCGTAGTTCCCCCTATCCCCTCTTTATACGTATCCAGTGAATTCCAAAAACAAACTAAGGAAGCGCCTTTTAAGAATGAACCTATATCCAAAATTTGAAGCAAATCGGTAAATTTTACGTGAAAAACCCATTAACTTAAATTAAGAGGGGAGAGACAATTACCCCCCTATTTCTCTTATTTAAACTTATCCAATAAACACCCAATACTAATCACGGAAGAACGTCATCGGAATGATTCTAGACCTAAGATTTGATCGAAGTCTGATAATTCTGCATAAAAAACCCATTCATATAATTTAAAGGGAAGCCCTCCCTTTCATTTATAGAAATGGATTTTATATAAAAAAAACCCTGTTCCCCTTCTTATACTTATCGAATGAACTCTTTAAATTAATCAGGTAAGCGCCAATAAGCTTATATTCAAAATTTTAAGTAAATCGGATATTTTTATTATGAGTTATCGCATTACATATGCAAGTACATACATACAGAACGGGCGGGCACATAAGCTCTCAGGCTTTGATAGCCAGTGAGCTAAAAAACTAAGACGTACCGCTTACAAATTGAACTGTGCTGTACGTAAAAATGTTTTATTGGAAATTGCAAAGAGGAATTTAGGTGGTTGACTACTGTTTGAACAA
Organism: Maratus speculifer; assembly: GCA_964019185.1. Lineage (NCBI taxonomy): Eukaryota > Metazoa > Arthropoda > Arachnida > Araneae > Salticidae > Maratus > Maratus speculifer. Next base: position 62,699,141 of record OZ025303.1, read on the forward strand.
ATATTGAAAATACTTTTTAAATATAAAAATTTCAAAATTACATACGCATATGGGGAGGAGAAATTAAAATTTCAAGTGAAATTTTTGACGACGGATTATTTACTTGCTATTTCAGAAAAATAAAAAACATTGCATTTTTTTAAGTTTTAAAAATTTTGTATGTCACTGATTTCTAATTTATCTAAATAGCACACATAATACTCTCATCGAGTTCACGGATTCACAATGGTAAATCTACCAGTCAACCTCTAACAATGGGTTTCCACGTGTTTTCCACCAAAATTTGATTTGGCAGACCGATTACGTCTTAATATGCAAATCGAGTTTTAACTAATCCTAAAATTTCATCCGTAAACTCGATGAGGTAATTGTCTGTGCTGCCGCTTCCCGGTCTAGAAGATTTTTTCTAAATTTAAAGCTCTCTGAAATTTCTACTTCCGTAAATTCATGCAAAATTTACAATCTATAATTATTTATTTTTAAAGTCATCTCTCCTATTCGCGGTATTTAGTATTTTATTATATCTTCTACGATTCTTCAACTACTGGCAATTTTATTTCCCTCTCTCCAAGCACATAATCCTTAAAGCTTACAGTGTTTCATAATTATAAGAATTATTAAATTTAAAATAATTAAAAATAGGTAAAAATTATAACCTATTTGAATAATTACAATTAAATTCTTCAATTAAATAAATTTATAATTATACCAAATTATAAATTAATAGAAAATTTAAAATTGAAAAAAATATTTTAAATTTAAAAATATGTTAAATTTAAAAAAGTAAAAAAAAAACCATCAAAATTATTTGGATTTTTTTTTAATTTTTTAATAATTTGCTAATTTGTAGTTACAGTAAATGACCTTATCATATCAATCTCATCTCTTCTGAAATTTTCACTTCGCCACCTTTTTTCTACCAACATATAATAATGTTTAATGTCATATATGCATGTGTATTAAGTAATGTACACAACCTCCCTCATGATTCTTTAAAAAGTGGCAAAATGCAATCGAAACGCAGATGACCCCCCCTTCCTTTCTCCTGCTTTCTCATATTTCTTATAAATTATTGAAAATTATCTTTTTTCTGCAGAAATCACTTTTGCCATTGACCTCTAACTTAATGCATACGTTTCAAAGTTCAAACAGATCCTAATGAAATGAAAACATCAAACTAAAGAATAACTAGTCTCGAACAACAGAAAAAAGTCTATCGAAATGAATACTATTTTTTTTCTTTCTCCGTCCATCTTATCTAAATTCTCTACTTCTTAATTTCGCCAAGCGTAATTCCTTCCCGCCAAGAAAAGCCTCTTTGATGCAGAAAGTTCTGACCAATCAGATTACAAGATGGCAAAACCCAGTTGGGAAAAAAAAATACGCTAGCTGTGTGGGGCTTCTCTTATCATGGCCTCGAAAGGCTGCCAGCTGTACGGTGCGGGCCGGCAACTGACGGGGCTTCGACGAGATAGAAAGGCCGCGTGCTGCCAGACCTTTAGGTCCTTGTTTTCTGTATTCTGTCGTGAATCCTTCACACAAAGTCTTCAATTAGTGCTTAATACGCACTCGTCAAACGGTTTCTAAAGGCCGTAAATTTCGAATCTTCAGGTTGCCATCACTAAACGGAAAACAGAAATAAAGCCACGTGTTGCTTAGTTTCTGAATTTAAAAAAAGGCTCTTCTCAGGGCCATACAAATATCCTGTATGCTCTATGTTTGCAAATAAAGGTGTATGATTTAAGAAGTGTTTAAGAACACTTATGAATGATTAAGACAGTGGTTTTTTTTTTTTTTAATTTTTCGTTTTAAATGTATTTTCTTTTTCCTAAATGAAAATACACATTTTTTAAATACCTAAGAATAAGCCATTTTTAATAGCTGAGAATAGCGTTCAAAATCTTCTACCACAATTCGGTGAACTATTCGTATCTTACTTATTTCTGTTTTAATAATTCAATAATTATAATGGTATATTAGATTATTAAATTTAATGCAGATTTTCTTTTTTAACTTAATTTCTTAGTGAGATTTTAACACAGGCGATAATAGTTTATTACACGGTTATTCATTTACCTATCTTTATTATTCATGTGGTAAATATAAATTTGTGCATATGTTTCAAACGTAACTATTGAATACTTTCGAGTGACAGCTGTAAAATTATTTTCGATGTCATTACACTAATTTGCAATATGAAATTGTGTGATCATGAATGTGTCACTCTTTTAATAAAAAAATTTACATATAGTCATACAAATATTTTTTCTTTATTTTTTTTCCGAATTAAAGCTGAAATTTTAAAGTTTGGTAAGAACACCTACTTACGTAAAATTCAATAAAACCTTTTAAATTTTGCGTATTCTGATTTCTTCTTTTGTAAAGCAAACAAAAATATGTATCTGAACGGAAATAAGCACACCCTTATAAACAAATGGTCATTCCAACAGAATATAAAGTGTAAGTAAACCAATATAAGTAATTTCATAAATATTGGTAAACTATTCTAAAAGGCATTTCGACATATTTTTCTTAAACGAAATGATATAACTTCATTTAAGATTTTACACTTAAGAAATGATAATTGTAAAAGGAACCCTTGACTGATAGGGATATTTTAAGGCTTCACGCTAACAAGTTCTTCAAATTCATAGAAAAGTGTTTAAAGATCAGACAAATTTTAGAGATCAGGTAATTTGAAAGTTTTACAGAAATTCGGGAAATATATTTTTACAAATATAGTTTTATTATCAGTGTGGTTTTTTATTTTCTTTAATTTTTTACTTTCTTTTGACGGAATAAATGTGTCATTCTATGAAACACTTTGTTTACAAATAAAAGATTGTCTTGCTAATATTTATAAACTTTTCAGCTAAAATTAGAAGAAAAATCATCTATTACGATTTAAATGTTAAAAGGTATCAAAATTGTACGATGCCCCTCTCCCCCCTTCATTTGCAGACTTAAAGATATTTCAGTTTTATGAATCGATTTCTTACGTCGCAAAATTTCGAATCTTCAGACTCTTTTGTTAAACATTAATGCAAAAATAAAGCCACACGTTGCTTGATTTCTGAATTTATAAAAAGGGCCTTTCCAGAGTCATACAAATATCTATATTTTTACGTATGAAGATATACATATGCCATAGTAATATAAATTTATGTATACTTATTATTCGCATTCCGTAATTTTTTTGGCTAAATTTGAATTCGTTTTATTGAATACTGGAGAGTAATTTTAGTAGAATTATCTTACTTTACGGCAGGCATTTTACAATAGACATCGTAACGACTAATCAATAGCCATAGAAACACATCAACTTCTTTCGCTCGTTTCTTGTTACCTGATTGGCTCGCGAAAATACCGGTCGGGTCCTCCACAAAATCCATATATAAGGAGAGATCCAATCCTTACACATTCATTTCGTACTTCTCGATATGACAGGTAAATCTTCACACCAGTCCAGGTCCAGAAGGGCCGGTGTAATATTTCCGGTCAACCGTATTCACAGGCTCTTGAGAAATTTTAAATATACACGTAGACGACAAATGCGTATAACTCTTAACTCTGTAGTATACCTCGCTGCTGTTCTTGATTTTTATATTTATAAAGTTTTCCAGGAATATTTTGATAGATGTGATGAGGACGATGATGTTTGGAAATTCAATCCCAGGCGTCGTCTTTTTCCTGATTGAAATTTTGCAGACTTAAAGGTATTTCTGTCTTATGAAAGGATTTCTTAAGGCGTAAACTCTTTAGACCCTTTTGTTAACGATGTAACGCCACACATTGCTTAATTTCTGGATTCTATAAAAAGGCCCTTTTCAGGGCCAATTTCTTCACAACAATTTTTCTGTATCTGCCACTCTTTCGTTACCCCGTCTGATTGCTCCTATTGAACGTGCCTTTAAGCATAGCGCTATTTCTCCTTCTCAAAAAGAGTCTATTAGGCATTCTCTAGCTCGCTGAGTTTTGCACTGATGAAGAATCTCCATAGTAGATTCGAAACGGCTGTTTGCTACCTTTTCTTACTTTATTTGTGCATTTATAATCGTTGGTTTTTTATCTTTAAACATTTTTGCACAAAGGCTTTATTTGCTATTTTAATGTATTTGGCGTCAACGGGCCTTGATTCCATTTGTGTTGTTTTTATTTTTCTTCTCTTTGCTATGTCACAAATCAACAGGTTTTGTAATTTACGAATGAAAAAGTATAGGTTTTTAGAGCACTTACATTTTCTACGTGACTGTAGACTCAAAAAAGTGTTTCCTAGGTTCATTTCAATACGGTGTAATTTATTTAATTCAAGTAGGATAAATAAGGTTTTATTTCGCTCTAAATTAGCTCTTCATTGCCAATACTGTCGATTTTAATTCTAATGATTACGAGCTTTGATTCAAGAGACTCGTCAGAAAATTGCTCGTATAGAGCATGAGTTATATTACTTACATATATCTCTCTTGCTAATTCGTCACCTGATTTTGATTCTATAGACAGAATTTCATGGAATAGAGTCTTCAAAGCTTCTTCGATTCATTGCTCTGTTCTAAAAAAGAAATTTAGTACACTTTGTAATAATTCTTTCGTTAACAATTCCAACAAATTACCTACTGTTAATCAAAATGCTGTCGTCAATCTTTCTAGTGTCACTTTAAATAATAATCAGCTTAATGCTCTCAAATTAAACAACAATTTCTCTGTATCTGCCACTCCTTCGTTACCCCGTCTGATTGCTCCTATTGAACGTGCCTTTAAGCATAGCGCTATTTCTCCTTCTCAAAAAGAGTCTATTAGGCATTCTATAGCTCGCTGAGTTTTGCACTGATGAAGAATCTCCATAGTAGATTCGAAACGGCTGTTTGCTACATTTTCTTACTTTATTTGTGCATTTATAATCGTTGGTTTTTTATCTTTAAACATTTTTGCACAAAGGCTTTATTTGCTATTTTAATTTCTGTCTATTTTTGGAATCTAACTACTGAATACTCTAAATTGACTACATTTAAATTATTTTCAATGTAACTACATTATTTTTTAATATGAAATCGTGTGCTCATGAAAATGGCATTTTATTTAATCAATAATTTTTTCCTTTGTAAGCTTCTCATCACACTCGTTTTCCACGCATTCCGAATTATGAATGTCTTTTAGTTACTGAACTACAACTCTAAATTTTTCTGTGTGGTTCCTGAAAGTGCCTTTTATTTTTAATTTTCGCTTCGTCTAGCTGTTTGCATTGTTCATTTTACAACTTGAACATCTATTTTTCTAGACTTCTATTTTGAATTACTTTCTACTGCGGGCTTGCACCGCCCTCCTAAACTCGGATTGGTTGTTCCGCCAGCCACCCCGTATAAATGCCCTTTCCCCTATCTTTCTACTCATTCCGTCTCCAACTCTCCGGCGGCAGACCGTTGAGGGATTAGTTGTGTGGGGCTTCTCTTATCGTTGCATCGAAAGGCTGCCAGCTGTACGGTGCGGGCCGGCAACTGACGGGGCTTCGGCGAGATAGAAAGTTTTCCATCGGCACTTCACAACCTGAGCGCCGCGTGCTGCCACACCTTTAGGTCCTTGATTTCCTTATTCTGTCGTGAATCCTTCACACAAAGTCGTCAAGTAGTGCTTAATACGCACTCGTCAAACGGTTTCTAAAAGCCGTAAATTTCGAATCTTCAGGTTGTCGTCACTAAACAGAAATGCAGCCACGCGTTGCTTAGTTTCTGAGTTTAAAAAAAGGCTCTTTTCAGAGCCATACATATATGCTGTATGTTTGAAAATAAATGTGTATGATTTAAGAACACTTATGAATGATTAAAACAGTGGGTTTTTTTAAATTTTCGTTTTAAATTTATTTTCTTTTTCCTACATGAAAAAACACATTTTTTTAAATACCTAGGAATAAGCCTTTTTTAATAGCTGGGAATAGCGTTCAAAATCTTCTACCAAAATTCGGTGAACTATTCGTATCTTACTTATTTCTGTTTTAATAATTAACTAATTATAATGGTATATTAGATTATTAAATTTAATGCAGATTTTCTTTTTTCACTTAATTTCTTAGTGAGATTTTAACACAGGCGATAACAGTTTATTACACAGTTATTCATTAACCTATCTTTATTATTCATGTGGTAAATATAAATTTGTGCATATGTTTCAAACCTAACTATTGAATACTTTCGAGTGACAACTGTAAAATTATTTTCAATGTAATTACACTAATTTGCAATATGAAATTGTGTGATCATGAATGTGTCATTTTTTTAATAAAAAATTTTACATATAGTCATACAGATATTTTTTCTTTATTTTTTTTCCGAATTGAAGCTGAAAATTTCAAGTAAATTTTGGTAAGAACACCTACTTACGTAAAATTCAATAAAACCTTTTAAATTTTGCGTATTCTGATTTCTTCTTTTGTAAAGCAAGCAGTTATTCCAACAGAATATAAAGTGTAAGTAAACCAATATAAGTAATTTCATAAAAATTTTTAAACTATTCTAAAAGGCATTTCGACATATTTTTCTTATACGAAATGATATAACTTCATTTAAGATTTTACACTTAAGACATGATAATTTTTAAAAGGAACCCTTGACTGATAGGGATATTTTAAGGCTTCGGGGTAACAAGTTCTTCAAATTCATAGAAAAGAGTTTAAAGATCAGGCAAATTTTAGAGATCAGGTAATTTGAAAGTTTTACAGAAATTCGGGAAATATATTTTTACAAATATAGTTTTATTATCAGTGTGTTTTTTTATTTTCTTTAATTTTTACTTTCTTTTGACCGAATGATTGTGCCATTCTATGAAACACTTTGTTTACAAATAAAAGATTGTCTTTCTAATATTAGTAAACTTTTCAGCTAAAATTAGAAGAAAAATCATCTATTACGATTTAAATGTTAAAAGGTATCAAAATTGTAAGATGCCCCTCTCCCCCTGCATTTACAGACTTAAAGATATTTCAATTTTATGAAACGATTTCTTACGTCGCAAAATTTCGAATCTTCAGACTCTTTTGTTAAGCATTAATGCAAAAATAAAGCCACACATTGCTTGATTTCTGAATTTATAATATATATATTAATTAACAGGCCTGCATTTGAGGATTTTTGAAAAATATAAGATTTGAGAGTATATTTGAACTTTGAATAAAGTGTGTAATATTTTAATAGACTCTTTTATATATTTAAAATTTTTAATAAATTTAAAATTTTAAAAATCTTATAAGCTGCTTAAATGGTAGGAAATCAGTTTTTCGTGCTGTCTACAGGCGGAGATTTATGAATCGTTATTGAAAGTTTATAGATATTTTTGATTAATTTAATATTTTAAATTTTGTTTTGTGACATGGCTCCAGAGGTTTACTTGATCTTGGTGATTTCCTGGAGCTTATGTCCTATTCTTTTTAGTTTAAAAGTTTGGTATTTTTTATATATGTAATCTTAAAGTTTAGCATGTTATGTTTGAAAAAAATCAAGTATATTTTTTCAGTATGGGAGGTTTCTTGATTATTAGTGTTAGATTTAGGGAAACATGATCTCACGAAAATTTTGGCATATTAAGTACAGAATATTCTAAATAAATTTAAATTTTTATTTACTGGGTGAATTTACTTTACACCAGTTATTGATTTAGTGCATATAATCTATAATCGGAGATAAATATTTCTTTTCTTTTTCTGAGTTCTCATAAAAATAATAATTTTTGTAATATGTTTTAGAGATTTTTTTTGAGTTTTAGAGTTTATTTAGAGTTTTAGAGTTGATTTAGAGTTTGAGAGTTGATTTAGAGTTTTAGAGTTTATTTAGAGTTTTAGAGTTGGTTTAAAGTTTAAGAGTTGTTTGAGAGTTGATTTAAAGTTTGAGAGTTGTTTTAGAGTTGATTTAGAGTTTTAGAGTTGTTTAGAGTTGATTTAGAGTTTTAGAGTTGATTTAGAGTGTTAGAGTTGATTTAGAGTTTTAGAGTTGATTTAGTTTTAGAGTTGAGTTAGAGTTTTAGAGTTGAGTTAGAGTGTTAGAGTTGATTTAGAGTTTTAGAGTTGAGTTAGAGTTTTAGAGTTGATTTAGAGTTTTAGAGTTGATTTAGAGTTCTAGAGTTGAGTTAGAGTTTTAGAGTGATTTAGAGTGTTAGAGTTGATTTAGAGTTTTAGAGTTGATTTAGAGTTTTAGAGTTGAGTTAGAGTTTTAGAGTTGAGTTAGAGTTTTAGAGTTGATTTAGAGTTTTAGAGCCATGGAAGAGATCCACCATTCTAAGTGTTAGGATTTTCGAGTTTGGTCTGGTACATTTATTTTTGTCCTGTTAAATGTATATGCAAATGTTTAATGAAATATGTATTAATATGATTTATTTTTACAGATAAAATGAATAATTAATGTTTGTTTATTTCTGTTTTAAGTATAGTGTATTTAGTATGTAGTTTTCTGTAATTCTGCAATATTTTTTGAATATAAATCACAGAAATAGCAATAGATACTTTCCATTTTGGGAAATGTGAAAGGCATGATCCCGAAACTTGGTGCTACACAGATATCCAAATTCGAAAGATTAAATTAGAATAAGTATTGAATATATACATTAAGTTCTCTGTGGATAGCTTGCTGTTGTTGTTATAGGTTTTCCGTTGTGGGCAGTACAATTGTCATGTCTTTTAAGAATAGCATATTCTAGGGATGAGTATATTTAAAGATTTAAATTGTTTACTTACCCCCTCTGGTGAACAGAAATGTAGAATCTTCTGCATTGGATATCTTAAGTGAATAGTGTATGACCACCTCACGAAAGCTTGAAGATCCGCTGAAGTTTTTCTGTTGGTTGAGAGGTAGTTGTCATAGTGGAGTATGGTTTAAGCAAGTTTGGTGTAATCAGAATTCGGAAACTTTTGCTATGGAGTTTTGGTTAAAGGATTTTTTGCAGTTGTTTAGTGTCATGCCTGCTCAGTGCTAATTTGAGAAATAATTTTTAAAGTTGACTTTTGTTAATTGGAAGCTGAAAGTTGATCACGTGTAAGGCTAAAAATTCAACTCTTTTGATGAAGGAGTCTTTGAAGATCTGATCCATTTTTTGATTGAGTTGATGGATCTTTTGACGTGACAACGTCTTGTAAATTGGTTTGCCGGGAGACACTTCAAGAAACTGCGTTACGTTACGTTACGCTCCGCTCACGATACGCGCTCACTTTTCTCTTAACTTTTTCCGGTCATTTCTGGGACCATTTTCTGAACGTGAATGTGAATTCGCTGCAAGGAAGGGGCGGTGCTTAATAGGAATTTTAGATAGTATCAAACTAAGACGAAATACGTTATGTATTAGTTATTAGTATAAAGCACAAAGAAAATAAGTGTAGTTTATTTCGTAATTCGGTGGTATATTATGGAAAACTAATGATATGTGATTAGTGAAAGCCATTTTACTTTAGTTATATTCTGCTCATTGAAAAATTCTTTAATATGCTGTTTACAAAATTCAACATTTGACATCAATAAACATGAAGTAAAATGTGTTTAACAAACACAGTGTATTGCAAGTTATTGTATGTATATTTGTATATAAATACGTATGTATGTGTAAAGGTAAAAATAAAATTTTGTTAATATGAAATTCAGTGCGAGATTCTTTGTATAAATTAATGTTTTAAATATAATTCTTTGTATAAATAAATGTTTTAAATTGTTACTATTATTTCATCCTTCTTCCTACTATACGAATGAATATTCACATTAAAATTATTTTACAACTCAAAGTCGTTGTCACGTAAAACTTTCGCCCGTATACCGACTTTACAGGCAACCATTTTTTTTTTTGCTGATATATTTATTTTTTTGTATTGAGTTTAAGCAATTGTAAAATGTTGAAATAGATATGGAAATAAATTAATAAAGTTTTTGTTATATTAATGTAATAGAACAGATTTAAATATTTTGTGTTAGATTAAACTGTAAGATTGCATTTTTTTTTTTTTTTTTTTGAAGTTGTTAGAATTGTCTCCTGAATGTGGAAGGAACATCTTTCAGCTGGCTTGTCAAGTTTTCTAAATGCATTAGACTTGATCAGCTAAAACTCAAACTCCAGTGAATATAAGAGCAATAGTTTGGGGGAACCATGTTGTAGTGTAAGAGCGAATGAACCCTATGGGCTAAACTTGGTTTAGTTGGAGGTGTTTAGTATGTGATGGACTCTCATGGAATTGCTTGTTTTCAATTCTTGGGCTGAATTTTTGGATATTTAATGGAGATTTTTCGGAATGAAAATTTTTGTTTTGAAAACTGATGTTAAATTTGCTAAATGTTTCTGTGTTTAGTGGAGGGGGATTGATTTTCAGATGTTAACTTTGCTCCTCGCTGAGTGACAGAAACAATCATGTGATAGTATATTCAGTCAGCTGTGTAAGTTTTAGGGCTTGTGAGGAGAGTCTAATTTTTGTGAAAGTGTTTTTGTACTGGTGGACTATTTCTCGGCAATAAGGAGTTTCTATGGTCTTGGTGTCAACATTGGTTGATCTGTCCTAATCTGTTAAGTATGGAAACAATAGTTTATTGTTTGAGGTTCATTTGTAATTGTCTGAATTCAAGTAATCTGTATCCGTGCTACAACTCTTGCCTTGTGATTTTGTGTTTTTTGAGAGAGTGAGGTATGAAGACCTAGGGCCCCAGGCAAATTGGGAGAGAGTGAAAGGGTAGCCGGGTGTACACGGCACTGAAAGTTGTATGAATGTTATGTACCAATTTAATTAAATGTGTCCTCCGGATTCTTAGGAGATGTTGTAGCTGAAACTTTGTTTTTATTGGAAATTGGCTGCTGTGAAGGATGGGATTATTTTTGAGAATGGAGTCATGTGTTGATGCCTGACCGGGAAGTTTGTAAGTTGTAAAAATGAGATTTGGTTACCTTTGAATTTAATCATGGGGTTCTCCTATTCTTAAATTTTATAATTGAATATTAAAGATTTTTGATCTATTTATTCAATATGTGAAAATAATATTTTTATATGGTTTAAAACAGTTAATTGTGTAAGAAATATTATTAATGTATATGATAATTGAAATTTCTTCCTATGATGGACTTTGAAGATTGTTTAATGAATATTACAATATTGAAAAAGTTTAATAAACGTAAGATATTGCCATGCTGTGTTCTTGTTGAAATATGTGTAGAATTTTTTCAAGTGTGTATAAAGTATATAAAGGCAGTATATATCAATATTTTTGAATATGTTTCAAAACATAGGAGTCAGATCGAGTGGATCTTGTTGGTATGAGAATGAGAGTAATTTTAAATGACTACCTGCCTGGTAAAAGTTGTTTTTTGATGTGTGTAAATATTATATGAACGTTTTTATTTTGTGTATAAATATGTTTGAATATTTTGGGTGTTGGGCTGAGCTGGAACTTTGGCTAATTTTCATTGTTTATTCCCGGTTATTGTGTCTTCTTTAAAGATTTATTAATATATTTGGAGTTAGTGTACAGGTGCTTAAGTGCTGTTGAGATAATGGTCTTTTTAAGATGTTATCCTTTTTTGTTCTAAATATGGACATCGTCAGGATGCACTGGTGTGTTAGGCTATCCTTAAGAGGATTAAAACTATCGTGGTGTATTTTAATATTTTTGTAGTCGCCTCTCCTTTTTAGATAAAAGTGTTAAAAGGGGGGTTTTGATAGGATTTAACATCAGTAGGATACTAGCAGTTCTTATCACTTTTATCTCCTTTCTAATATTTCTGTTTAGCACTAAAGTTTAAATGATATTTAAAGCAAAGGCTAAAAAGTTTATTTATCAATTGTTAAAAAATTAAATTTAAAGTTCTATTTAATTTAATCAATAATTTAAATTAATTGTAAGATTTGGTAAGTGGAGAATTGAAAAGGATAATGTAAAAATAGGAGATCTAGTGTTGTTAGTAGAGGAAAATACACCAAACAATAAGTGGCCATTAGGAAGAATTATTGAAGTATATTACGGTAGTGATGAGAAATTTCGCGTAGTTCAGGAGAAAACTCAGAATGGAATTTTTAAAAGATCGATTAGTAAATTATGTATTTTCCTATGCCTGAAAGCCATAGTCCTTAAAAAAAAAAAGATAAAAGTTAAATATGTGTGAGTGTTATATTGTTTTTTCTTTCAATTTTTATATTTGAGTAAACATATATAGTGACCTTTTGTATTTATTTGTGTAATTAGTGTACTTAGTAAAAAAAGAGTTATTATTGAATGTGAAACATGTCAATGGGGGCCGGTATGTTCCATGTAGGCAGACGATACCGTGCTACCTATAATTAAAATCTCAGTGTCCAGAAAGTGAAGAGAAGTGAAGTGTTTTTTCTGTTTTTATTCTAAAGTTGTGTTTGAGATAAATGCAGACGATAATGCAGCAGTGAGCTGCGAGTGAGTGTTATTCTTTTAATAAAGTGTTTTTTAAAAAAAATCAGTACAGTTCCTCTTATCATATCCCACGAAAACAGACTGAAAACTTTATTCTCTCAATATGCAAAAAGTCCACTCAATATACAAAAAGCCAACTTATTTGTCCATATCTTAATCACACAATAATTTAAACAGTTCATCTTCAGATTTAACCAACATATGACTTCTTTAATTTTAATTGGCAAAGTCATTTCAAAGAAAATTTTCACGAAATATGAAGAGCAGCATCTAAACTTCTGACTGCTTCCAAAAAGCATAGTTCCAAAAAAACTTTCGAACGATCGGTATCAAAACAAAATTTGTCAAAATATTCATTAACTATTAAAACAATATCTTCTTAGACACAACACTTTCATTATTTGAGCACAACACTTCACTAATTTAAGCAGAATATTATTCGACGAATCTCATAATGAAAGTTTCAGAAAACACCTTTATAGAACTCTTAATATCACATCAGCACATAGTTAATTCGAAGATTATTCACTCAAATAAATAATTATTTTCACCTCCGGCTCGACGGACCATGTAAAATAAATGCACACTACACAAATTATTCCATAGGCACTGATTATATTAAAAAACACTTTATTAAAAGAATAACACTCACTCGCAGCTCACTGCTGCATTATCGTCTGCATTTATCTCAAACACAACTTTAGAATAAAAACAGAAAAAACACTTCACTTCTCTTCACTTTCTGGACACTGAGATTTTAATTATAGGTAGCACGGTATCGTCTGCCTACATGGAACAGGGTCTTTCCAGAGTAATGCAAATATCTATAATTTTACGTATGAAGATATACATATACCAATGTAATATAAATTTATCTATACTTATTATTCGCATTCCGTAATTTTTTTGGCTAAATTTGAATTCGTTTTATTGAATACTGGAGAGTAATTTTAGTAGAATTATCTTACTTTACGGCAGGCATTTTACAGCAGACATCGTAACGACTATTTAATAGCCCTAGAAACACATCAACTTCTTTCGCTCGTTTCGTGTTACCTGATTGGCTCGCGAAAATACCGGTCGGGTCCTCCACGAAATCCATATATAGGGAGAGATCCAATCCTTACACATTCATTTCGTACATCTCGATATGACAGGTAAATCTTCACACCAGTCCAGGTCCAGAAGGGCCGGTGTAATATTTCCGGTCAACCGTATTCACAGGCTCTTGAAAAATTTTAAATATACGCGTAGACGACAAATGCGTATAACTCTTAATTCTGCAGTATTCCTCGCTGCTGTTCTTGATTTTTATATGTATAAAGTTTTCCAGGAATGGTTTGATAGAAATGATGAGGACGGTGATGTTTGGAAATTCAATCCCAGGCGTCGTCTGTTTCCTGATTGAAATTTTACAGACTTAAAGGTATTTCTGTCTTGTGAAACGATTTCTTAAGGCATAAACTCTTCTGAATTTTATAAAAAGGCCCTTTTAATGGCCATACAAATATCTTGTTTTTTTTTTGCAAATGAAGGTTTATAATTTATAGCTGTTTAGGATCACTTACGAATGATATAGATTTTAAATACTTATAAATTTTTCGTTTCAAATTCATTTTCTTTTTCCGACATGAAAATACATAATTTTTCTAAATATGTTAGCATGTCTAAGAATAGCATTCAAAATCTTCTGTCACCAATCTATAAACTGTTTGTATCTTATTTATTTCTAATTTAATAATTAACAAACTATAATTGTATATTAAGTTATTAAATTTAGCGCTATTTTACTTTTTCCACTTAATTTCTTAATGTGATTTTATCGCAGATGTTAATAATTTATAACAATTGTATACATTTATCTATCTTTATTAGTCATATGGTAAAATCATCTTTCTGTCTATTTTTGGAATCTAACTACTGAATAATCTAAATTGACTACATTTAAATTATTTTCAATGTAACTACATTATTTTTTAATATGAAATCGTGCGGTCATGAAAATGGCATTTTATTTAATCAATAATTTTTTCCTTTGTAAGCTTCTGATCACACTCGTTTTCCACGCATTCCGAATTATGAATGTCTTTTAGTTACTGAACTACAACTCTAAATTTTTTCTGTGTGGTTCCTGAAAGTGCCTTTTTTTTAAATTTTCGCTTCGTCTAGCTGTTTGCCTTGTTCATTTTACAACTTGAACATCTATTTTTCTAGACTTCTATTTTGAACTACTTTCTACTGCGGGCTTGCCCCGCCCTCCTAAACTCGGATTGGTTGTCCCGCCAGCCACCTCGTATAAATGCCCTTTCCCCTATCTTTCTACTCATTCCGTCTCCAACTCTCCGGCGTGCAGAGCAATGAGGGATTAGTTGTGTGGGGCTTCTCTTATCGTTGCATCGAAAGGCTGCCAGCTGTACGGTGCGAGCCGGCAACTGACAGGACTTCGGCGAGATAGAAAGTTTACCATCTGCACTTCACAACCTGAGCGCCGCGTGCTGTCACACCTTTAGGTCCTTATTTTCCTTATTCTGTCGTGAATCCTTCACACAAAGTCGTCAAGTAGTGCTTAATACGCACTCGTCAAACGGTTTCTAAAGGCCGGAGATTTCGAATCTCCAGGTTGTCATCACTAACCGGAAAACAGAAATAAAGCCACGTGTTGCTTAGTTTCTAAATTTTAAAAAAGGCTCTTTTCAGAGCCTTACAAATATCCTGTATGCTGTATGTTCGCAAATAAATGTGTATGATTTAAGAAGTGTTTAAGAACACTTATGAATGATTAAAACAGTGGGTTTTTTTAAATTTTCGTTTTAAATTTATTTTCTTTTTCCTACATAAAAAAACACATTTTTTTAAATACCTAGGAATAAGCCGTTTTTAATAGCTGGGAATAGCGTTCAAAATCTTCTACCAAAATTCGGCGAACTATTCGTATCTGACTTATTTCTCTTTTAATAATTAACTAATTATAATGGTATATTAGATTATTAAATTTAATGCAGATTTTCTTTTTTCACTTAATTTCTTAGTGAGATTTTAACACAGGCGATAACAGTTTATTACACAGTTATTCATTTACCTATCTTTATTATTCATGTGGTAAATATAAATTTGTGAAACTAACTATTGAATTGTCTAACTATTGAATACTCTCGAGTGACAACTGTAAAATTATTTTCAATGTAATTACACTAATTTGCAACATGAAATTGTGTTATCATGAATGTGTCACTTTTTTAATAAAAAATTTTACATATAGTCATACAGATATTTTTTCTTTATTTCTTTCCGAATTAAAGCTGAAAATTTCAAGTTTGTTAAGAACACCTACTTACGTAAAATTCAATAAAACCTTTTAAATTTTGCGTATTCTGATTTCTTCTTTTGTAAAGCAAACAAAAATATGTATCTAAATGGAAAGAAGCACACCCTTATAAACAAATGATCATTCCAACAGAATATAAAATGTAAGTAAACCAATATAAGTAATTTCATAAACATTGGTAAACTATTCTAAAAGGCATTTCGACATATTTTTTTATACGAAATGATATAACTTCATTTAAGATTTTTCACTTAAGACATGATAATTTTTAAAAGGAACCCTTGACTGATAGGGATATTTTAAGGCTTTAACAAGTTCTTCAAATTCATAGGAAAGAGTTTAAAGATCAGGCAAATTTTAGAGATCAGGTAATTTGAAAGTTTTACAGAAATTCGGGAAATATATTTTTACAAATATAGTTTTATTATCAGTGTGGTTTTTTATTTTCTTTAATTTTTTACTTTCTTTTGACCGAATAATTGTGCCATTCTATGAAACACTTTGTTTACACATAAAAGATTTTCTTTCTAATATTAGTAAACTTTTCAGCTAAAATTAGAAGAAAAATTATCTATTACGATTTAAATGTTAAAAGATATCAAAATTGTAAGATGCCCCTCTCCCCCCTGCATTTGCAGACTTAAAGATATTTCAGTTTTATGAAACGATTTCTTACGTCGCAAAATTTCGAATCTTCAGCCTCTTTGGTTAAACATTAATGCAAAAATAAAGCCACACATTGCTATATTTCTGAATTTATAAAAAGGGCCTTTCCAGAGTCATACAAATATCTATAATTTTACGTATGAAGATATACATATACCAATGTAATATAAATTTATCTATACTTATTATTCGCATTCCGTAATTTTTTTGGCTAAATTTGAATTCGTTTTATTGAATACTGGAGAGTAATTTTAGTAGAATTATCTTACTTTACGGCAGGCATTTTACAGCAGACATCGTAACGACTATTTAATAGCCCTAGAAACACATCAACTTCTTTCGCTCGTTTCGTGTTACCTGATTGGCTCGCGAAAATACCGGTCGGGTCCTCCACGAAATCCATATATAGGGAGAGATCCAATCCTTACACATTCATTTCGTACATCTCGATATGACAGGTAAATCTTCACACCAGTCCAGGTCCAGAAGGGCCGGTGTAATATTTCCGGTCAACCGTATTCACAGGCTCTTGAAAAATTTTAAATATACGCGTAGACGACAAATGCGTATAACTCTTAATTCTGCAGTATTCCTCGCTGCTGTTCTTGATTTTTATATGTATAAAGTTTTCCAGGAATGGTTTGATAGAAATGATGAGGACGGTGATGTTTGGAAATTCAATCCCAGGCGTCGTCTGTTTCCTGATTGAAATTTTACAGACTTAAAGGTATTTCTGTCTTGTGAAACGATTTCTTAAGGCATAAACTCTTCTGAATTTTATAAAAAGGCCCTTTTAATGGCCATACAAATATTTTGTTTTTTTTTGCAAATGAAGGTTTATAATTTATAGCTGTTTAGGATCACTTACGAATGATATAGATTTTAAATACTTATAAATTTTTCGTTTCAAATTCATTTTCTTTTTCCGACATGAAAATACATAATTTTTCTAAATATGTTAGCATGTCTAAGAATAGCATTCAAAATCTTCTGTCACCAATCTATAAACTGTTTGTATCTTATTTATTTCTAATTTAATAATTAACAAACTATAATTGTATATTAAGTTATTAAATTTAGCGCTATTTTACTTTTTCCACTTAATTTCTTAATGTGATTTTATCGCAGATGTTAATAATTTATAACAATTGTATACATTTATCTATCTTTATTAGTCATATGGTAAAATCATCTTTCTGTCTATTTTTGGAATCTAACTACTGAATACTCTAAATTGACTACATTTAAATTATTTTCAATGTAACTACATTATTTTTTAATATGAAATCGTGCGGTCATGAAAATGGCATTTTATTTAATCAATAATTTTTTCCTTTGTAAGCTTCTGATCACACTCGTTTTCCACGCATTCCGAATTATGAATGTCTTTTAGTTACTGAACTACAACTCTAAATTTTTTCTGTGTGGTTCCTGAAAGTGCCTTTTTTTTTAAATTTTCGCTTCGTCTAGCTGTTTGCCTTGTTCATTTTACAACTTGAACATCTATTTTTCTAGACTTCTATTTTGAACTACTTTCTACTGCGGGCTTGCCCCGCCCTCCTAAACTCGGATTGGTTGTCCCGCCAGCCACCTCGTATAAATGCCCTTTCCCCTATCTTTCTACTCATTCCGTCTCCAACTCTCCGGCGTGCAGAGCAATGAGGGATTAGTTGTGTGGGGCTTCTCTTATCGTTGCATCGAAAGGCTGCCAGCTGTACGGTGCGAGCCGGCAACTGACAGGACTTCGGCGAGATAGAAAGTTTACCATCTGCACTTCACAACCTGAGCGCCGCGTGCTGTCACACCTTTAGGTCCTTATTTTCCTTATTCTGTCGTGAATCCTTCACACAAAGTCGTCAAGTAGTGCTTAATACGCACTCGTCAAACGGTTTCTAAAGGCCGGCGATTTCGAATCTCCAGGTTGTCATCACTAACCGGAAAACAGAAATAAAGCCACGTGTTGCTTAGTTTCTGAATTTTAAAAAAGGCTCTTTTTAGAGCCTTACAAATATCCTGTATGCTGTATGTTCGCAAATAAATGTGTATGATTTAAGAAGTGTTTAAGAACACTTATAAATGATTAAAACAGTGGGTTTTTTTAAATTTTCGTTTTAAATTTATTTTCTTTTTCCTACATAAAAAAACACATTTTTTTAAATACCTAGGAATAAGCCGTTTTTAATAGCTGGGAATAGCGTTCAAAATCTTCTACCAAAATTCGGCGAACTATTCGTATCTGACTTATTTCTCTTGTAATAATTAACTAATTATAATGGTATATTAGATTATTAAATTTAATGCAGATTTTCTTTTTTCACTTAATTTCTTAGTGAGATTTTAACACAGGCGATAACAGTTTATTACACAGTTATTCATTTACCTATCTTTATTATTCATGTGGTAAATATAAATTTGTGAAACTAACTATTGAATTGTCTAACTATTGAATACTCTCGAGTGACAACTGTAAAATTATTTTCAATGTAATTACACTAATTTGCAACATGAAATTGTGTTATCATGAATGTGTCACTTTTTTAATAAAAAATTTTACATATAGTCATACAGATATTTTTTCTTTATTTCTTTCCGAATTAAAGCTGAAAATTTCAAGTTTGTTAAGAACACCTACTTACGTAAAATTCAATAAAACCTTTTAAATTTTGCGTATTCTGATTTCTTCTTTTGTAAAGCAAACAAAAATATGTATCTAAATGGAAAGAAGCACACCCTTATAAACAAATGATCATTCCAACAGAATATAAAATGTAAGTAAACCAATATAAGTAATTTCATAAACATTGGTAAACTATTCTAAAAGGCATTTCGACATATTTTTTTATACGAAATGATATAACTTCATTTAAGATTTTTCACTTAAGACATGATAATTTTTAAAAGGAACCCTTGACTGATAGGGATATTTTAAGGCTTTAACAAGTTCTTCAAATTCATAGGAAAGAGTTTAAAGATCAGGCAAATTTTAGAGATCAGGTAATTTGAAAGTTTTACAGAAATTCGGGAAATATATTTTTACAAATATAGTTTTATTATCAGTGTGGTTTTTTATTTTCTTTAATTTTTTACTTTCTTTTGACCGAATAATTGTGCCATTCTATGAAACACTTTGTTTACACATAAAAGATTTTCTTTCTAATATTAGTAAACTTTTCAGCTAAAATTAGAAGAAAAATTATCTATTACGATTTAAATGTTAAAAGATATCAAAATTGTAAGATGCCCCTCTCCCCCCTGCATTTGCAGACTTAAAGATATTTCAGTTTTATGAAACGATTTCTTACGTCGCAAAATTTCGAATCTTCAGCCTCTTTGGTTAAACATTAATGCAAAAATAAAGCCACACATTGCTATATTTCTGAATTTATAAAAAGGGCCTTTCCAGAGTCATACAAATATCTATAATTTTACGTATGAAGATATACATATACCAATGTAATATAAATTTATCTATACTTATTATTCGCATTCCGTAATTTTTTTGGCTAAATTTGAATTCGTTTTATTGAATACTGGAGAGTAATTTTAGTAGAATTATCTTACTTTACGGCAGGCATTTTACAGCAGACATCGTAACGACTATTTAATAGCCCTAGAAACACATCAACTTCTTTCGCTCGTTTCGTGTTACCTGATTGGCTCGCGAAAATACCGGTCGGGTCCTCCACGAAATCCATATATAGGGAGAGATCCAATCCTTACACATTCATTTCGTACATCTCGATATGACAGGTAAATCTTCACACCAGTCCAGGTCCAGAAGGGCCGGTGTAATATTTCCGGTCAACCGTATTCACAGGCTCTTGAAAAATTTTAAATATACGCGTAGACGACAAATGCGTATAACTCTTAATTCTGCAGTATTCCTCGCTGCTGTTCTTGATTTTTATATGTATAAAGTTTTCCAGGAATGGTTTGATAGAAATGATGAGGACGGTGATGTTTGGAAATTCAATCCCAGGCGTCGTCTGTTTCCTGATTGAAATTTTACAGACTTAAAGGTATTTCTGTCTTGTGAAACGATTTCTTAAGGCGTAAACTCTTCTGAATTTTATAAAAAGGCCCTTTTAAGGGCCATACAAATATCTTGTTTTTTTTTCAAATGAAGGTTTATAATTTATAGCTGTTTAGGATCACTTACGAATGATATAGATTTTAAATACTTATAAATTTTTCGTTTCAAATTCATTTTCTTTTTCCGACATGAAAATACATAATTTTTCTAAATATGTTAGCATGTCTAAGAATAGCATTCAAAATCTTCTGTCACCAATCTATAAACTGTTTGTATCTTATTTATTTCTAATTTAATAATTAACAAACTATAATTGTATATTAAGTTATTAAATTTAGCGCTATTTTACTTTTTCCACTTAATTTCTTAATGTGATTTTATCGCAGATGTTAATAATTTATAACAATTGTATATATTTATCTATCTTTATTAGTCATATGGTAAAATAATCTTTCTGTCTATTTTTGGAATCTAACTACTAAATACTCTAAATTGACTACATTTAAATTATTTTCAATGTAACTACATTATTTTTTAATATGAAATCGTGCGGTCATGAAAATGGCATTTTATTTAATCAATAATTTTTTCCTTTGTAAGCTTCTGATCACACTCGTTTTCCACGCATTCCGAATTATGAATGTCTTTTAGTTACTGAACTACAACTCTAAATTTTTTCTGTGTGGTTCCTGAAAGTGCCTTTTTTTTTAATTTTCGCTTCGTCTAGCTGTTTGCCTTGTTCATTTTACAACTTGAACATCTATTTTTCTAGACTTCTATTTTGAACTACTTTCTACTGCGGGCTTGCCCCGCCCTCCTAAACTCGGATTGGTTTTCCCGCCAGCCACCCCGTATAAATGCCCTTTCCCCTATCTTTCTACTCATTCCGTCTCCAACTCTCCGGCGGGCAGAACAATGAGGGATTAGTTGTGTGGGGCTTCTCTTATCGTTGCATCGAAAGGCTGCCAGCTGTACGGTGCGAGCCGGCAACTGACAGGACTTCGGCGAGATAGAAAGTTTACCATCTGCACTTCACAACCTGAGCGCCGCGTGCTGTCACACCTTTAGGTCCTTGTTTTCCTTATTCTGTCGTGAATCCTTCACACAAAGTCGTCAAGTAGTGCTTAATACGCACTCGTCAAACGGTTTCTAAAGGCCGGAGATTTCGAATCTTCAGGTTGTCATCACTAACCGGAAAACAGAAATAAAGCCACGTGTTGCTTAGTTTATGAATTTTAAAAAAGGCTCTTTTCAGAGCCATACAAATATCCTGTATGCTGTATGTTCGCAAATAAATGTGTATGATTTAAGAAGTGTTTAAGAACACTTATGAATGATTAAAACAGTGGGTTTTTTTAAATTTTCGTTTTAAATTTATTTTCTTTTTCCTACATGAAAAAACACATTTTTTTAAATACCTAGGAATAAGCCGTTTTTAATAGCTGGGAATAGCGTTCAAAATCTTCTACCAAAATTCGGCGAACTATTCGTATCTGACTTATTTCTCTTTTAATAATTAACTAATTATAATGGTATATTAGATTATTAAATTTAATGCAGATTTTCTTTTTTCACTTAATTTCTTAGTGAGATTTTAACACAGGCGATAACAGTTTATTACACAGTTATTCATTTACCTATCTTTTTTATTCATGTGGTAAATATAAATTTGTGAAACTAACTATTGAATTGTCTAACTATTGAATACTCTCGAGTGACAACTGTAAAATTATTTTCAATGTAATTACACTAATTTGCAACATGAAATTGTGTTATCATGAATGTGTCACTTTTTTAATAAAAAATTTTACATATAGTCATACAGATATTTTTTCTTTATTTCTTTCCGAATTAAAGCTGAAAATTTCAAGTTTGTTAAGAACACCTACTTACGTAAAATTCAATAAAACCTTTTAAATTTTGCGTATTCTGATTTCTTCTTTTGTAAAGCAAACAAAAATATGTATCTAAATGGAAAGAAGCACACCCTTATAAACAAATGATCATTCCAACAGAATATAAAATGTAAGTAAACCAATATAAGTAATTTCATAAACATTGGTAAACTATTCTAAAAGGCATTTCGACATATTTTTTTTATACGAAATGATATAACTTCATTTAAGATTTTTCACTTAAGACATGATAATTTTTAAAAGGAACCCTTGACTGATAGGGATATTTTAAGGCTTTAACAAGTTCTTCAAATTCATAGGAAAGAGTTTAAAGATCAGGTAATTTGAAAGTTTTACAGAAATTCGGGAAATATATTTTTACAAATATAGTTTTATTATCAGTGTGGTTTTTTATTTTCTTTAATTTTTTACTTTCTTTTGACCGAATAATTGTGCCATTCTATAAAACACTTTGTTTACACATAAAAGATTTTCTATCTAATATTAGTAAACTTTTCAGCTAAAATTAGAAGAAAAATTATCTATTACGATTTAAATGTTAAAAGATATCAAAATTGTAAGATGCCCCTCTCCCCCCTGCATTTGCAGACTTAAAGATATTTCAGTTTTATGAAACGATTTCTTACGTCGCCAAATTTCGAATCTTCAGCCTCTTTGGTTAAACATTAATGCAAAAATAAAGCCACACATTGCTATATTTCTGAATTTATAAAAAGGGCCTTTCCAGAGTCATACAAATATCTATAATTTTACGTATGAAGATATACATATACCAATGTAATATAAATTTATCTATACTTATTATTCGCATTCCGTAATTTTTTTGGCTAAATTTGAATTCGTTTTATTGAATACTGGAGAGTAATTTTAGTAGAATTATCTTACTTTACGGCAGGCATTTTACAGCAGACATCGTAACGACTATTTAATAGCCCTAGAAACACATCAACTTCTTTCGCTCGTTTCGTGTTACCTGATTGGCTCGCGAAAATACCGGTCGGGTCCTCCACAAAATCCATATATAGGGAGAGATCCAATCCTTACACATTCATTTCGTACATCTCGATATGACAGGTAAATCTTCACACCAGTCCAGGTCCAGAAGGGCCGGTGTAATATTTCCGGTCAACCGTATTCACAGGCTCTTGAAAAATTTTAAATATACGCGTAGACGACAAATGCGTATAACTCTTAATTCTGCAGTATTCCTCGCTGCTGTTCTTGATTTTTATATGTATAAAGTTTTCCAGGAATGGTTTGATAGAAATGATGAGGACGGTGATGTTTGGAAATTCAATCCCAGGCGTCGTCTGTTTCTTGATTGAAATTTTACAGACTTAAAGGTATTTCTGTCTTGTGAAACGATTTCTTAAGGCGTAAACTCTTCTGAATTTTATAAAAAGGCCCTTTTAATGGCCATACAAATATCTTGTTTTTTTTGCAAATGAAGGTTTATAATTTATAGCTGTTTAGGATCACTTACGAATGATATAGATTTTAAATACTTATAAATTTTTCGTTTCAAATTCATTTTCTTTTTCCGACATGAAAATACATAATTTTTCTAAATATGTTAGCATGTCTAAGAATAGCATTCAAAATCTTCTGTCACCAATCTATAAACTGTTTGTATCTTATTTATTTCTAATTTAATAATTAACAAACTATAATTGTATATTAAGTTATTAAATTTAGCGCTATTTTACTTTTTCCACTTAATTTCTTAATGTGATTTTATCGCAGATGTTAATAATTTATAACAATTGTATACATTTATCTATCTTTATTAGTCATATGGTAAAATCATCTTTCTGTCTATTTTTGGAATCTAACTACTGAATACTCTAAATTGACTACATTTAAATTATTTTCAATGTAACTACATTATTTTTTAATATGAAATCGTGCGGTCATGAAAATGGCATTTTATTTAATCAATAATTTTTTCCTTTGTAAGCTTCTGATCACACTCGTTTTCCACGCATTCCGAATTATGAATGTCTTTTAGTTACTGAACTACAACTCTAAATTTTTTCTGTGTGGTTCCTGAAAGTGCCTTTTTTTTTAAATTTTCGCTTCGTCTAGCTGTTTGCCTTGTTCATTTTACAACTTGAACATCTATTTTTCTAGACTTCTATTTTGAACTACTTTCTACTGCGGGCTTGCCCCGCCCTCCTAAACTCGGATTGGTTGTCCCGCCAGCCACCTCGTATAAATGCCCTTTCCCCTATCTTTCTACTCATTCCGTCTCCAACTCTCCGGCGTGCAGAGCAATGAGGGATTAGTTGTGTGGGGCTTCTCTTATCGTTGCATCGAAAGGCTGCCAGCTGTACGGTGCGAGCCGGCAACTAACAGGACTTCGGCGAGATAGAAAGTTTACCATCTGCACTTCACAACCTGAGCGCCGCGTGCTGTCACACCTTTAGGTCCTTATTTTCCTTATTCTGTCGTGAATCCTTCACACAAAGTCGTCAAGTAGTGCTTAATACGCACTCGTCAAACGGTTTCTAAAGGCCGGAGATTTCGAATCTCCAGGTTGTCATCTCTAACCGGAAAACAGAAATAAAGCCACGCGTTGCTTAGTTTCTGAATTTAAAGAAAGGCTCTTTTCAGAGCCTTACAAATATCCTGTATGCTGTATGTTCGCAAATAAATGTGTATGATTTAAGAAGTGTTTAAGAACACTTATGAATGATTAAAACAGTGGGTTTTTTTAAATTTTCGTTTTAAATTTATTTTCTTTTTCCTACATGAAAAAACACATTTTTTTAAATACCTAGGAATAAGCCGTTTTTAATAGCTGGGAATAGCGTTCAAAATCTTCTACCAAAATTCGGCGAACTATTCGTATCTGACTTATTTCTCTTTTAATAATTAACTAATTATAATGGTATATTAGATTATTAAATTTAATGCAGATTTTCTTTTTTCACTTAATTTCTTAGTGAGATTTTAACACAGGCGATAACAGTTTATTACACAGTTATTCATTTACCTATCTTTATTATTCATGTGGTAAATATAAATTTGTGAAACTAACTATTGAATACTCTCGAGTGACAACTGTAAAATTATTTTCAATGTAATTACACTAATTTGCAACATGAAATTGTGTTATCATGAATGTGTCACTTTTTTAATAAAAAATTTTACATATAGTCATACAGATATTTTTTCTTTATTTCTTTCCGAATTAAAGCTGAAAATTTCAAGTTTGTTAAGAACACCTACTTACGTAAAATTCAATAAAACCTTTTAAATTTTGCGTATTCTGATTTCTTCTTTTGTAAAGCAAACAAAAATATGTATCTAAATGGAAAGAAGCACACCCTTATAAACAAATGATCATTCCAACAGAATATAAAATGTAAGTAAACCAATATAAGTAATTTCATAAACATTGGTAAATTATTCTAAAAGGCATTTCGACATATTTTTTTTATACGAAATGATATAACTTCATTTAAGATTTTTCACTTAAGACATGATAATTTTTAAAAGGAACCCTTGACTGATAGGGATATTTTAAGGCTTTAACAAGTTCTTCAAATTCATAGGAAAGAGTTTAAAGATATGGCAAATTTTAGAGATCAGGTAATTTGAAAGTTTTACAGAAATTCGGGAAATATATTTTTACAAATATAGTTTTATTATCAGTGTGGTTTTTTATTTTCTTTAATTTTTTACTTTCTTTTGACCGAATATTTGTGCCATTCTATGAAACACTTTGTTTACACATAAAAGATTTTCTTTCTAATATTAGTAAACTTTTCAGCTAAAATTAGAAGAAAAATTATCTATTACGATTTAAATGTTAAAAGATATCAAAATTGTAAGATGCCCCTCTCCCCCCTGCATTTGCAGACTTAAAGATATTTCAGTTTTATGAAACGATTTCTTACGTCGCAAAATTTCGAATCTTCAGCCTCTTTGGTTAAACATTAATGCAAAAATAAAGCCACACATTGCTATATTTCTGAATTTATAAAAAGGGCCTTTCCAGAGTCATACAAACATCTATAATTTTACGTATGAAGATATACATATACCAATGTAATATAAATTTATCTATACTTATTATTCGCATTCCGCAATTTTTTTGGCTAAATTTGAATTCGTTTTATTGAATACTGGAGAGTAATTTTAGTAGAATTATCTTACTTTACGGCAGGCATTTTACAGCAGACATCGTAACGACTATTTAATAGCCCTAGAAACGCATCAACTTCTTTCGCTCGTTTCGTGTTACCTGATTGGCTCGCGAAAATACCGGTCGGGTCCTCCACGAAATCCATATATAGGGAGAGATCCAATCCTTACACATTCATTTCGTACATCTCGATATGACAGGTAAATCTTCACACCAGTCCAGGTCCAGAAGGGCCGGTGTAATATTTCCGGTCAACCGTATTCACAGGCTCTTGAAAAATTTTAAATATACGCGTAGACGACAAATGCGTATAACTCTTAATTCTGCAGTATTCCTCGCTGCTGTTCTTGATTTTTATATGTATAAAGTTTTCCAGGAATGGTTTGATAGAAATGATGAGGACGGTGATGTTTGGAAATTCAATCCCAGGCGTCGTCTGTTTCCTGATTGAAATTTTACAGACTTAAAGGTATTTCTGTCTTGTGAAACGATTTCTTAAGGCGTAAACTCTTCTGAATTTTATAAAAAGGCCCTTTTAAGGGCCATACAAATATCTTGTTTTTTTTGCAAATGAAGGTTTATAATTTATAGCTGTTTAGGATCACTTACGAATGATATAGATTTTAAATACTTATAAATTTTTCGTTTCAAATTCATTTTCTTTTTCCGACATGAAAATACATAATTTTTCTAAATATTTTAGCATGTCTAAGAATAGCATTCAAAATCTTCTGTCACCAATCTATAAACTGTTTGTATCTTATTTATTTCTAATTTAATAATTAACAAACTATAATTGTATATTAAGTTATTAAATTTAATGCTATTTTACTTTTTCCACTTAATTTCTTAATGTGATTTTATCGCAGATGTTAATAATTTATAACAATTGTATATATTTATCTATCTTTATTAGTCATATGGTAAAATCATCTTTCTGTCTATTTTTGGAATCTAACTACTGAATACTCTAAATTGACTACATTTAAATTATTTTCAATGTAACTACATTATTTTTTAATATGAAATCGTGCGGTCATGAAAATGGCATTTTATTTAATCAATAATTTTTTCCTTTGTAAGCTTCTGATCACACTCGTTTTCCACGCATTCCGAATTATGAATGTCTTTTAGTTACTGAACTACAACTCTAAATTTTTTCTGTGTGGTTCCTGAAAGTGCCTTTTTTTTTTTAATTTTCGCTTCGTCTTGCTGTTTGCCTTGTTCATTTTACAACTTGAACATCTATTTTTCTAGACTTCTATTTTGAAGTACTTTCTACTGCGGGCTCGCCCCGCCCTCCTAAACTCGGATTGGTTGTCCCGCCAGCCACCCCGTATAAATGCCCTTTACCCTATCTTTCTACTCATTCAGTCTCCAACTCTCCGGCGGGCAGAGCAATGAGGGATTAGTTGTGTGGGGCTTCTCTTATCGTTGCATCCAAAGGCTGCCAGCTGTACGGTGCGAGCCGGCAACTGACAGGACTTCGGCGAGATAGAAAGTTTACAATCGGCACTTCACAACCTGAGCGCCGCGTGCTGTCACACCTTTAGGTCCTTGTTTTCCTTATTCTGTCGTGAATCCTTCACACAAAGTCGTCAAGTAGTGCTTAATACGCACTCGTCAAACGGTTTCTAAAGGCCGGAGATTTCGAATCTTCAGGTTGTCATCACTAACCGGAAAACAGAAATAAAGCCACGTGTTGCTTAGTTTCTGAATTTTAAAAAAGGCTCTTTTCAGAGCCATACAAATATCCTGTATGCTGTATGTTCGCAAATAAATGTGTATGATTTAAGAAGTGTTTAAGAACACTTATGAATGATTAAAAATGTGGGTTTTTTTAAATTTTCGTTTTAAATTTATTTTCTTTTTCCTACATGAAAAAACACATTTTTTTAAATACCTAGGAATAAGCCGTTTTTAATAGCTGGGAATAGCGTTCAAAATCTTCTACCAAAATTCGGCGAACTATTCGTATCTGACTTATTTCTCTTTTAATAATTAACTAATTATAATGGTATATTAGATTATTAAATTTAATGCAGATTTTCTTTTTTCACTTAATTTCTTAGTGAGATTTTAACACAGGCGATAACAGTTTATTACACAGTTATTCATTTACCTATCTTTATTATTCATGTGGTAAATATAAATTTGTGAAACTAACTATTGAATACTCTCGAGTGACAACTGTAAAATTATTTTCAATGTAATTACACTAATTTGCAACATGAAATTGTGTTATCATGAATGTGTCACTTTTTTAATAAAAAATTTTACATATAGTCATACAGATATTTTTTCTTTATTTCTTTCCGAATTAAAGCTGAAAATTTCAAGTTTGTTAAGAACACCTACTTACGTAAAATTCAATAAAACCTTTTAAATTTTGCGTATTCTGATTTCTTCTTTTGTAAAGCAAACAAAAATATGTATCTAAATGGAAAGAAGCACACCCTTATAAACAAATGATCATTCCAACAGAATATAAAATGTAAGTAAACCAATATAAGTAATTTCATAAACATTGGTAAACTATTCTAAAAGGCATTTCGACATATTTTTTTATACGAAATGATATAACTTCATTTAAGATTTTTCACTTAAGACATGATAATTTTTAAAAGGAACCCTTGACTGATAGGGATATTTTAAGGCTTTAACAAGTTCTTCAAATTCATAGGAAAGAGTTTAAAGATCAGGCAAATTTTAGAGATCAGGTAATTTGAAAGTTTTACAGAAATTCGGGAAATATATTTTTACAAATATAGTTTTATTATCAGTGTGGTTTTTTATTTTCTTTAATTTTTTACTTTCTTTTGACCGAATAATTGTGCCATTCAATGAAACACTTTGTTTACACATAAAAGATTTTCTTTCTAATATTAGTAAACTTTTCAGCTAAAATTAGAAGAAAAATTATCTATTACGATTTAAATGTTAAAAGATATCAAAATTGTAAGATGCCCCTCTCCCCCCTGCATTTGCAGACTTAAAGATATTTCAGTTTTATGAAACGATTTCTCACGTCGCAAAATTTCGAATCTTCAGCCTCTTTGGTTAAACATTAATGCAAAAATAAAGCCACACATTGCTATATTTCTGAATTTATAAAAAGGGCCTTTCCAGAGTCATACAAATATCTATAATTTTACGTATGAAGATATACATATACCAATGTAATATAAATTTATCTATACTTATTATTCGCATTCCTCAATTTTTTTGGCTAAATTTGAATTCGTTTTATTGAATACTGGAGAGTAATTTTAGTAGAATTATCTTACTTTACGGCAGGCATTTTACAGCAGACATCGTAACGACTATTTAATAGCCCTAGAAACACATCAACTTCTTTCGCTCGTTTCGTGTTACCTGATTGGCTCGCGAAAATACCGGTCGGGTCCTCCACGAAATCCATATATAGGGAGAGATCCAATCCTTACACATTCATTTCGTACATCTCGATATGACAGGTAAATCTTCACACCAGTCCAGGTCCAGAAGGGCCGGTGTAATATTTCCGGTCAACCGTATTCACAGGCTCTTGAAAAATTTTAAATATACGCGTAGACGACAAATGCGTATAACTCTTAATTCTGCAGTATTCCTCGCTGCTGTTCTTGATTTTTATATGTATAAAGTTTTCCAGGAATGGTTTGATAGAAATGATGAGGACGGTGATGTTTGGAAATTCAATCCCAGGCGTCGTCTGTTTCCTGATTGAAATTTTACAGACTTAAAGGTATTTCTGTCTTGTGAAACGATTTCTTAATTCGTAAACTCTTCTGAATTTTATAAAAAGGCCCTTTTAAGGGCCATACAAATATCTTGTTTTTTTTGCAAATGAAGGTTTATAATTTATAGCTGTTTAGGATCACTTACGAATGATATAGATTTTAAATACTTATAAATTTTTCGTTTCAAATTCATTTTCTTTTTCCGACATGAAAATACATAATTTTTCTAAATATGTTAGCATGTCTAAGAATAGCATTCAAAATCTTCTGTCACCAATCTATAAACTGTTTGTATCTTATTTATTTCTAATTTAATAATTAACAAACTATAATTGTATATTAAGTTATTAAATTTAATGCTATTTTACTTTTTCCACTTAATTTCTTAATGTGATTTTATCGCAGATGTTAATAATTTATAACAATTGTATATATTTATCTATCTTTATTAGTCATATGGTAAAATCATCTTTCTGTCTATTTTTGGAATCTAACTACTGAATACTCTAAATTGACTACATTTAAATTATTTTCAATGTAACTACATTATTTTTTAATATGAAATCGTGCGGTCATGAAAATGGCATTTTATTTAATCAATAATTTTTTCCTTTGTAAGCTTCTGATCACACTCGTTTACCACGCATTCCGAATTATGAATGTCTTTTAGTTACTGAACTACAACTCTAAATTTTTTCTGTGTGGTTCCTGAAAGTGCCTTTTTTTTTTTAATTTTCGCTACGTCTTGCTGTTTGCCTTGTTCATTTTACAACTTGAACATCTATTTTTCTAGACTTCTATTTTGAAGTACTTTCTACTGCGGGCTCGCCCCGCCCTCCTAAACTCGGATTGGTTGTCCCGCCAGCCACCCCGTATAAATGCCCTTTACCCTATCTTTCTACTCATTCAGTCTCCAACTCTCCGGCGGGCAGAGCAATGAGGGATTAGTTGTGTGGGGCTTCTCTTATCGTTGCATCAAAAGGCTGCCAGCTGTACGGTGCGAGCCGGCAACTGACAGGACTTCGGCGAGATAGAAAGTTTACAATCGGCACTTCACAACCTGAGCGCCGCGTGCTGTCACACCTTTAGGTCCTTGTTTTCCTTATTCTGTCGTGAATCCTTCACACAAAGTCGTCAAGTAGTGCTTAATACGCACTCGTCAAACGGTTTCTAAAGGCCGGAGATTTCGAATCTTCAGGTTGTCATCACTAACCGGAAAACAGAAATAAAGCCACGTGTTGCTTAGTTTCTGAATTTTAAAAAAGGCTCTTTTCAGAGCCGTACAAATATCCTGTATGCTGTATGTTCGCAAATAAATGTGTATGATTTAAGAAGTGTTTAAGAACACTTATGAATGATTAAAACAGTGGGTTTTTTTAAATTTTCGTTTTAAATTTATTTTCTTTTTCCTACATGAAAAAACACATTTTTTTAAATACCTAGGAATAAGCCGTTTTTAATAGCTGGGAATAGCGTTCAAAATCTTCTACCAAAATTCGGCGAACTATTCGTATCTGACTTATTTCTCTTTTAATAATTAACTAATTATAATGGTATATTAGATTATTAAATTTAATGCAGATTTTCTTTTTTCACTTAATTTCTTAGTGAGATTTTAACACAGGCGATAACAGTTTATTACACAGTTATTCATTTACCTATCTTTATTATTCATGTGGTAAATATAAATTTGTGAAACTAACTATTGAATACTCTCGAGTGACAACTGTAAAATTATTTTCAATGTAATTACACTAATTTGCAACATGAAATTGTGTTATCATGAATGTGTCACTTTTTTAATAAAAAATTTTACATATAGTCATACAGATATTTTTCTTTATTTCTTTCCGAATTAAAGCTGAAAATTTCAAGTTTGTTAAGAACACCTACTTACGTAAAATTCAATAAAACCTTTTAAATTTTGCGTATTCTGATTTCTTCTTTTGTAAAGCAAACAAAAATATGTATCTAAATGGAAAGAAGCACACCCTTATAAACAAATGATCATTCCAACAGAATATAAAATGTAAGTAAACCAATATAAGTAATTTCATAAACATTGGTAAACTATTCTAAAAGGCATTTCGACATATTTTTTTTATACGAAATGATATAACTTCATTTAAGATTTTTCACTTAAGACATGATAATTTTTAAAAGGAACCCTTGACTGATAGGGATATTTTAAGGCTTTAACAAGTTCTTCAAATTCATAGGAAAGAGTTTAAAGATCAGGCAAATTTTAGAGATCAGGTAATTTGAAAGTTTTACAGAAATTCGGGAAATATATTTTTACAAATATAGTTTTATTATCAGTGTGGTTTTTTATTTTCTTTAATTTTCTACTTTCTTTTGACCGAATAATTGTGCCATTCTATGAAACACTTTGTTTACACATAAAAGATTTTCTTTCTAACATTAGTAAACTTTTCAGCTAAAATTAGAAGAAAAATTATCTATTACGATTTAAATGTTAAAAGATATCAAAATTGTAAGATGCACCTCTCCCCCCTGCATTTGCAGACTTAAAGATATTTCAGTTTTATGAAAAGATTTCTTACGTCGCAAAATTTCGAATCTTCAGCCTCTTTGGTTAAACATTAATGCAAAAATAAAGCCACACATTGCTATATTTCTGAATTTATAAAAAGGGCCTTTCCAGAGTCATACAAATATCTATAATTTTAC
The DNA here is from genome assembly GCA_964019185.1 of Maratus speculifer. Taxonomy (NCBI): domain Eukaryota; kingdom Metazoa; phylum Arthropoda; class Arachnida; order Araneae; family Salticidae; genus Maratus; species Maratus speculifer. Next base: position 62,732,048 of record OZ025303.1, read on the forward strand.
GTATGAAGATATACATATACCAATGTAATATAAATTTATCTATACTTATTATTCGCATTCCGTAATTTTTTTGGCTAAATTTGAATTCGTTTTATTGAATACTGGAGAGTAATTTTAGTAGAATTATCTTACTTTACGGCAGGCATTTTACAGCAGACATTGTAACGACTATTTAATAGCCCTAGAAACACATCAACTTCTTTCGCTCGTTTCGTGTTACCTGATTGGCTCGCGAAAATACCGGTCGGGTCCTCCACAAAATCCATATATAGGGAGAGATCCAATCCTTACACATTCATTTCGTACATCTCGATATGACAGGTAAATCTTCACACCAGTCCAGGTCCAGAAGGGCCGGTGTAATATTTCCGGTCAACCGTATTCACAGGCTCTTGAAAATTTTTAAATATACGCGTAGACGACAAATGCGTATAACTCTTAATTCTGCAGTATTCCTCGCTGCTGTTCTTGATTTTTATATGTATAAAGTTTTCCAGGAATGGTTTGATAGAAATGATGAGGACGGTGATGTTTGGAAATTCCATCCCAGGCGTCGTCTGTTTCCTGATTGAAATTTTACAGACTTAAAGGTATTTCTGTCTTGTGAAACGATTTCTTAAGGCGTAAACTCTTCTGAATTTTATAAAAAGGCCCTTTTAAGGGCCATACAAATATCTTGATTTTTTTGCAAATGGAGGTTTATAATTTATAGCTGTTTAGGATCACTTACGAATGATATAGATTTTAAATACTTATAAATTTTTCGTTTCAAATTCATTTTCTTTTTCCGACATGAAAATACATAATTTTTCTAAATATGTTAGCATGTCTAAGAATAGCATTCAAAATCTTCTGTCACCAATCTATAAACTGTTTGTATCTTATTTATTTCTAATTTAATAATAATAATGTGATTTTATCGCAGATGTTAATAATTTATAACAATTGTATACATTTATCTATCTTTATTAGTCATATGGTAAAATCATCTTTCTGTCTATTTTTGGAATCTAACTACTGAATACTCTAAATTGACTACATTTAAATTATTTTCAATGTAACTACATTATTTTTTAATATGAAATCGTGCGGTCATGAAAATGGCATTTTATTTAATCAATAATTTTTTCCTTTGTAAGCTTCTGATCACACTCGTTTTCCACGCATTCCGAATTATGAATGTCTTTTAGTTACTGAACTACAACTCTAAATTTTTTCTGTGTGGTTCCTGAAAGTGCCTTTTTTTTTTATTTTCTCTTCGTCTAGCTGTTTGCCTTGTTCATATTACAACTTGAACATCTATTTTTCTAGACTTCTATTTTGAACTACTTTCGACTGCGGGCTTGCCCCGCCCTCCTAAACTCGGATTGGTTGTCCCGCCAGCCACCTCGTATAAATGCCCTTTCCCCTATCTTTCTACTCATTCCGTCTCCAACTCTCCGGCGGGCAGAGCAATGAGGGATTAGTTGTGTGGGGCTTCTCTTATCGTTGCATCGAAAGGCTGCCAGCTGTACGGTGCGAGCCGGCAACTGACAGGACTTCGGCGAGATAGAAAGTTTACCATCTGCACTTCACAACCTGAGCGCCGCGTGCTGTCACACCTTTAGGTCCTTGTTTTCCTTATTCTGTCGTGAATCCTTCACACAAAGTCGTCAAGTAGTGCTTAATACGCACTCGTCAAACGGTTTCTAAAGGCCGGAGATTTCGAATCTTCAGGTTGTCATCACTAACCGGAAAACAGAAATAAAGCCACGTGTTGCTTAGTTTATGAATTTTAAAAAAGGCTCTTTTCAGAGCCATACAAATATCCTGTATGCTGTATGTTCGCAAATAAATGTGTATGATTTAAGAAGTGTTTAAGAACACTTATGAATGATTAAAACAGTGGGTTTTTTTAAATTTTCGTTTTAAATTTATTTTCTTTTTCCTACATGAAAAAACACATTTTTTTAAATACCTAGGAATAAGCCGTTTTTAATAGCTGGGAATAGCGTTCAAAATCTTCTACCAAAATTCGGCGAACTATTCGTATCTGACTTATTTCTCTTTTAATAATTAACTAATTATAATGGTATATTAGATTATTAAATTTAATGCAGATTTTCTTTTTTCACTTAATTTCTTAGTGAGATTTTAACACAGGCGATAACAGTTTATTACACAGTTATTCATTTACCTATCTTTATTATTCATGTGGTAAATATAAATTTGTGAAACTAACTATTGAATTGTCTAACTATTGAATACTCTCGAGTGACAACTGTAAAATTATTTTCAATGTAATTACACTAATTTGCAACATGAAATTGTGTTATCATGAATGTGTCACTTTTTTAGTAAAAAATTTTACATATAGTCATACAGATATTTTTTCTTTATTTCTTTCCGAATTAAAGCTGAAAATTTCAAGTTTGTTAAGAACACCTACTTACGTAAAATTCAATAAAACCTTTTAAATTTTGCGTATTCTGATTTCTTCTTTTGTAAAGCAAACAAAAATATGTATCTAAATGGAAAGAAGCACACCCTTATAAACAAATGATCATTCCAACAGAATATAAAATGTAAGTAAACCAATATAAGTAATTTCATAAACATTGGTAAACTATTCTAAAAGGCATTTCGACATATTTTTTTTATACGAAATGATATAACTTCATTTAAGATTTTTCACTTAAGACATGATAATTTTTAAAAGGAACCCTTGACTGATAGGGATATTTTAAGGCTTTAACAAGTTCTTCAAATTCATAGGAAAGAGTTTAAAGATCAGGCAAATTTTAGAGATCAGGTAATTTGAAAGTTTTACAGAAATTCGGAAAATATATTTTTACAAATATAGTTTTATTATCAGTGTGGTTTTTTATTTTCTTTAATTTTTTACTTTCTTTTGACCGAATAATTGTGCCATTCTATGAAACACTTTGTTTACACATAAAAGATTTTCTATCTAATATTAGTAAACTTTTCAGCTAAAATTAGAAGAAAAATTATCTATTACGATTTAAATGTTAAAAGATATCAAAATTGTAAGATGCCCCTCTCAACCCTGCATTTGCAGACTTAAAGATATTTCAGTTTTATGAAACGATTTCTTACGTCGCCAAATTTCGAATCTTCAGCCTCTTTGGTTAAACATTAATGCAAAAATAAAGCCAAACATTGCTATATTTCTGAATTTATAAAAAGGGCCTTTCCAGAGTCATACAAATATCTATAATTTTACGTATGAAGATATACATATACCAATGTAATATAAATTTATCTATACTTATTATTCGCATTCCGTAATTTGTTTGGCTAAATTTGAATTCGTTTTATTGAATACTGGAGAGTAATTTTAGTAGAATTATCTTACTTTACGGCAGGCATTTTACAGCAGACATCGTAACGACTATTTAATAGCCCTAGAAACACATCAACTTCTTTCGCTCGTTTCGTGTTACCTGATTGGCTCGCGAAAATACCGGTCGGGTCCTCCACAAAATCCATATATAGGGAGAGATCCAATCCTTACACATTCATTTCGTACATCTCGATATGACAGGTAAATCTTCACACCAGTCCAGGTCCAGAAGGGCCGGTGTAATATTTCCGGTCAACCGTATTCACAGGCTCTTGAAAAATTTTAAATATACGCGTAGACGACAAATGCGTATAACTCTTAATTCTGCAGTATTCCTCGCTGCTGTTCTTGATTTTTATATGTATAAAGTTTTCCAGGAATGGTTTGATAGAAATGATGAGGACGGTGATGTTTGGAAATTCAATCCCAGGCGTCGTCTGTTTCCTGATTGAAATTTTACAGACTTAAAGGTATTTCTGTCTTGTGAAACGATTTCTTAAGGCGTAAACTCTTCTGAATTTTATGAAAAGGCCCTTTTAAGGGCCATACAAATATCTTGATTTTTTTGCAAATGAAGGTTTATAATTTATAGCTGTTTAGGATCACTTACGAATGATATAGATTTTAAATACTTATAAATTTTTCGTTTCAAATTCATTTTCTTTTTCCGACCTGAAAATACATAATTTTTCTAAATATGTTAGCATGTCTAAGAATAGCATTCAAAATCTTCTGTCACCAATCTATAAACTATTTGTATCTTATTTATTTCTAAATTAATAATTAACAAACTATAATTGTATTTTAAGTTATTAAATTTAATGCTAATTTACTTTTTCCACTTAATTTCTTAATGTGATTTTATCGCAGATGTTAATAATTTATAACAATTGTATACATTTATCTATCTTTATTAGTCATATGGTAAAATCATCTTTCTGTCTATTTTTGGAATCTAACTACTGAATACTCTAAATTGACTACATTTAAATTATTTTCAATGTAACTACATTATTTTTTAATATGAAATCGTGCGGTCATGAAAATGGCATTTTATTTAATCAATAATTTTTTCCTTTGTAAGCTTCTGATCACACTCGTTTTCCACGTATTCCGAATTATGAATGTCTTTTAGTTACTGAACTACAACTCTAAATTTTTTCTGTGTGGTTCCTGAAAGTGCCTTTTTTTTTTAAATTTTCGCTTCGTCTAGCTGTTTGCCTTGTTCATTTTACAACTTGAACATCTATTTTTCTAGACTTCTATTTTGAACTACTTTCTACTGCGGGCTTGCCCCGCCCTCCTAAACTCGGATTGGTTGTCCCGCCAGCCACCTCGTATAAATGCCCTTTCCCCTATCTTTCTACTCATTCCGTCTCCAACTCTCCGGCGGGCAGAGCAATGAGGGATTAGTTGTGTGGGGCTTCTCTTATCGTTGCATCGAAAGGCTGCCAGCTGTACGGTGCGAGCCGGCAACTGACAGGACTTCGGCGAGATAGAAAGTTTACCATCTGCACTTCACAACCTGAGCGCCGCGTGCTGTCACACCTTTAGGTCCTTGTTTTCCTTATTCTGTCGTGAATCCTTCACACAAAGTCGTCAAGTAGTGCTTAATACGCACTCGTCAAACGGTTTCTAAAGGCCGGAGATTTCGAATCTTCAGGTTGTCATCACTAACCGGAAAACAGAAATAAAGCCACGTGTTGCTTAGTTTCTGAATTTTAAAAAAGGCTCTTTTCAGAGCCATACAAATATCCTGTATGCTGTATGTTCGCAAATAAATGTGTATGATTTAAGAAGTGTTTAAGAACACTTATGAATGATTAAAACAGTGGGTTTTTTTAAATTTTCGTTTTAAATTTATTTTCTTTTTCCTACATGAAAAAACACATTTTTTTAAATACCTAGGAATAAGCCGTTTTTAATAGCTGGGAATAGCGTTCAAAATCTTCTACCAAAATTCGGCGAACTATTCGTATCTGACTTATTTCTCTTTTAATAATTAACTAATTATAATGGTATATTAGATTATTAAATTTAATGCAGATTTTCTTTTTTCACTTAATTTCTTAGTGAGATTTTAACACAGGCGATAACAGTTTATTACACAGTTATTCATTTACCTATCTTTATTATTCATGTGGTAAATATAAATTTGTGAAACTAACTATTGAATTGTCTAACTATTGAATACTCTCGAGTGACAACTGTAAAATTATTTTCAATGTAATTACACTAATTTGCAACATGAAATTGTGTTATCATGAATGTGTCACTTTTTTAATAAAAAATTTTACATATAGTCATACAGATATTTTTTCTTTATTTCTTTCCGAATTAAAGCTGAAAATTTCAAGTTTGTTAAGAACACCTACTTACGTAAAATTCAATAAAACCTTTTAAATTTTGCGTATTCTGATTTCTTCTTTTGTAAAGCAAACAAAAATATGTATCTAAATGGAAAGAAGCACACCCTTATAAACAAATGATCATTCCAACAGAATATAAAATGTAAGTAAACCAATATAAGTAATTTCATAAACATTGGTAAACTATTCTAAAAGGCATTTCGACATATTTTTTTATACGAAATGATATAACTTCATTTAAGATTTTTCACTTAAGACATGATAATTTTTAAAAGGAACCCTTGACTGATAGGGATATTTTAAGGCTTTAACAAGTTCTTCAAATTCATAGGAAAGAGTTTAAAGATCAGGCAAATTTTAGAGATCAGGTAATTTGAAAGTTTTACAGAAATTCGGGAAATATATTTTTACAAATATAGTTTTATTATCAGTGTGGTTTTTTATTTTCTTTAATTTTTTACTTTCTTTTGACCGAATAATTGTGCCATTCTATGAAACACTTTGTTTACACATAAAAGATTTTCTTTCTAATATTAGTAAACTTTTCAGCTAAAATTAGAAGAAAAATTATCTATTACGATTTAAATGTTAAAAGATATCAAAATTGTAAGATGCCCCTCTCCCCCCTGCATTTGCAGACTTAAAGATATTTCAGTTTTATGAAACGATTTCTTAAGTCGCAAAATTTCGAATCTTCAGCCTCTTTGGTTAAACATTAATGCAAAAATAAAGCCACACATTGCTATATTTCTGAATTTATAAAAAGGGGCTTTCCAGAGTCATACAAATATCTATAATTTTACGTATGAAGATATACATATACCAATGTAATATAAATTTATCTATACTTATTATTCGCATTCCGTAATTTTTTTGGCTAAATTTGAATTCGTTTTATTGAATACTGGAGAGTAATTTTAGTAGAATTATCTTACTTTACGGCAGGCATTTTACAGCAGACATCGTAACGACTATTTAATAGCCCTAGAAACACATCAACTTCTTTCGCTCGTTTCGTGTTACCTGATTGGCTCGCGAAAATACCGGTCGGGTCCTCCACGAAATCCATATATAGGGAGAGATCCAATCCTTACACATTCATTTCGTACATCTCGATATGAAAGGTAAATCTTCACACCAGTCCAGGTCCAGAAGGGCCGGTGTAATATTTCCGGTCAACCGTATTCACAGGCTCTTGAAAAATTTTAAATATACGCGTAGACGACAAATGCGTATAACTCTTAATTCTGCAGTATTCCTCGCTGCTGTTCTTGATTTTTATATGTATAAAGTCTTCCAGGAATGGTTTGATAGAAATGATGAGGACGGTGATGTTTGGAAATTCAATCCCAGGCGTCGTCTGTTTCCTGATTGAAATTTTACAGACTTAAAGGTATTTCTGTCTTGTGAAACGAATTCTTAAGGCGTAAACTCTTCTGAATTTTATAAAAAGGCCCTTTTAAGGGCCATACAAATATCTTGTTTTTTTTGCAAATGAAGGTTTATAATTTATAGCTGTTTAGGATCACTTACGAATGATATAGATTTTAAATACTTATAAATTTTTCGTTTCAAATTCATTTTCTTTTTCCGACATGAAAATACATAATTTTTCTAAATATGTTAGCATGTCTAAGAATAGCATTCAAAATCTTCTGTCACCAATCTATAAACTGTTTGTATCTTATTTATTTCTAATTTAATAATTAACAAACTATAATTGTATATTAAGTTATTAAATTTAATGCTATTTTACTTTTTCCACTTAATTTCTTAATGTGATTTTATCGCAGATGTTAATAATTTATAACAATTGTATACATTTATCTATCTTTATTAGTCATATGGTAAAATCATCTTTCTGTCTATTTTTGGAATCTAACTACTGAATACTCTAAATTGACTACATTTAAATTATTTTCAATGTAACTACATTATTTTTTAATATGAAATCGTGCGGTCATGAAAATGGCATTTTATTTAATCAATAATTTTTTCCTTTGTAAGCTTCTGATCACACTCGTTTTCCACGCATTCCGAATTATGAATGTCTTTTAGTTACTGAACTACAACTCTAAATTTTTTCTGTGTGGTTCCTGAAAGTGCCTTTTTTTTTAATTTTCGCTTCGTCTAGCTGTTTGCCTTGTTCATTTTACAACTTGAACATCTATTTTTCTAGACTTCTATTTTGAACTACTTTCTACTGCGGGCTTGCCCCGCCCTCCTAAACTCGGATTGGTTGTCCCGCCAGCCACCCCGTATAAATGCCCTTTCCCCTATCTTTCTACTCATTCCGTCTCCAACTCTCCGGCGGGCAGAACAATGAGGGATTAGTTGTGTGGGGCTTCTCTTATCGTTGCATCGAAAGGCTGCCAGCTGTACGGTGCGAGCCGGCAACTGACAGGACTTCGGCGAGATAGAAAGTTTACCATCGGCACTTCACAACCTGAGCGCCGCGTGCTGTCACACCTTTAGGTCCTTGTTTTCCTTATTCTGTCGTGAATCCTTCACACAAAGTCGTCAAGTAGTGCTTAATACGCACTCGTCAAACGGTTTCTAAAGGCCGGAGATTTCGAATCTTCAGGTTGTCATCACTAACCGGAAAACAGAAATAAAGCCACGTGTTGCTTAGTTTCTGAATTTTAAAAAAGGCTCTTTTCAGAGCCATACAAATATCCTGTATGCTGTATGTTCGCAAATAAATGTGTATGATTTAAGAAGTGTTTAAGAACACTTATGAATGATTAAAACAGTGGGTTTTTTTAAATTTTCGTTTTAAATTTATTTTCTTTTTCCTACATGAAAAAACACATTTTTTTAAATACCTAGGAATAAGCCGTTTTTAATAGCTGGGAATAGCGTTCAAAATCTTCTACCAAAATTCGGCGAACTATTCGTATCTGACTTATTTCTCTTTTAATAATTAACTAATTATAATGGTATATTAGATTATTAAATTTAATGCAGATTTTCTTTTTTCACTTAATTTCTTAGTGAGATTTTAACACAGGCGATAACAGTTTATTACACAGTTATTCATTTACCTATCTTTATTATTCATGTGGTAAATATAAATTTGTGAAACTAACTATTGAATTGTCTAACTATTGAATACTCTCGAGTGACAACTGTAAAATTATTTTCAATGTAATTACACTAATTTGCAACATGAAATTGTGTTATCATGAATGTGTCACTTTTTTAATAAAAAATTTTACATATAGTCATACAGATATTTTTTCTTTATTTCTTTCCGAATTAAAGCTGAAAATTTCAAGTTTGTTAAGAACACCTACTTACGTAAAATTCAATAAAACCTTTTAAATTTTGCGTATTCTGATTTCTTCTTTTGTAAAGCAAACAAAAATATGTATCTAAATGGAAAGAAGCACACCCTTATAAACAAATGATCATTCCAACAGAATATAAAATGTAAGTAAACCAATATAAGTAATTTCATAAACATTGGTAAACTATTCTAAAAGGCATTTCGACATATTTTTTTATACGAAATGATATAACTTCATTTAAGATTTTTCACTTAAGACATGATAATTTTTAAAAGGAACCCTTGACTGATAGGGATATTTTAAGGCTTTAACAAGTTCTTCAAATTCATAGGAAAGAGTTTAAAGATCAGGCAAATTTTAGAGATCAGGTAATTTGAAAGTTTTACAGAAATTCGGGAAATATATTTTTACAAATATAGTTTTATTATCAGTGTGGTTTTTTATTTTCTTTAATTTTTTACTTTCTTTTGACCGAATAATTGTGCCATTCTATGAAACACTTTGTTTACACATAAAAGATTTTCTTTCTAATATTAGTAAACTTTTCAGCTAAAATTAGAAGAAAAATTATCTATTACGATTTAAATGTTAAAAGATATCAAAATTGTAAGATGCCCCTCTCCCCCCTGCATTTGCAGACTTAAAGATATTTCAGTTTTATGAAACGATTTCTTACGTCGCCAAATTTCGAATCTTCAGCCTCTTTGGTTAAACATTAATGCAAAAATAAAGCCAAACATTGCTATATTTCTGAATTTATAAAAAGGGCCTTTCCAGAGTCATACAAATATCTATAATTTTACGTATGAAGATATACATATACCAATGTAATATAAATTTATCTATACTTATTATTCGCATTCCGTAATTTGTTTGGCTAAATTTGAATTCGTTTTATTGAATACTGGAGAGTAATTTTAGTAGAATTATCTTACTTTACGGCAGGCATTTTACAGCAGACATCGTAACGACTATTTAATAGCCCTAGAAACACATCAACTTCTTTCGCTCGTTTCGTGTTACCTGATTGGCTCGCGAAAATACCGGTCGGGTCCTCCACAAAATCCATATATAGGGAGAGATCCAATCCTTACACATTCATTTCGTACATCTCGATATGACAGGTAAATCTTCACACCAGTCCAGGTCCAGAAGGGCCGGTGTAATATTTCCGGTCAACCGTATTCACAGGCTCTTGAAAAATTTTAAATATACGCGTAGACGACAAATGCGTATAACTCTTAATTCTGCAGTATTCCTCGCTGCTGTTCTTGATTTTTATATGTATAAAGTTTTCCAGGAATGGTTTGATAGAAATGATGAGGACGGTGATGTTTGGAAATTCAATCCCAGGCGTCGTCTGTTTCCTGATTGAAATTTTACAGACTTAAAGGTATTTCTGTCTTGTGAAACGATTTCTTAAGGCGTAAACTCTTCTGAATTTTATGAAAAGGCCCTTTTAAGGGCCATACAAATATCTTGATTTTTTTGCAAATGAAGGTTTATAATTTATAGCTGTTTAGGATCACTTACGAATGATATAGATTTTAAATACTTATAAATTTTTCGTTTCAAATTCATTTTCTTTTTCCGACCTGAAAATACATAATTTTTCTAAATATGTTAGCATGTCTAAGAATAGCATTCAAAATCTTCTGTCACCAATCTATAAACTATTTGTATCTTATTTATTTCTAAATTAATAATTAACAAACTATAATTGTATTTTAAGTTATTAAATTTAATGCTATTTTACTTTTTCCACTTAATTTCTTAATGTGATTTTATCGCAGATGTTAATAATTTATAACAATTGTATACATTTATCTATCTTTATTAGTCATATGGTAAAATCATCTTTCTGTCTATTTTTGGAATCTAACTACTGAATACTCTAAATTGACTACATTTAAATTATTTTCAATGTAACTACATTATTTTTTAATATGAAATCGTGCGGTCATGAAAATGGCATTTTATTTAATCAATAATTTTTTCCTTTGTAAGCTTCTGATCACACTCGTTTTCCACGTATTCCGAATTATGAATGTCTTTTAGTTACTGAACTACAACTCTAAATTTTTTCTGTGTGGTTCCTGAAAGTGCCTTTTTTTTTTAAATTTTCGCTTCGTCTAGCTGTTTGCCTTGTTCATTTTACAACTTGAACATCTATTTTTCTAGACTTCTATTTTGAACTACTTTCTACTGCGGGCTTGCCCCGCCCTCCTAAACTCGGATTGGTTGTCCCGCCAGCCACCTCGTATAAATGCCCTTTCCCCTATCTTTCTACTCATTCCGTCTCCAACTCTCCGGCGGGCAGAGCAATGAGGGATTAGTTGTGTGGGGCTTCTCTTATCGTTGCATCGAAAGGCTGCCAGCTGTACGGTGCGAGCCGGCAACTGACAGGACTTCGGCGAGATAGAAAGTTTACCATCTGCACTTCACAACCTGAGCGCCGCGTGCTGTCACACCTTTAGGTCTTTGTTTTCCTTATTCTGTCGTGAATCCTTCACACAAAGTCGTCAAGTAGTGCTTAATACGCACTCGTCAAACGGTTTCTAAAGGCCGGAGATTTCGAATCTTCAGGTTGTCATCACTAACCGGAAAACAGAAATAAAGCCACGTGTTGCTTAGTTTCTGAATTTTAAAAAAGGCTCTTTTCAGAGCCATACAAATATCCTGTATGCTGTATGTTCGCAAATAAATGTGTATGATTTAAGAAGTGTTTAAGAACACTTATGAATGATTAAAACAGTGGGTTTTTTTAAATTTTCGTTTTAAATTTATTTTCTTTTTCCTACATGAAAAAACACATTTTTTTAAATACCTAGGAATAAGCCGTTTTTAATAGCTGGGAATAGCGTTCAAAATCTTCTACCAAAATTCGGCGAACTATTCGTATCTGACTTATTTCTCTTTTAATAATTAACTAATTATAATGGTATATTAGATTATTAAATTTAATGCAGATTTTCTTTTTTCACTTAATTTCTTAGTGAGATTTTAACACAGGCGATAACAGTTTATTACACAGTTATTCATTTACCTATCTTTATTATTCATGTGGTAAATATAAATTTGTGAAACTAACTATTGAATTGTCTAACTATTGAATACTCTCGAGTGACAACTGTAAAATTATTTTCAATGTAATTACACTAATTTGCAACATGAAATTGTGTTATCATGAATGTGTCACTTTTTTAATAAAAAATTTTACATATAGTCATACAGATATTTTTTCTTTATTTCTTTCCGAATTAAAGCTGAAAATTTCAAGTTTGTTAAGAACACCTACTTACGTAAAATTCAATAAAACCTTTTAAATTTTGCGTATTCTGATTTCTTCTTTTGTAAAGCAAACAAAAATATGTATCTAAATGGAAAGAAGCACACCCTTATAAACAAATGATCATTCCAACAGAATATAAAATGTAAGTAAACCAATATAAGTAATTTCATAAACATTGGTAAACTATTCTAAAAGGCATTTCGACATATTTTTTTATACGAAATGATATAACTTCATTTAAGATTTTTCACTTAAGACATGATAATTTTTAAAAGGAACCCTTGACTGATAGGGATATTTTAAGGCTTTAACAAGTTCTTCAAATTCATAGGAAAGAGTTTAAAGATCAGGCAAATTTTAGAGATCAGGTAATTTGAAAGTTTTACAGAAATTCGGGAAATATATTTTTACAAATATAGTTTTATTATCAGTGTGGTTTTTTATTTTCTTTAATTTTTTACTTTCTTTTGACCGAATAATTGTGCCATTCTATGAAACACTTTGTTTACACATAAAAGATTTTCTTTCTAATATTAGTAAACTTTTCAGCTAAAATTAGAAGAAAAATTATCTATTACGATTTAAATGTTAAAAGATATCAAAATTGTAAGATGCCCCTCTCCCCCCTGCATTTGCAGACTTAAAGATATTTCAGTTTTATGAAACGATTTCTTAAGTCGCAAAATTTCGAATCTTCAGCCTCTTTGGTTAAACATTAATGCAAAAATAAAGCCACACATTGCTATATTTCTGAATTTATAAAAAGGGCCTTTCCAGAGTCATACAAATATCTATAATTTTACGTATGAAGATATACATATACCAATGTAATATAAATTTATCTATACTTATTATTCGCATTCCGTAATTTTTTTGGCTAAATTTGAATTCGTTTTATTGAATACTGGAGAGTAATTTTAGTAGAATTATCTTACTTTACGGCAGGCATTTTACAGCAGACATCGTAACGACTATTTAATAGCCCTAGAAACACATCAACTTCTTTCGCTCGTTTCGTGTTACCTGATTGGCTCGCGAAAATACCGGTCGGGTCCTCCACGAAATCCATATATAGGGAGAGATCCAATCCTTACACATTCATTTCGTACATCTCGATATGAAAGGTAAATCTTCACACCAGTCCAGGTCCAGAAGGGCCGGTGTAATATTTCCGGTCAACCGTATTCACAGGCTCTTGAAAAATTTTAAATATACGCGTAGACGACAAATGCGTATAACTCTTAATTCTGCAGTATTCCTCGCTGCTGTTCTTGATTTTTATATGTATAAAGTTTTCCAGGAATGGTTTGATAGAAATGATGAGGACGGTGATGTTTGGAAATTCAATCCCAGGCGTCGTCTGTTTCCTGATTGAAATTTTACAGACTTAAAGGTATTTCTGTCTTGTGAAACGATTTCTTAAGGCGTAAACTCTTCTGAATTTTATGAAAAGGCCCTTTTAAGGGCCATACAAATATCTTGATTTTTTTGCAAATGAAGGTTTATAATTTATAGCTGTTTAGGATCACTTACGAATGATATAGATTTTAAATACTTATAAATTTTTCGTTTCAAATTCATTTTCTTTTTCCGACCTGAAAATACATAATTTTTCTAAATATGTTAGCATGTCTAAGAATAGCATTCAAAATCTTCTGTCACCAATCTATAAACTATTTGTATCTTATTTATTTCTAAATTAATAATTAACAAACTATAATTGTATTTTAAGTTATTAAATTTAATGCTATTTTACTTTTTCCACTTAATTTCTTAATGTGATTTTATCGCAGATGTTAATAATTTATAACAATTGTATACATTTATCTATCTTTATTAGTCATATGGTAAAATCATCTTTCTGTCTATTTTTGGAATCTAACTACTGAATACTCTAAATTGACTACATTTAAATTATTTTCAATGTAACTACATTATTTTTTAATATGAAATCGTGCGGTCATGAAAATGGCATTTTATTTAATCAATAATTTTTTCCTTTGTAAGCTTCTGATCACACTCGTTTTCCACGTATTCCGAATTATGAATGTCTTTTAGTTACTGAACTACAACTCTAAATTTTTTCTGTGTGGTTCCTGAAAGTGCCTTTTTTTTTTAAATTTTCGCTTCGTCTAGCTGTTTGCCTTGTTCATTTTACAACTTGAACATCTATTTTTCTAGACTTCTATTTTGAACTACTTTCTACTGCGGGCTTGCCCCGCCCTCCTAAACTCGGATTGGTTGTCCCGCCAGCCACCTCGTATAAATGCCCTTTCCCCTATCTTTCTACTCATTCCGTCTCCAACTCTCCGGCGGGCAGAGCAATGAGGGATTAGTTGTGTGGGGCTTCTCTTATCGTTGCATCGAAAGGCTGCCAGCTGTACGGTGCGAGCCGGCAACTGACAGGACTTCGGCGAGATAGAAAGTTTACCATCTGCACTTCACAACCTGAGCGCCGCGTGCTGTCACACCTTTAGGTCTTTGTTTTCCTTATTCTGTCGTGAATCCTTCACACAAAGTCGTCAAGTAGTGCTTAATACGCACTCGTCAAACGGTTTCTAAAGGCCGGAGATTTCGAATCTTCAGGTTGTCATCACTAACCGGAAAACAGAAATAAAGCCACGTGTTGCTTAGTTTCTGAATTTTAAAAAAGGCTCTTTTCAGAGCCATACAAATATCCTGTATGCTGTATGTTCGCAAATAAATGTGTATGATTTAAGAAGTGTTTAAGAACACTTATGAATGATTAAAACAGTGGGTTTTTTTAAATTTTCGTTTTAAATTTATTTTCTTTTTCCTACATGAAAAAACACATTTTTTTAAATACCTAGGAATAAGCCGTTTTTAATAGCTGGGAATAGCGTTCAAAATCTTCTACCAAAATTCGGCGAACTATTCGTATCTGACTTATTTCTCTTTTAATAATTAACTAATTATAATGGTATATTAGATTATTAAATTTAATGCAGATTTTCTTTTTTCACTTAATTTCTTAGTGAGATTTTAACACAGGCGATAACAGTTTATTACACAGTTATTCATTTACCTATCTTTATTATTCATGTGGTAAATATAAATTTGTGAAACTAACTATTGAATTGTCTAACTATTGAATACTCTCGAGTGACAACTGTAAAATTATTTTCAATGTAATTACACTAATTTGCAACATGAAATTGTGTTATCATGAATGTGTCACTTTTTTAATAAAAAATTTTACATATAGTCATACAGATATTTTTTCTTTATTTCTTTCCGAATTAAAGCTGAAAATTTCAAGTTTGTTAAGAACACCTACTTACGTAAAATTCAATAAAACCTTTTAAATTTTGCGTATTCTGATTTCTTCTTTTGTAAAGCAAACAAAAATATGTATCTAAATGGAAAGAAGCACACCCTTATAAACAAATGATCATTCCAACAGAATATAAAATGTAAGTAAACCAATATAAGTAATTTCATAAACATTGGTAAACTATTCTAAAAGGCATTTCGACATATTTTTTTATACGAAATGATATAACTTCATTTAAGATTTTTCACTTAAGACATGATAATTTTTAAAAGGAACCCTTGACTGATAGGGATATTTTAAGGCTTTAACAAGTTCTTCAAATTCATAGGAAAGAGTTTAAAGATCAGGCAAATTTTAGAGATCAGGTAATTTGAAAGTTTTACAGAAATTCGGGAAATATATTTTTACAAATATAGTTTTATTATCAGTGTGGTTTTTTATTTTCTTTAATTTTTTACTTTCTTTTGACCGAATAATTGTGCCATTCTATGAAACACTTTGTTTACACATAAAAGATTTTCTTTCTAATATTAGTAAACTTTTCAGCTAAAATTAGAAGAAAAATTATCTATTACGATTTAAATGTTAAAAGATATCAAAATTGTAAGATGCCCCTCTCCCCCCTGCATTTGCAGACTTAAAGATATTTCAGTTTTATGAAACGATTTCTTAAGTCGCAAAATTTCGAATCTTCAGCCTCTTTGGTTAAACATTAATGCAAAAATAAAGCCACACATTGCTATATTTCTGAATTTATAAAAAGGGCCTTTCCAGAGTCATACAAATATCTATAATTTTACGTATGAAGATATACATATACCAATGTAATATAAATTTATCTATACTTATTATTCGCATTCCGTAATTTTTTTGGCTAAATTTGAATTCGTTTTATTGAATACTGGAGAGTAATTTTAGTAGAATTATCTTACTTTACGGCAGGCATTTTACAGCAGACATCGTAACGACTATTTAATAGCCCTAGAAACACATCAACTTCTTTCGCTCGTTTCGTGTTACCTGATTGGCTCGCGAAAATACCGGTCGGGTCCTCCACGAAATCCATATATAGGGAGAGATCCAATCCTTACACATTCATTTCGTACATCTCGATATGAAAGGTAAATCTTCACACCAGTCCAGGTCCAGAAGGGCCGGTGTAATATTTCCGGTCAACCGTATTCACAGGCTCTTGAAAAATTTTAAATATACGCGTAGACGACAAATGCGTATAACTCTTAATTCTGCAGTATTCCTCGCTGCTGTTCTTGATTTTTATATGTATAAAGTTTTCCAGGAATGGTTTGATAGAAATGATGAGGACGGTGATGTTTGGAAATTCAATCCCAGGCGTCGTCTGTTTCCTGATTGAAATTTTACAGACTTAAAGGTATTTCTGTCTTGTGAAACGAATTCTTAAGGCGTAAACTCTTCTGAATTTTATAAAAAGGCCCTTTTAAGGGCCATACAAATATCTTGTTTTTTTTGCAAATGAAGGTTTATAATTTATAGCTGTTTAGGATCACTTACGAATGATATAGATTTTAAATACTTATAAATTTTTCGTTTCAAATTCATTTTCTTTTTCCGACATGAAAATACATAATTTTTCTAAATATGTTAGCATGTCTAAGAATAGCATTCAAAATCTTCTGTCACCAATCTATAAACTGTTTGTATCTTATTTATTTCTAATTTAATAATTAACAAACTATAATTGTATATTAAGTTATTAAATTTAATGCTATTTTACTTTTTCCACTTAATTTCTTAATGTGATTTTATCGCAGATGTTAATAATTTATAACAATTGTATACATTTATCTATCTTTATTAGTCATATGGTAAAATCATCTTTCTGTCTATTTTTGGAATCTAACTACTGAATACTCTAAATTGACTACATTTAAATTATTTTCAATGTAACTACATTATTTTTTAATATGAAATCGTGCGGTCATGAAAATGGCATTTTATTTAATCAATAATTTTTTCCTTTGTAAGCTTCTGATCACACTCGTTTTCCACGCATTCCGAATTATGAATGTCTTTTAGTTACTGAACTACAACTCTAAATTTTTTCTGTGTGGTTCCTGAAAGTGCCTTTTTTTTTAATTTTCGCTTCGTCTAGCTGTTTGCCTTGTTCATTTTACAACTTGAACATCTATTTTTCTAGACTTCTATTTTGAACTACTTTCTACTGCGGGCTTGCCCCGCCCTCCTAAACTCGGATTGGTTGTCCCGCCAGCCACCCCGTATAAATGCCCTTTCCCCTATCTTTCTACTCATTCCGTCTCCAACTCTCCGGCGGGCAGAACAATGAGGGATTAGTTGTGTGGGGCTTCTCTTATCGTTGCATCGAAAGGCTGCCAGCTGTACGGTGCGAGCCGGCAACTGACAGGACTTCGGCGAGATAGAAAGTTTACCATCGGCACTTCACAACCTGAGCGCCGCGTGCTGTCACACCTTTAGGTCCTTGTTTTCCTTATTCTGTCGTGAATCCTTCACACAAAGTCGTCAAGTAGTGCTTAATACGCACTCGTCAAACGGTTTCTAAAGGCCGGAGATTTCGAATCTTCAGGTTGTCATCACTAACCGGAAAACAGAAATAAAGCCACGTGTTGCTTAGTTTCTGAATTTTAAAAAAGGCTCTTTTCAGAGCCATACAAATATCCTGTATGCTGTATGTTCGCAAATAAATGTGTATGATTTAAGAAGTGTTTAAGAACACTTATGAATGATTAAAACAGTGGGTTTTTTTAAATTTTCGTTTTAAATTTATTTTCTTTTTCCTACATGAAAAAACACATTTTTTTAAATACCTAGGAATAAGCCGTTTTTAATAGCTGGGAATAGCGTTCAAAATCTTCTACCAAAATTCGGCGAACTATTCGTATCTGACTTATTTCTCTTTTAATAATTAACTAATTATAATGGTATATTAGATTATTAAATTTAATGCAGATTTTCTTTTTTCACTTAATTTCTTAGTGAGATTTTAACACAGGCGATAACAGTTTATTACACAGTTATTCATTTACCTATCTTTATTATTCATGTGGTAAATATAAATTTGTGAAACTAACTATTGAATTGTCTAACTATTGAATACTCTCGAGTGACAACTGTAAAATTATTTTCAATGTAATTACACTAATTTGCAACATGAAATTGTGTTATCATGAATGTGTCACTTTTTTAATAAAAAATTTTACATATAGTCATACAGATATTTTTTCTTTATTTCTTTCCGAATTAAAGCTGAAAATTTCAAGTTTGTTAAGAACACCTACTTACGTAAAATTCAATAAAACCTTTTAAATTTTGCGTATTCTGATTTCTTCTTTTGTAAAGCAAACAAAAATATGTATCTAAATGGAAAGAAGCACACCCTTATAAACAAATGATCATTCCAACAGAATATAAAATGTAAGTAAACCAATATAAGTAATTTCATAAACATTGGTAAACTATTCTAAAAGGCATTTCGACATATTTTTTTATACGAAATGATATAACTTCATTTAAGATTTTTCACTTAAGACATGATAATTTTTAAAAGGAACCCTTGACTGATAGGGATATTTTAAGGCTTTAACAAGTTCTTCAAATTCATAGGAAAGAGTTTAAAGATCAGGCAAATTTTAGAGATCAGGTAATTTGAAAGTTTTACAGAAATTCGGGAAATATATTTTTACAAATATAGTTTTATTATCAGTGTGGTTTTTTATTTTCTTTAATTTTTTACTTTCTTTTGACCGAATAATTGTGCCATTCTATGAAACACTTTGTTTACACATAAAAGATTTTCTTTCTAATATTAGTAAACTTTTCAGCTAAAATTAGAAGAAAAATTATCTATTACGATTTAAATGTTAAAAGATATCAAAATTGTAAGATGCCCCTCTCCCCCCTGCATTTGCAGACTTAAAGATATTTCAGTTTTATGAAACGATTTCTTAAGTCGCAAAATTTCGAATCTTCAGCCTCTTTGGTTAAACATTAATGCAAAAATAAAGCCACACATTGCTATATTTCTGAATTTATAAAAAGGGCCTTTCCAGAGTCATACAAATATCTATAATTTTACGTATGAAGATATACATATACCAATGTAATATAAATTTATCTATACTTATTATTCGCATTCCGTAATTTTTTTGGCTAAATTTGAATTCGTTTTATTGAATACTGGAGAGTAATTTTAGTAGAATTATCTTACTTTACGGCAGGCATTTTACAGCAGACATCGTAACGACTATTTAATAGCCCTAGAAACACATCAACTTCTTTCGCTCGTTTCGTGTTACCTGATTGGCTCGCGAAAATACCGGTCGGGTCCTCCACGAAATCCATATATAGGGAGAGATCCAATCCTTACACATTCATTTCGTACATCTCGATATGAAAGGTAAATCTTCACACCAGTCCAGGTCCAGAAGGGCCGGTGTAATATTTCCGGTCAACCGTATTCACAGGCTCTTGAAAAATTTTAAATATACGCGTAGACGACAAATGCGTATAACTCTTAATTCTGCAGTATTCCTCGCTGCTGTTCTTGATTTTTATATGTATAAAGTTTTCCAGGAATGGTTTGATAGAAATGATGAGGACGGTGATGTTTGGAAATTCAATCCCAGGCGTCGTCTGTTTCCTGATTGAAATTTTACAGACTTAAAGGTATTTCTGTCTTGTGAAACGAATTCTTAAGGCGTAAACTCTTCTGAATTTTATAAAAAGGCCCTTTTAAGGGCCATACAAATATCTTGTTTTTTTTGCAAATGAAGGTTTATAATTTATAGCTGTTTAGGATCACTTACGAATGATATAGATTTTAAATACTTATAAATTTTTCGTTTCAAATTCATTTTCTTTTTCCGACATGAAAATACATAATTTTTCTAAATATGTTAGCATGTCTAAGAATAGCATTCAAAATCTTCTGTCACCAATCTATAAACTGTTTGTATCTTATTTATTTCTAATTTAATAATTAACAAACTATAATTGTATATTAAGTTATTAAATTTAATGCTATTTTACTTTTTCCACTTAATTTCTTAATGTGATTTTATCGCAGATGTTAATAATTTATAACAATTGTATACATTTATCTATCTTTATTAGTCATATGGTAAAATCATCTTTCTGTCTATTTTTGGAATCTAACTACTGAATACTCTAAATTGACTACATTTAAATTATTTTCAATGTAACTACATTATTTTTTAATATGAAATCGTGCGGTCATGAAAATGGCATTTTATTTAATCAATAATTTTTTCCTTTGTAAGCTTCTGATCACACTCGTTTTCCACGCATTCCGAATTATGAATGTCTTTTAGTTACTGAACTACAACTCTAAATTTTTTCTGTGTGGTTCCTGAAAGTGCCTTTTTTTTTAATTTTCGCTTCGTCTAGCTGTTTGCCTTGTTCATTTTACAACTTGAACATCTATTTTTCTAGACTTCTATTTTGAACTACTTTCTACTGCGGGCTTTCCCCGCCCTCCTAAACTCGGATTGGTTGTCCCGCCAGCCACCCCGTATAAATGCCCTTTCCCCTATCTTTCTACTCATTCCGTCTCCAACTCTCCGGCGGGCAGAACAATGAGGGATTAGTTGTGTGGGGCTTCTCTTATCGTTGCATCGAAAGGCTGCCAGCTGTACGGTGCGAGCCGGCAACTGACAGGACTTCGGCGAGATAGAAAGTTTACCATCGGCACTTCACAACCTGAGCGCCGCGTGCTGTCACACCTTTAGGTCCTTGTTTTCCTTATTCTGTCGTGAATCCTTCACACAAAGTCTTCAATTAGTGATTAATACGCACTCGTCAAACGGTTTCTAAAGGCCGTAAATTTCGAATCTTCAGGTTGTCATCACTAACCGGAAAACAGAAATAAAGCCACGTGTTGCTTAGTTTCTGAATTTTAAAAAAGGCTCTTTTCAAAGCCATACAAATATCCTGTATGCTGTATGTTCGCAAATAAATGTGTATGATTTAAGAAGTGTTTAAGAACACTTATGAATGATTAAAACAGTGGGTTTTTTTAAATTTTCGTTTTAAATTTATTTTCTTTTTCCTACATGAAAAAACACATTTTTTTAAATACCTAGGAATAAGCCGTTTTTAATAGCTGGGAATAGCGTTCAAAATCTTCTACCAAAATTCGGCGAACTATTCGTATCTGACTTATTTCTCTTTTAATAATTAACTAATTATAATGGTATATTAGATTATTAAATTTAATGCAGATTTTCTTTTTTCACTTAATTTCTTAGTGAGATTTTAACACAGGCGATAACAGTTTATTACACAGTTATTCATTTACCTATCTTTATTATTCATGTGGTAAATATAAATTTGTGAAACTAACTATTGAATTGTCTAACTATTGAATACTCTCGAGTGACAACTGTAAAATTATTTTCAATGTAATTACACTAATTTGCAACATGAAATTGTGTTATCATGAATGTGTCACTTTTTTAATAAAAAATTTTACATATAGTCATACAGATATTTTTTCTTTATTTCTTTCCGAATTAAAGCTGAAAATTTCAAGTTTGTTAAGAACACCTACTTACGTAAAATTCAATAAAACCTTTTAAATTTTGCGTATTCTGATTTCTTCTTTTGTAAAGCAAACAAAAATATGTATCTAAATGGAAAGAAGCACACCCTTATAAACAAATGATCATTCCAACAGAATATAAAATGTAAGTAAACCAATATAAGTAATTTCATAAACATTGGTAAACTATTCTAAAAGGCATTTCGACATATTTTTTTATACGAAATGATATAACTTCATTTAAGATTTTTCACTTAAGACATGATAATTTTTAAAAGGAACCCTTGACTGATAGGGATATTTTAAGGCTTTAACAAGTTCTTCAAATTCATAGGAAAGAGTTTAAAGATCAGGCAAATTTTAGAGATCAGGTAATTTGAAAGTTTTACAGAAATTCGGGAAATATATTTTTACAAATATAGTTTTATTATCAGTGTGGTTTTTTATTTTCTTTAATTTTTTACTTTCTTTTGACCGAATAATTGTGCCATTCTATGAAACACTTTGTTTACACATAAAAGATTTTCTTTCTAATATTAGTAAACTTTTCAGCTAAAATTAGAAGAAAAATTATCTATTACGATTTAAATGTTAAAAGATATCAAAATTGTAAGATGCCCCTCTCCCCCCTGCATTTGCAGACTTAAAGATATTTCAGTTTTATGAAACGATTTCTTAAGTCGCAAAATTTCGAATCTTCAGCCTCTTTGGTTAAACATTAATGCAAAAATAAAGCCACACATTGCTATATTTCTGAATTTATAAAAAGGGCCTTTCCAGAGTCATACAAATATCTATAATTTTACGTATGAAGATATACATATACCAATGTAATATAAATTTATCTATACTTATTATTCGCATTCCGTAATTTTTTTGGCTAAATTTGAATTCGTTTTATTGAATACTGGAGAGTAATTTTAGTAGAATTATCTTACTTTACGGCAGGCATTTTACAGCAGACATCGTAACGACTATTTAATAGCCCTAGAAACACATCAACTTCTTTCGCTCGTTTCGTGTTACCTGATTGGCTCGCGAAAATACCGGTCGGGTCCTCCACGAAATCCATATATAGGGAGAGATCCAATCCTTACACATTCATTTCGTACATCTCGATATGAAAGGTAAATCTTCACACCAGTCCAGGTCCAGAAGGGCCGGTGTAATATTTCCGGTCAACCGTATTCACAGGCTCTTGAAAAATTTTAAATATACGCGTAGACGACAAATGCGTATAACTCTTAATTCTGCAGTATTCCTCGCTGCTGTTCTTGATTTTTATATGTATAAAGTTTTCCAGGAATGGTTTGATAGAAATGATGAGGACGGTGATGTTTGGAAATTCAATCCCAGGCGTCGTCTGTTTCCTGATTGAAATTTTACAGACTTAAAGGTATTTCTGTCTTGTGAAACGAATTCTTAAGGCGTAAACTCTTCTGAATTTTATAAAAAGGCCCTTTTAAGGGCCATACAAATATCTTGTTTTTTTTTGCAAATGAAGGTTTATAATTTATAGCTGTTTAGGATCACTTACGAATGATATAGATTTTAAATACTTATAAATTTTTCGTTTCAAATTCATTTTCTTTTTCCGACATGAAAATACATAATTTTTCTAAATATGTTAGCATGTCTAAGAATAGCATTCAAAATCTTCTGTCACCAATCTATAAACTGTTTGTATCTTATTTATTTCTAATTTAATAATTAACAAACTATAATTGTATATTAAGTTATTAAATTTAATGCTATTTTACTTTTTCCACTTAATTTCTTAATGTGATTTTATCGCAGATGTTAATAATTTATAACAATTGTATACATTTATCTATCTTTATTAGTCATATGGTAAAATCATCTTTCTGTCTATTTTTGGAATCTAACTACTGAATACTCTAAATTGACTACATTAAATTATTTTCAATGTAACTACATTATTTTTTAATATGAAATCGTGCGGTCATGAAAATGGCATTTTATTTAATCAATAATTTTTTCCTTTGTAAGCTTCTGATCACACTCGTTTTCCACGTATTCCGAATTATGAATGTCTTTTAGTTACCGAACTACAACTCTAAATTTTTTCTGTGTGGTTCCTGAAAGTGCCTTTTTTTTTTTTTCGCTTCGTCTAGCTGTTTGCCTTGTTCATTTTACAACTTGAACATCTATTTTTCTAGACTTCTATTTTGAACTACTTTCTACTGCGGGCTTGCCCCGCCCTCCTAAACTCGGATTGGTTGTCCCGCCAGCCACCTCGTATAAATGCCCTTTCCCCTATCTTTCTACTCATTCCGTCTCCAACTCTCCGGCGGGCAGAGCAATGAGGGATTAGTTGTGTGGGGCTTCTCTTATCGTTGCATCGAAAGGCTGCCAGCTGTACGGTGCGGGCCGGCAACTGACAGGACTTCGGCGAGATAGAAAGTTTACCATCTGCACTTCACAACCTGAGCGCCGCGTGCTGTCACACCTTTAGGTCCTTGTTTTCCTTATTCTGTCGTGAATCCTTCACACAAAGTCGTCAAGTAGTGCTTAATACGCACTCGTCAAACGGTTTCTAAAGGCCGGAGATTTCGAATCTTCAGGTTGTCATCACTAACCGGAAAACAGAAATAAAGCCACGTGTTGCTTAGTTTCTGAATTTTAAAAAAGGCTCTTTTCAGAGCCGTACAAATATCCTGTATGCTGTATGTTCGCAAATAAATGTGTATGATTTAAGAAGTGTTTAAGAACACTTATGAATGATTAAAACAGTGGGTTTTTTTAAATTTTCGTTTTAAATTTATTTTCTTTTTCCTACATGAAAAAACACATTTTTTTAAATACCTAGGAATAAGCCGTTTTTAATAGCTGGGAATAGCGTTCAAAATCTTCTACCAAAATTCGGCGAACTATTCGTATCTGACTTATTTCTCTTTTAATAATTAACTAATTATAATGGTATATTAGATTATTAAATTTAATGCAGATTTTCTTTTTTCACTTAATTTCTTAGTGAGATTTTAACACAGGCGATAACAGTTTATTACACAGTTATTCATTTACCTATCTTTATTATTCATGTGGTAAATATAAATTTGTGAAACTAACTATTGAATTGTCTAACTATTGAATACTCTCGAGTGACAACTGTAAAATTATTTTCAATGTAATTACACTAATTTGCAACATGAAATTGTGTTATCATGAATGTGTCACTTTTTTAATAAAAAATTTTACATATAGTCATACAGATATTTTTTCTTTATTTCTTTCCGAATTAAAGCTGAAAATTTCAAGTTTGTTAAGAACACCTACTTACGTAAAATTCAATAAAACCTTTTAAATTTTGCGTATTCTGATTTCTTCTTTTGTAAAGCAAACAAAAATATGTATCTAAATGGAAAGAAGCACACCCTTATAAACAAATGATCATTCCAACAGAATATAAAATGTAAGTAAACCAATATAAGTAATTTCATAAACATTGGTAAACTATTCTAAAAGGCATTTCGACATATTTTTTTTATACGAAATGATATAACTTCATTTAAGATTTTTCACTTAAGACATGATAATTTTTAAAAGGAACCCTTGACTGATAGGGATATTTTAAGGCTTTAACAAGTTCTTCAAATTCATAGAAAAGAGTTTAAAGATCAGGCAAATTTTAGAGATCAGGTAATTTGAAAGTTTTACAGAAATTCGGAAAATATATTTTTACAAATATAGTTTTATTATCAGTGTGGTTTTTTATTTTCTTTCATTTTTTACTTTCTTTTGACCGAATAATTGTGCCATTCTATGAAACACTTTGTTTACACATAAAAGATTTTCTTTCTAATATTAGTAAACTTTTCAGCTAAAATTAGAAGAAAAATTATCTATTACGATTTAAATGTTAAAAGATATCAAAATTGTAAGATGCCCCTCTCCCCCCTGCATTTGCAGACTTAAAGATATTTCAGTTTTATGAAACGATTTCTTACGTCGCAAAATTTCGAATCTTCAGCCTCTTTGGTTAAACATTAATGCAAAAATAAAGCCACACATTGCTATATTTCTGAATTTATAAAAAGGGCCTTTCCAGAGTCATACAAATATCTATAATTTTACGTATGAAGATATACATATACCAATGTAATATAAATTTATCTATACTTATTATTCGCATTCCGTAATTTTTTTGGCTAAATTTGAATTCGTTTTATTGAATACTGGAGAGTAATTTTAGTAGAATTATCTTACTTTAAGGCAGGCATTTTACAGCAGACATCGTAACGACTATTTAATAGCCCTAGAAACACATCAACTTCTTTCGCTCGTTTCGTGTTACCTGATTGGCTCGCGAAAATACCGGTCGGGTCCTCCACGAAATCCATATATAGGGAGATATCCAATCCTTACACATTCATTTCGTACATCTCGATATGACAGGTAAATCTTCACACCAGTCCAGGTCCAGAAGGGCCGGTGTAATATTTCCGGTCAACCGTATTCACAGGCTCTTGAAAAATTTTAAATATACGCGTAGACGACAAATGCGTATAACTCTTAATTCTGCAGTATTCCTCGCTGCTGTTCTTGATTTTTATATGTATAAAGTTTTCCAGGAATGGTTTGATAGAAATGATGAGGACGGTGATGTTTGGAAATTCAATCCCAGGCGTCGTCTGTTTCCTGATTGAAATTTTACAGACTTAAAGGTATTTCTGTCTTGTGAAACGATTTCTTAAGGCGTAAACTCTTCTGAATTTTATAAAAAGGCCCTTTTAAGGGCCATACAAATATCTTGTTTTTTTTGCAAATGAAGGTTTATAATTTATAGCTGTTTAGGATCACTTACGAATGATATAGATTTTAAATACTTATAAATTTTTCGTTTCAAATTCATTTTCTTTTTCCGACATGAAAATACATAATTTTTCTAAATATGTTAGCATGTCTAAGAATAGCATTCAAAATCTTCTGTCACCAATCTATAAACTTTTTGTATCTTATTTATTTCTAAATTAATAATTAACAAACTATAATTGTATTTTAAGTTTTTAAATTTAATGCTATTTTACTTTTTCCACTTAATTTCTTAATGTGATTTTATCGCAGATGTTAGTAATTTATAACAATTGTATACATTTATCTATCTTTATTAGTCATATGGTAAAATCATCTTTCTGTCTATTTTTGGAATCTAACTACTGAATACTCTAAATTGACTACATTTAAATTATTTTCAATGTAACTACATTATTTTTTAATATGAAATCGGGCGGTCATGAAAATGGCATTTTATTTAATCAATTATTTTTTCCTTTGTAAGCTTCTCAAGCACACTCGTTTTCCACGCATTCCGAAATATGAATATCTTTTAGTTACTGAACTACAACTCTAAATTTTTTCTGTGTGGTTCCTGAAAGTGCCTTTTATTTTTAATTTTCGCTTCGTCTAGCTGTTTGCCTTGTTCATTTTACAACTTGAACATCTATTTTTCTAGACTTCTATTTTGAACTACTTTCTACTGCGGGCTTGCCCCGCCCTCCTAAACTCGGATTGGTTGTCTCGCCAGCCACCCCGTATAAATGCCCTTTCCCCTATCTTTCTACTCATTCCGTCTGCAACTCTCCGGCGGGCAGAGCGTTGAGGGATTAGTTATGTGGGGCTTCTCTTATCGTGTCATCAAAAGGCTGCCAGCTGTACGGTGCGGGCCGGCAACTGACGGGACTTCGGCGAGATAGAAAGTTTACCATCGGCACTTCACAACCTGAGCGCCGCGTGCTGTCACACCTTTAGGTCCTTGTTTTCCTTATTCTGTCGTGAATCCTTCACACAAAGTCGTCAAGTAGTGCTTAATACGCACTCGTTAAACGGTTTCTAAAGGCCGAAGATTTCGAATCTTCAGGTTGTTATCACTACCCGGAAATCAGAAATAAAGCCACGCGTTGCTTAGTTTCTGAATTTTTAAAAAGGCTCTTTTCAGAGACATACAAATATCCTGTATGCTGTATGTTCGCAAATAAATGTGTATGATTTAAGAAGTGTTTAAGAACACTTATGAATGATTAAAACAGTGGGTTTTTTTAAATTTTCGTTTTAAATTTATTTTCTTTTTCCTACATGAAAAAACACATTTTTTTAAATACCTAGGAATAAGCCTTTTTTAATAGCTGGGAATAGCGTTCAAAATCTTCTACCAAAATTCGGCGAATTATTCGTATCTTACTTATTTCTCTTTTAATAATTAACTAATTATAATGGTATATTAGATTATTAAATTTAATGCAGATTTTCTTTTTTCACTTAATTTCTTAGTGAGATTTTAACACAGGCGATAACAGTTTATTACAGAGTTATTCATTTACCTATCTTTATTATTCATGTGGTAAATATAAATTTGTGCATATGTTTCAAACCTAACTATTGAATACTCTCGAGTGACAACTGTAAAATTATTTTCAATGTAATTACACTAATTTGCAACATGAAATTGTGTTATCATGAATGTGTCACTTTTTTAATAAAAAATTTTACATATAGTCATACAGATATTTTTTTTTATTTCTTTCCGAATTAAAGCTGAAAATTTCAAGTTTGTTAAGAACACCTACTTACGTAAAATTCAATAAAACCTTTTAAATTTTGCGTATTCTGATTTCTTCTTTTGTAAAGCAAACAAAAATATGTATCTAAATGGAAATAAGCACACCCTTATAAACAAATGGTCATTCCAACAGAATATAAAGTTTAAGTAAACCAATATAAGTAATTTCATAAACATTGGTAAACTATTCTAAAAGGCATTTCGACATATTTTTTTTATACGAAATGATATAACTTCATTTAAGATTTTTCACTTAAGACATGATAATTTTTAAAAGGAACCCTTGACTGATAGGGATATTTTAAGGCTTTAACAAGTTCTTCAAATTCATAGAAAAGAGTTTAAAGATCAGGCAAATTTTAGAGATCAGGTAATTTGAAAATTTTACAGAAATTCGGGAAATATATTTTTACAAATATAGTTTTATTATCAGTGTGGTTTTTTATTTTCTTTAATTTTTTAC
Source organism: Maratus speculifer (assembly GCA_964019185.1). Lineage (NCBI taxonomy): Eukaryota > Metazoa > Arthropoda > Arachnida > Araneae > Salticidae > Maratus > Maratus speculifer. The sequence continues at coordinate 62,761,254 of OZ025303.1, forward strand.
TTTCTTTTGACCGAATAATTGTGCCATTTTATGAAACACTTTGTTTACACATAAAAGATTGTCTTTCTAATATTAGTAAACTTTTCAGCTAAAATTAGAAGAAAAATTATCTATTACGATTTAAATGTTAAAAGATATCAAAATTGTAAGATGCCCCTCTCCCCCCTGCATTTGCAGACTTAAAGATATTTCAGTTTTATGAAACGATTTCTTACGTCGCAAAATTTCGAATCTTCAGCCTCTTTGGTTAAACATTAATGCAAAAATAAAGCCACACATTGCTATATTTCTGAATTTATAAACAGGGCCTTTCTAGAGTCATACAAATATGTATAATTTTACGTATGAAGATATACATATACCAATGTAATATAAATTTATCTATACTTATTATTCGCATTCCGTAATTTTTTTGGCTAAATTTGAATTCGTTTTATTGAATACTGGAGAGTAATTTTAGTAGAATTATCTTACTTTACGGCAGGCATTTTACAGTAGACATCGTAACGACTATTTAATAGCCCTAGAAACACATCAACTTCTTTCGCTCGTTTCGTGTTATCTGATTGGCTCGCGAAAATACCGGTCGGGTCCTCCACAAAATCCATATATAGGGAGAGATCCAATCCTTACACATTCATTTCGTACATCTCGATATGACAGGTAAATCTTCACACCAGTCCAGGTCCAGAAGGGCCGGTGTAATATTTCCGGTCAACCGTATTCACAGGCTCCTGAAAAATTTTAAATATACGCGTAGACGACAAATGCGTATAACTCTTAATTCTGCAGTATTCCTCGCTGCTGTTCTTGATTTTTATATGTATAAAGTTTTCCAGGAATATTTTGATAGAAATGATGAGGACGATGATGTTTGGAAATTCAATCCCAGGCGTCGTCTGTTTCCTGATTGAAATTTTGCAGACTTAAAGGTATTTATGTCTTGTGAAACAATTTCTTAAGGTTTAAACTCTTCTGAATTTTATAAAAACGCCCTTTTAACGGCCATACAAATATCTTGATTTTTTTGCAAATGAAGGTTTATAACTTATAGTTGTTTAGGATCACTTACGAATGATACAGATTTTAAATACTTATAAATTTTTCGTTTCAAATTCATTTTCTCTTTCCGTCATGAAAATACATAATTTTTCTAAATATGTTAGCATGTCTAAGAATAGCATTCAAAATTTTCTGTCACCAATCTATAAACTGTTTGTATCTTATTTATTTCTAATTTAATAATTAACAAAGTATAATTGTATATTAAGTTATTAAATTTAATGCTATTTTACTTTTTCCACTTAATTTCTTAATGTGATTTTATCGCAGATGTTAATAATTTATAACAATTGTATACATTTATCTATCTTTATTAGTCATATGGTAAAATCATCTTTCTATGTATTTTTGGAATCTAACTACTGAATACTCTAAATTGACTACATTTAAATTATTTTGGTCATGAAAATGGCATTTTAATTAATCAATAATTTTTTCCTTTGTTCCGCCAGCCACTTCGTATAAATGCCATCTCCCCTATCTTTCTACTCATTCCGTCTCCAACTCCCCGGCGGGCAGACCGTTGAGGGATTAGTTGTGTGGGGCTTTTCTTATCGTTGCATCGAAAGGCTGCCAGCTGTACGGTGCGGGCCGGCAACTGACGGGACTTCGGCGAGATAGAAAGTTTACCATCGGCACTTCACAACCTGAGCGCCGCGTGCTGCCACACCTTTAGGTCCTTGTTTTCCTTATTCTGTCGTGAATCCTTCACACAAAGTCGTCAAGTAGTGCTTAATGCGTACTCGTCAAACGGTTTCTAAAGGCCGGAGATTTTGAATCTTCAGGTTGTCATCACTAACCGGAAAACAGAAATAAAGCCACGCGTTGCTTAGTTTCTGAATTTAAAGAAAGGCTCTTTTCAGAGCCATACAAATATGCTGTATGTTTGCAAATAAATGTGTATGATTTAAGAACACTTATGAATGATTAAAACAGTGGGTTTTTTTAAATTTTCGTTTTAAATTTAATTTCTTTTTCCTACATGAAAAAACACATTTTTTTAAATACCTAGGAATAAGCCTTTTTTAATAGCTGGGAATAGCGTTCAAAATCTTCTACCAAAATTCGGTGAACTATTCGAATCTTACTTATTTCTGTTTTAATAATTAACTAATTATAATGGTATATTAGATAATTAAATTTAATGCAGATTTTCTTTTTTCACTTAATTTCTTAGCGAGATTTTAACACAGTCGTTAACAGTTTATTACACAGTTATTCATTTACCTATCTTTATTATTCATGTGGTAAATATAAATTTGTGCATATTAGAGTTGGCCGAGGAGTCGACTCTAAATCTCGACTCCTTACAAGTGAATCGAACTATCAACTCCTATCTGGCTAACGGAGTCGACTCAAAAGAGTCGAACTTTCATTTCAACTCAGTTTGGGATTCGGAGTCGAAAAGTCAACTCACTCACTCAAAGAGTGGTTGGACCAGTTTAACAGAGTATCGGACTTGGAGAATCGAGAGTTGAAGATTGGGTGGTCGACTCTTCGATTCTTCGACTCCTTGAAAACCACCCTTTCGACTCGGTATCAGATTTCGACTGTTCGAATCCGCGCTGGGCTTTTTAGCAAAAAACAAATGTCTTGGTTTGACTTTATATTGCGGTTGGGGATTTGGGAAAAGAGGAGGCAGTGTAGATGTGCATTTCACGTGTAATTAGGAAGATACCGAATGAATGAAAAGAGTGTGAGGGGCAGAGAAAAAAGGGCTTTCTGCTAGTTATTTCTGAAAAGATTAATTAAATTTATGGAAAAAGGGGCGCGTTCAGCAGGATCTTTCTGGGAAGATTAATTGAATTTATTATAAGCTTGTGCCGATTTCCGTATTGAGGAAAAATCGAACGATCAAACAAAGCAGATATTATGTTTGTATTTTTTGCTAAAAGAAAGTAGAACTGGTTCGGGAAATATTTTCAACTGCCTTTATCTGATGCAATATAGAGAAAAAATGAAGAGAGAGATGTAAAATTTTACTTTAATAGCAAATTGTTTAAAAAACAGTGTTAAATTAAGATATATTTTTTTCGAGAGGAGATATCTGTGGGTGTAGGTGGATGTTAGAAAGAAATTTGGGTGGGGTAAAGACTGCACTATTTTACCATTTAAAACACAAAATGCCTGATATTTCAGGGGGGTCTCATTGTTCTTGCGGGAATGCCTGACCCCCGGGCCACTTTCCGAATTCACTACTGCTAAAAAGTTTTATGAGTTTATATTATGATTGATGTATTTTAGATAAAGTGTTGTCCTTCATTTGATTACGAATATATTCTTTTAATATACATATATAGATATTTATAAATGATAAATGTTTGCAGATAATGTAAAAATGGATATAATTTTCATATAATTTTTTAAAGTTTAGAAGATCGAGTTTTTTAAATATTCCTTTTTTCAAACCAGATTCGGATAATATTTTCTGTGTATTTTATTTTATTTATTTGATCTATTTTTTTTTTTTTTTGGTAGCGTAAGTAAGTTTTGAGTGTAAATCGGGAGGAGAGGGGATCACAATGTATAGCTGCCAAATTTTACGCTTATTTTTTACAGTTATTTTTTATGAAGGGAATTTGCTGGTTTTCCTAAATTTCCGATGATTTTAAAATACATTTTTTTTATTTATTATTATTATTTTTTAAATAGTAGTAGGATAAAAACATAAAATTTGGCAGTTATTCATATATTATCATGATTTTATAAATAGAATTTCAAAACGAAGTCAATTATAAAAACTGTAAATATCAGGGAAAAAATTAAAAAATTAGTCTCCCCGCCGCTTTATTATGATCGCATAAGGGGTAAATTATGTCCCAGACACTGACATTTTGATAGATTTGTAAAATGACAGTTATTAAAATTACAGAAAACTTGCAAATATTCATAATTTATTTAGAGTAGCTCACAGGTCTAACCAGGCCCGGTACAAGCAAAAGCTACCCCAGGCTAATGTAAAATAAAACGTTCTATCCGGTCCCGACCCGTACAAATAAATAAATTAATAAACTTACCCGCCCCGGTTCAATTTCTACAAAAAAGGTCCAGAAGGGCCGGTGTAATATTTCCGGTCAACCGTATTCACAGGCTCTTGAAAAATTTTAAATATACGCGTAGATGACAAATGCATATCACTCTTAATTCTGCAGTATACCTCGCTGCTGTACTTGATTTTTATATTTATAAAGTTTTCCAGGAATATTTTGATAGATATGATGAGGACGATGATGTTTGGAAATTCAATCCCAGGCGTCGTCTGTTTCCTGATTGAAATTTTGCAGACTTAAAGGTATTTCTGTCTTGTGAAACGATTTCTTAAGGCGTAAACTCTTCAGACCCTTTTGTTAAAGATGTAACGCCACACATTGCTTAATTTCTGAACTCTATAAAAAGGCCCTTTTAAGGGCCATACAAATATCTTAATTTTTTGCAAGTGAAGGTGCATAGTTTATAGCTGTTTAGGATCACTTAAGAATGATATAGATTTTAAATACTTATAAATTTTTCGTTTCAAATTCATTTTCTTTTTTCGACATGAAAATGCATAATTTTTTAAAATATGTAAGCATGTCTAAGAATAGCATTCAAAATCTTCTGTCACCAATCTATAAACTGTTTGTATCTTATTTATTTCTAATTTAATAATTAACAAAGTATAATTGTATATTAAGTTAATCAATTTAATGCTGTTTTACTTTTTCCACTTAATTTCTTAATGTGATTTTATCGCAGATGTTAATAATTTATAACAATTGTATACATTTATCTATCTTTATTAATCATATGGTAAAATCATCTTTCTGTCTATTTTTGGAATCTAACTACTGAATACTCTAAATTGACTACATTTAAATTATTTTCAATGTAACTACATTATTTTTTAACATGAAATCGTGTGGTCATGAAAATGGCATTTTATTCAATCAATAATTTTCTCCTTTGTAAGCTTCTCATCACACTCATTTTCCACGCATTCCGAACTATGAATGTCTTTTAGTTACTGAACTACCAATCTAAATTTTTTCTGTGTGGTGCCTGAAAGTGCCTTTTATTTTTAATTTTCGCTTCGTCTAGCTGTTTGCCTTGTTCATTTTACAACTTGAACATCTATTTTTCTAGACTTCTATTTTGAACTACTTTCTACTGCGGGCTTGCCCCGCCCTCCTAAACTCGGACTGGTTGTTCCGCCAGCCACCCCGTATAAATCCCTTTCCCCTATCTTTCTACTCATTCCGTCTCCAACCCTCCGGCGGGCAGACCGTTGAGGGATTAGTTGTGTGGGGCTTTTCTTATCGTTGCATCGAAAGGCTGCCAGCTGTACGGTGCGGGCCGGCAACTGACGGGACTTCGGCGAGATAGAAAGTTTACCATCGGCACTTCACAACCTGAGCGCCGCGTGCTGCCACACCTTTAGGTCCTTGTTTTCCTTATTCTGTCGTGAATCCTTCACACAAAGTCGTCAAGTAGTGCTTAATACGCACTCGTCAAACGGTTTCTAAAAGCCGTAAATTTTGAATCTTCAGGTTGTCATCACTAAACGGAAAACAGAAATAAAGCCACGCGTTGCTTAGTTTCTGAATTTAAAAAAAGGCTCTTTTCAGAGCCATACAAGTATGCGGTATGTTTGCAAATAAATGTGTATGATTTAAGAAGTGTTTAAGAACACTTATGAATGATTAAAACAGTGGCTTTTTTGAAATTTTCGTTTTAAATTTATTTTCTTTTTCGTACATGAAAAAACACATTTTTTTAAATACCTAGGAATAAGCCTTTTTTAATAGCTGGGAATAGCGTACAAAATCTTCTACCAAAATTCGGGGAACTATTCGTATCTTACTTATTTCTGTTTTAATAATTAACTAATTATAATGGTATATTAGATTATTAAATTTAATGCAGATTTTCTTTTTTCTCTTAATTTCTTAGTGAGATTTTAACACAGGCGATAAAAGTTTATTACACAGTTATTCATTTACCTATCTTTATTATTCATGTGGTAAATATAAATTTGTGCATATGTTTCAAACCTAATTATTGAATACTTTCGAGTGACAACTGAATTGAAATTTTCAGACTTTAAAGATATTTTTGTCTTATGAAACGATTTCTTAAAGCAGAAAATTCCAAATCTTCAGACTCTGGTTAAACAGTAAAGAAGAGTTGAAGCCACACATTGCTTAATTTTTGAAATTAAAAAAGGCCCTTTTCAGGGCCATACAAATATCTATATTTTTTACATATAAAGGTTTACAATTAAAAGGTGATTGTGAACACTTACGTATGAAAAAGACTGTGAATCCTTTTAAATTTTTCGTTTCAAATAGATTTTCTTTTTCCAACATGAAATTACATAATATTTTTAAAAATATCTAGACATGTTTTACGATAGTGTTTTTCTAATCCACCTGTTCTGCAGAGTAAGTATCACTCATTTCTAATTTTTGAAACTAATATTGAAGAGGTAATAATTTTTTATATATATTTTATTATTAATATATTTTTAATTTCTCTGTTAGATAGTTCAAAGCCAGTGTTCTTCATATACGTCGGAGTCGTCACGCTAAAGATTTGTTTGAAAAACGAAGACTAAACTCCGTAGCTCCTGGTGTTCCTATAGACTATTTTCTTACGGTGAGGTAAAAGAAAGATAAATATATATTCGAAATCTTGAATTAAACATTTGTAAATTATTCGTGTATTACTAATTTCTATTTAAATAATTAACTATATTGGTACATAAAGTTATTAAATTTATGCTGGTTTTTTTCATTTAATTTCTTAATGAGATTTTAAAACATACATAATAATAATTTATTACACTATTATTCATTTATTTATCCTTATTATTCATATAGTAAATATAACTTTGTGCGTGTATTTGAAATCTAAATATTCGGTTAAACCCCGATTTCGGAAAAGTTATGCTAAGGTTGCAGCTAAGTCTGAAAATAGGCTAAAATTAATCAATAATAATCCTGAAATTCATAATAACCTCCCTCCTACTCAGCAGCTTTACGAGCTATCCAGCAATACTATAACTATTGTCGATTTACTTCAGAAATATGATTTGCAAGTCAATTCTTTTGAATGATTCCCCAAAAACTCAACAACGCCAACGCCTAAGGAAAATCAAATTGCAAAAAGATCCTTTATCTAAATTATTCTTTTTCAGTGAACTGATGACAAAGTGTAATTGTAACTCTAATTAATTCTCATTGTTGTTATCTTTTATCATATTTCAATTTGACAGTAAGTTTTAGTGCATTGTATCTTACTTTATCTAAACTCTTTTATTTTAAGGAAAAAAAAATTCAAAAGATGCAAACGAAATGATACATGCAAAGTTAATTATGTTTATATTTTGTTAATTTGTGATGATTATATTTGGTACCTCGAAGGAGCCTTTTTTAAGCGTCGCTTTGCTACTCTCTGCAGTTTGCTTCTTTCTCTGTGAACTTGAACAATTATTTACAAGACATCATGCCTTCAAAATCTTCTCCTGCTGGCTTGCCCCTCCCTCCTACATTCTGATTGGCTGAAAAGACTCTTTCCTCTCATGCCGTCTCCAGCGATCCAGCGTGCAGATGACCGTCTAGTGTTCAGCGGTGTGGCCCGGCTCTTGTCAGGGAAGTGCCCCGCTAAACCTAAGAACGCTGTCAAAAAGGATTATAAAACCTGAGGAAAAATCTACCCCTGTGGAAAAAGCCTGCAAAAGATTCCATTTCATTTAAATCAAATGTTAAATCGGTGTCAACAAAAAAGGGCAAAAAAGTAGGCTTTGACAGACGATAAAAGATAGAAAAAATAATAAATAAATAAAAGGCTCTTTTAAGAGCCATACAAGTTTATTATAGGTCCTTCTCCTTCTGTCCTTACTTCAACAAATCCTTGTTAACAGAAATAATAATAATAATATTTTACCCTTTCTATGAAAAATTCTGTTTACAAATAAAAGGCTAGGTTACAAATATTTTCTTTTATTAACAAACTTTTAGGCTAAAAATTGAAGAAAAAAACATTTACCACGCTTTTAAATGTTTAAAGGTTCGAAAATTCTAAGAACCCCCCTCCACTTTTTCATGTAATATATATATTACAGTGTTAATTAAACTGTTTATAAAAGTAAATTAAGTATGCAGTTAATTTTTTTTTTCAAAATTCACGTTTTTTAAACATTGAGATGGAGTGACTTCCTAACTCCAACGATTTTTGTTAAACCAAACAAAATTATCGGAAAGGTAAACTGTCCATTTAAATCCTTAATGTGAATTTAAATATCACAATCATAATTCTTTTAATTTATCTTTACTGTAAATTTTCAGAATTTATTTTTTACACCTGCATTTTAATTTATTTTCTTTATTTTATTGTATAAAGGTTAGTAATTTCTGTGAAGCAATATCCATAATTGGAAAAAATTTTGTGCATGTTGGATCCTCGGGTTTTCATTATAACGGAAGTTCCCGAATCAGCAGTCATCTATATATTACAAAGTTTTCGCCATGTCTTACGAAATTTCCACCTCTGCCGTGCATACAAAATGATCAGACTTTGCCGTTTGCAAAGCCACAAATTTCCTGGATAAACATGTGGGATCCTCTTCTCAGTCTCTCCCAGAGACTGATATCCAGTCCCTAATGCCTTTCAGAAGACTTGATAGAATGCGGCCTTTCATTAACATCGAGCAGATTCAGCTATTCGTTAAAGAGTATCTCAAACAAAGCAAAGCGAATGCTCGCACTGCTAAATCGAAAGAAAAAATGGAAAAGCGGAAGGCTGAGATGCAGTCTAAAAATTGCCCCGCTAAACCTAAAAAGGCTGCAAAAAGGATTCTGAAACTTAAGGAGAAATCTCGCCATTTGGAAAAACCTGCAAAGCAATCCATCTCAACCAAACCAATTGTTAAGCCGATGCGACAAACAGAAAGGCGAAAAAGTACACTTTGGTGGACGACGGAAGGTAAAAAGAATAAAGGGCTCTTTTACGAACCATACAAATTTTGTATGGTTCCTTCACCTTCTGCCCTTGCTTCACCCCATGCATGTTAACAGAATTTATCATGTAACTTCGAAGCTTTCCTCGTTTTGTCGTTTCAGAATCGATGATATTATTTAAAAATAATTTCATATAAATATATTCATAAAAATGTCTAATAAATTTAGAGTCACATAAAAGATGTTTACAAATGATTATTTTTCTGATACCAAATGGCGCCACTTATCCAATATTAGAATTTTTAATGTTTAAAATTAAAATAGCACAAATCTGATATAAAAATATTTAAGCAGAAAACTGATAATTTTATTTCTTATATAAGTATATCAAATTAAAGAGAAGATGATTCAGAAGAAAGATTTTTATTCTTAATATGATGCCTTCTGAAGTTCAAGAATGGAAAATTTCAGGAAACAGTCCAAAATAAGTCATTTCATCGGTGGCATTTAAATGAGTGGTTTGTAAAAAGACAAAACTCACAAACTGCGAATGTGAAAAAAAAACCTTTTATTTTAAGATAACGGGGAAAATCGTAAAAACAATGAACGTCTCCATTTTTTTTATTGAAATATTTATGCTAATTTAAAAATTTTACAGAAAATTGGCAAATACTTTTTTCAAAAAAACTTTAATTATCAGGGTGTTTTTTTAAATTTATTTTTATTTTTATTTTTTTGGCGGAATAATCACCTTTTTCCATAAAACATTCTGAATATGAATCAGAGGAAAGACTTTTATTCTTAATATAATGCTATCTGAATTCTGCGTAAAATTCAAGAATGGAAACTTTCCAGAAAAAATCTAAAATACGTTATTTCATCGGTGGCAGTTAAAATGATCGATTTGAAAAAAAAAAAAAAAAAAAAAACTCCCAAACGGAAAATGTTAAAAAGAAAAATATTTTTCTTAAGATAACAGAGAAAATGTAGTATACAATGAACGTCTTCATTTTTGTTATTAAAATTGTTATTCTAATTTTAAATTTTTACAGAAATTTCGAGAATCCTTTTTGTCAAATAAAATTTTATAATCAGGGTGATTTTTTTTCTTTTGACTGAATGATAGAAAATTTTTTATAAAACCTTTGGTTTACAAATTAAAGGCTAATAATATAGTATAAACCTGGTATAAAAATATTTAATCACACGAATGCAAATAATATTTCTTATGTAAGTATATCAAATTAAAGAGAAGCAGATTCAAAAGAAGGATTTGTATTTTAAATATGATGTTTTCTGAATTCCGCTTTGAAATCAAAAATGGAATCCTACCGGGAAAAGACTGAAATACATCATTTCATCGGTGGCATTTAAATTGATCGGTTTGAAAAAACACAAAACCCGTAAATAAAGAATGTATTTTTTTTTTTTTAAGATTACATAGAAGAATGTAGTATGCAACGGACATCTACATTTTTTTATTGAAATTGTTATTCTAATTTTAAAAATTTACAGAAATTTGGAAAATCCTTTTTTTCAAATAAAGTTTTGTTATCAAGGTGTTTTTTTTTTTTTTTTTTTTGATAAATTATGTACTACGTTTTTATAATAAATTTCTTTTCGATTTCAATGTCATTTATTTTTCTCTCATTTTTTAAAATAAATCATGCTCTAAAGAAAATTTCAGTAAAACAATTATTTTCGAATCGCTTAAGAAATCTTTAATAAGCTTAATAAGTCTTTCAGAAATAAATTTAATATCACAATATTTAGAAATATCAAGAAGATCAGAAATATATATATTAGCAAAATATGAATTATAATAAATTCTAAAGAAAAAACTTTAAGTTGTTCTAATTTTTGACACGGTTATCGGTTTATATACTTAAAAAATGTAATTTGCATAGTATTTAGAGCTATATTTCTATTTCCTTATTAATCAAAAATAGTCTACGTTTTTTTTTTTTTTTTTTTTTTTTTTTTTTTTTTTTTAAATAGCTGTTTAAGTAGAATGGAAACAAATCTCAATTTCTTAAGCCAAAATTTCTCTAAATGTCACATCTCCGATATCAGACAATCCCCCTCCCCACTTCGAAAGAAATATTTATTGGGAATTAAAACGGCCTATAGACGCGCTGCTCTCATCCTTCGATACAGAATAACTGTCCCTTTAATTTCCCTTTAACTAATGTTAAATTCCCATTGAAAAAATTCTTTATTGTAAATGTTTTAAAAATTTTGGATATTCAAATTCGTATAATATTTACTTCGTCATATATGATAGAAGACAAATGTCACAGGAAATCTGAAATTGTGCAAAAAATAATTATTCTAAACAAATTTAAAATGCATGTAATGCAATGTTCCGTTGTTATCCTGAATGGAAAAGTTACATCTTTTCTCTACCAGATGGCGTATTCGAGCGCTTGAATCGCCAGATTGGCGATAATAACAGTTTTTCATGCAAAGAAAAATACAATTTTATTGGACGATCTCCTGCAACGCGATTGGCTGAAGAAATGGCGGTCGGATCCTAAAGATATATTTAAAGATATTCCAGTTTAAAAAGACTCAAATGTGTTTTATGACATCGTTAGAATCAGAGCATCATTATGGGTCGAAATAGTAAGGCTCAAAACTTAAATGGCTTTAGCAAGTCTCATTCCACCAGAAAGAGAGTTGAGTTTCCTGTCGTCTGTATACACAGACTTCTCAGGGAAGGCCATTACGCCGAACGCATAACAGTTGAAGCGTCAGTATATCTAGCAGCAGTTCTGGAATCAGTAGCTGCTGATGTTATTGACCTGGCAGGCGAAGCAGCCCGAAACAACAAGGAAGCCTATATCAAACCAAAGCATCTTCCATTCAGTTCACCGACCAACTGAAAAAAACTGGAGTGTTTATAACAAGATAGTCAGATCGACATTTTGCTAATATTTCAAAATGTCTTACACTGTCGGAAGAAGAGAGTCCAGAAAACCAGTTTGTAAAATCTGTGTTTTGCAAAAGGAAAAAAAGGCCCTTTTCAGGGCCATACAAATAGTTTTTTATTGAGTGATTATTTTTCCTTCCTCTTTTTTTATTCACTCATGTTGACTGAAATTACCATATTAGTTGCATGCGTTCCTCAAACAGCATTTTAAATGTAACTATTTCAGAGGAATCAGAAGTAGTTTCGTCCATTACAGAAATGAGATTTCCATCAATTGTCTGAATTTTCATAAAAAAAATCGTAAATAATCACCAAATACAGAAATGTTGAGAGGTTTGTCTTGTAAAAAGAATTTTTAAACCTAAGGATAAATCTAACCTTGTGAAAAATCCCGCAAATCGAACCATTTCATCCAAACAAACTGTTATGCCGTTTTCGAAAAAAAGTGGGCTTTGACGGACGACAGAAGGTAAAAAAAAAATAAAGGCTCTTTTCAGAGACATACAAATTTTAGGTGGTTACTCCTCCTTCTGCTCTTACTTCGCCACATAATTGTTAACAGAAATGATCATGTTAGTTCGAAACTTTCCTCGTTTTTGCGCACATAAATATATTCATGTAAATGTCTAATTAATTAACAGGCATATGAGAAATGTTTACAAATGATTATTTTCTGATACCAGATGGCGCCACTCATCAGATATTAATAATTTAAATGTTTAAAAATAAATAACATAATTCTGATATAAAAATATTTAATCAGGCAAATGATAATCATACTTCTTATATAAGTATATCAAATTAAAGAGAAGGTGATTCAGAAGAAAGGTTTTTAATCTTAATATGAAACTTTCTGAACGCCGCTTAAGAATGGAATCCTTCCGGAAAAAGTCTAAAAGAAGTGATTTCATCGGTGGTATTTAAAATAATCAGTTTTTAAAAAGGCAAAACTCGCAAATAGAGAATGTTTTTCTGTTTTCTTTTTAATTTTTTTCTTAAGACAACTGAGAGAAATGAAGTATACAATGAACGTCTTCATTTTAGTTGTTAAGCCTGTATGTCAAATTAAAAATTTTTACAGAAATTTAAGAAAGGTTTTTTTTTTTCAAATAAAGTTTTATTGTCAGGGAGTTATTTTTCTTTTATTTTGACGGAATAATCATTACTTTAACAAAATACTCTGTTAACAAATGAGAAAAGAGTTTTAGAAAAAAAAATCATCCATTATGCTCTTAAATGTTTAAAGGTATCAAAATTGTAACATTCGCCTATCCCCCCTCCGCATTTTTTCAATTAAAAGACGTGTTTTTCCACTGTCAATTTATCCATTATTCTCATTTTTCTACATAAAACAGATGAACTGAACAATCATTATTTATTATTTATTCTTATCAGTTTCTAAATGTTTTTTTATATATGTATATTTCTCTAACCCAACATCATCCTCGATCTCTACATTTTTCCGCATAAAGAAACTTTCTAATGCCAATATCTTTCTTTTAAATATCAATTTTTGATGGAAGCAATGTTCGTATTTTCTTCACCTTTATCTTCTCAAAATGCTCGGTCTTTTTTCGATTTTTAATTACAGAATTAAATGTTTTTTATTTAACATGTAATAAGCATTTGTAAGGAATAAGCCTTCAAGTTTTTTGTTATTTTTTGAAAAATAAAATTATATAAAGATGTGTTAGATTTCATTATTTAAATTTATACAGGGTGATTCAGCTCGTCGGTGACAAACTTTAAGGATCGATAGAGCACACCTAGACGAACATTTTTGAATAGGGAATGTAGGGTCCCTGACGCGATGGTAAGGCGCTAGGCGCTTTCGAAAATTTGGGTGCCGAAATTCGAAACGTCATAAAAACTAGGGAAATGGTTAGATTTTCTTGCTTGTTGCGTCGAAATGATTCTGTTTGTTTAGACTTTCTTCAGTACCAATTTGATAAGCGTATCTCTTAAAACATGGATAGGGGGCGCTGCAGACTTTGGAGAGCTAGACAACAACTTTAAGCCCGTTATTTTGATAATTTAACACATGCTCGCCAAAGTTTATACTCTAACTTAAAGTTTGAACCCAAAAGTAGAGCCCTGCAAAAAGCGTAAGAGCCGGAATAAAATGTCAAAGTACAGGGTGGTCGAAACTCGAAGGCTCCTAAGAGATAAACAAACAGATTTCTTGACTTATGGCATGCATTTTCATGATTCTGTTTGCTGGGGCTCTCTGAAACTCAGTTGAACGGTACAAAAAGAAACATCGATAGGGGTCGCTCTGGGAAAAAAACATAATTCGTTGACATTTCGGACGCTAACTGGAAACGGGGCGCTACGATCAGTTAGTAATAATGAAAACACATTTTCTACCTCTGCTCAACACTTCTGAATAAATTTAGACCAAAAACATCAATGATACTGGAAATTTATTTACAAAAAATAACACTACAGAAGATGCTCGAAATTTCGACCTTGGGCCATGATGCAGGCTTCGCACCTCCGTCGCATTGAGGAGTGTGTGTTTCCAACAATGCCAGGAGTATCTCTGATCTGCCCTGCAGCTGCCACAATGCGCGCCACAAGTTCTTCAGCACTGCTGACAGGTGTATGGTATACCTCGGCCTTCAGGTAACCCCAAAGGAAGAAATCCAAGCAGGTGAGGTCTGGTGATCGGGCAGGCCAGTGAACTGGACCCCCACGCCCGATCCACCGCTGGCCATACCTTGCGTTTAGATGGAGACGCACGTCGTTCGTGTAATGGGCCGGAGCTCCATCGTGCTGGAACCACATCTGGCGACGCGAACCTTCGGGTACGTGCGCCTCCTCCAGAAGCTGCGGCAGCACTTGATCCTGGAAAATCAGATAATTTCCACCTGTCAGCCGTTCAGGTAACAAATAAGGGCCAATGAGGCAATCCCCCAGAATGCCGGCCCACACATTTACTGAGAAACGCTCCTGGGCTGCTCGGCTTCTGGTTTCATGTGGATTTTCATCACACCACACATGAGTGTTGTGGGCGTTCCACATTCCCTCCCGGCTGAAGGTGGACTCGTCCGTAAACAAAATGCTGTTTACAAAACGGGGATCCCTGGATCTCATCGCCAAGTACCATCTTGAGAATTCCACTCGAGGGCCAAAATCCTGCTCTCTGAGCAACTGCACCCGCTGGATGTGGTAGGGGTGCAGATTCCGGGAACGTAAGATGCGCCACGCAGTTGCTTGCGAAATGCCAACATGTCTGGCGATATCTCTCGTGCTAAGACCTGGGTTGTCCTCAACCAGGTTAAGCACAGCCTCTTCGTTGTCGGGGGTGCTCACTGATCGCTCCCGTTCAGGCCTGCCTCCGTCGAAAGATCCCGTTGTGGACAACCTCTGGTGTACTCGAGCGAAGAAGGCATGGCAGGGGATTTGCCTTTGGGGTAACGCTCGGCGTACAACCGCTGAGCGGCTCGTCCATTACAACCAGCAGCGCCATACGCCAAATGCATGTCAGCCAATTCAGAGTTTGTGTACCGTTCCATCCTACTACCGATCTGCAGACAAGTAACCCGAAGCTTAAGTAGGTACCGCACGTTCAAAAGACGTGTCTGCGCATACAACTACGTCATCTCGCGTTGTCGTCTACGCATTACGTATCTTTTGCATATCGATATGGTACGATATCTTTTGCATAAATCAGCAAAAAGCACCTTATGTAAATTTTATTGCGCGCATTGTGCATGATTGAAACCAGCTATGTTTGTTAAAAAAAAAAAAAAAAACTGCAGTTTTAATAGCTTCTTATGATAAGTAAATTACTCTCTTGTTTTGTTTCTAACTGATCGTAGCGCCCCGTTTCCAGTTAGCGTCCGAAATGTCAACGAATTATGTTTTTTGCCCAAAGCGCCCCCTATCGATGTTTCTTTTTGTACCGTTCAACTGAGTTTCAGAGAGCCCCAGCAAACAGAATCATGAAAATGCATGCCATAAGTCAAGAAATCTGTTTGTTTATCTCTTAGGAGCCTTCGAGTTTCGACCACCCTGTACTTTGACATTTTATTCCGGCTCTTACGCTTTTTGCAGGGCTCTACTTTTGGGTTCAAACTTTAAGTTAGAGTATAAACTTTGGCGAGCATGTGTTAAATTATCAAAATAACGGGCTTAAAGTTGTTGTCTAGCTCTCCAAAGTCTGCAGCGCCCCCTATCCATGTTTTAAGAGATACGCTTATCAAATTGGTACTGAAGAAAGTCTAAACAAACAGAATCATTTCGACGCAACAAGCAAGAAAATCTAACCATTTCCCTAGTTTTTATGACGTTTCGAATTTCGGCACCCAAATTTTCGAAAGCGCCTAGCGCCTTACCATCGCGTCAGGGACCCTACATTCCCTATTCAAAAATGTTCGTCTAGGTGTGCTCTATCGATCCTTAAAGTTTGTCACCGACGAGCTGAATCACCCTGTAGACATATCGATAAAAATTTATATTAAATGTAACTATTGATGTTACAAAAATTCCATAGGCACTCTTATGTAATTTAATTTGAAAATCAGAAAAATATCTATTAAAACATTAATATTTAAAAAAGGAGTAATGCATTTAAAGAAATAAATTTTCTGCAAACTGTTCAAAAAATACATTAAGTATGCATTAAGTATTTTTTTTTTAATATTAATGAATTCGTGAAAAGTGCGTGATTTAAGAGGAGTTCGAGAACACTTATAATTGTTAAAGACTGTGTTTTTTTTTTCTTTTTTCGTTTTAAATTTTTTTTCTATTTCCTACATGAAAATACACATTTTTTAAATACCAAGGAATAAGCCTTTTTTAATAGCTAAGAATAGCGTTCAAAATCTTCTACCAAAATTCGGCGAACTATTCTTATCTTACTTCTCTTTTAATAATTAACTAATTATAATGGTATATTAGATTATTAAATTTAATGCAGATTTTCTTTTTTCACTTAATTTCTTAGTGAGATTTTAACACAGGCGATAACAGTTTATTACACAGTTATTCATTTACCTATCTTTATTATTCATGTGGTAAATATAAATTTGTGCATATGTTTGAGACCTAACTATTGAATACTTTCGAGTGACAACTGTAAAATTATTTTCAATGTAATTACAATAATTTGCGATATGAAATTGTGTGATCATGAATGTGCCACTTTTTTAATAAAAAATTTTACATATAGTCATACAGATATTTTTTCTTTATTTTTTTCCGAATTGAAGCTGAAAATTTCAAGTTTGGTAAGAACACCTACTTACGTAAAATTCAATAAAACCTTTTAAATTTTGCGTATTCTGATTTCTTCTTTTGTTAAGCAAACAAAAATATGTATCTCAACGGAAATAAGCACACCCTTATAAACAAATGGTCATTCCAACAGAATATAGAGTGTAAGTAAACCAATATAAGTAATTTCATAAACATTGGTAAACTATTCTAAAAGGCATTTCGACATATTTTTCTTATACGAAATGATATAACTTCATTTAAGATTTTTCACTTAAGACATGATAATTTTTAAAAGGAACCCTTGACTGATAGGGATATTTTAAGGCTTCAGGGTAACAAGTTCTTCAAATTCATAGAAAAGAGTTTAAAGATCAGGCAAATTTTAGAGATCAGGTAATTTGAAAGTTTTACAGAAATTCTGGAAATATATTTTTGGAAATATAGTTTTATTATCAGTGTGGTTTTTTATTTTCTTTAATTTTTTACTTTCTTTTGACCGAATGATTGTGCTATTCTATGAAACACTTTGTTTACAAATAAAAGATTGTCTTTCTAATATTAGTAAACTTTTCAGCTAAAATTAGAAGAAAAATCATCTATTACGATTTAAATGTTAAAAGGTACCACAATTGTAAGATGCCCCTCTCCCCCCTACATTAGCAGACTTAAATATATTTCAGTTTTATGAAACGAATTCTTAAGTCGCAAAATTTCGAATCTTCAGACTCTTTTGTTAAACATTAATGCAAAAATAAAGCCACAACTTGCTTGATTTCTGAATTTATAAAAAAGCCTTTCCAGAGTCATACAAATATCTATAATTTTACGCATGAAGATATACATATACTATTGTAATATAAATTTATACTTATTATTCGCATTCCATAATTTTTTTTATAAATTTGAATTCGTTTCATTGAATACTTGAGAGTAATTTTAGTAGAATTATCTTACTTTACGGCAGGCATTTTACAGCAGACATCGTAACGACTACTCAATAGCCATAGAAATACATCAACTTATTTCGCTCGTTTCGTGTTACCTGATTGGCTCGCGAAAATACCGGTCGGGCCCTCCACAAAATCCATATATAGGGAGAGATCCAATCCTTACACATTCATTTCGTACATCTCGATATGACAGGTAAATCTTCACGACAGTCCAGGTCCAGAAGGGCCGGTGTAATATTTCCGGTCAACCGTATTCACAGGCTCTTGAAAAACTTTAAATATACGCGTAGACGACAAATGCGTATAACTCTTAATTCTGCAGTATACCTCGCTGCTGTTCTTGATTTTTATATTTATAAAGTTTTCCAGGAATATTTTGATAGAAATGATATGGACGATGATGTTTCGAAATCCAATCCCAGGCGTCGTCTGTTTCCTGATTGAAATTTTGCAGACTTAAAGGTATTTCTGTCTTATGAAACGATTTCTTAAGGCGTAAACTCATCAGACCCTTTTGTTAAAGATGTAACGTCACACATTGCTTAATTTCTGAATTCTATAAAAAGGCCCTTTTCAGGGCCATACAAATATCTTAATTTTTTGCAAATGAAGGTGCATAATTTATAGCTGTTTAGGATCACTTACGAATGATATATTATTTTAAATACTTATAAATTTTTCGTTTCAAATCCATTTACTTTTTCCGACATGAAAATACATAATTTTTCTAAATACGTAAGCATGTCTAAGAATAGCATTCAAAATCTTCTGTCAACAATCTATAAACTGTTTGTATCTTATTTATTTCTAATTTAATAATTAACAAAGTATGATTGTATATTAAGTTATTAAATTTAATGCTGTTTTACTTTTTCCACTTAATTTCTTATTGTGATTTTATCGCAGATGTTAATAATTTATTACAATGTTATACATTTACCTATCTTTATTAGTCATATGGTAAAATCATCTTTCTGTCTATGTATGGAAATTCAATCCCAGGCGTCGTCTGTTTCCTGACTGAAATTTTGCAGACTTTAAAGATATTTCTGTCTTATGAAACGATTTCTTAAAGCAGAAAATTCCAAATCTTCAGACTCTTGTTAAACAGTAAAGAAGAGTTAAAGCAGCACATTGCTTAATTTCTGAAATTAAAAAAAGGCTCTTTTCAGGACCATACAAATATCTATATTTTTTACATATGAAGGTTTACAATTAAAAGGTGATTGTGAACACTTACGAATGAAAAAGACTGTGAATCCTTTTAAATTTTTCGTTTCAAATACATTTTCCTTTTCCAACATGAAACTACATAATATTTTTAAAAATATCTAGACATGTTTTACGATAGTGTTTTTCTAATCCACCTGTTCTGCAGAGTAAATATCACTCATTTCAAATTTTTAAAATTAATATTGAAGAGGTAATAATTTTTATATATATATTTTATTATTAATATGTTTTTAATTACTCTGTTAGATACATCAAAGATAGTGTTCTTCATATATGTCGGAGTCGTCACGCTAAAGATTTGTTTGAAAAACGAAGACTAAACTCCGTAGCTCCTGGTGTTCCTACGGACTATTTACTTACGGTGAGGTAAAAGAAAGATGAATATATGTTCGAAATCTTCAATCAAAAATTTGTAAATTATTCGTGTATTACTAATATCTATTTAAATAATTAATTAACTATATTGGTATATAAAGTTATTAAATTTATGCTGTGTTTTTTTCATTTAATTTCTTAATGAGATTTTAAAACAGACATAATAATAATTTATTACACTGTTATTAATTTTTTATCCTTATTATTCATATAGTAAATATAACTTTGTGCATATATTTGAAATCTAAATATTCGGTTAACCCCAATTTCGGAAAAGTTATGGTAAAGTTGCAGCTAAGTCTGAAAATAGGCATCTCGCTAAAATTATTTAATAATAATCCTGAAATTCCTAATAACCTCCCCCTACTGAGCAGTTTACGAGCTATCCAGCAATATTAATAATATTGTTGATTTATTTCAGAAATATGATTTGGTTGGTTGGTTGTTTAGGGTTTTGTGGCACAAAATCCCTTGAGGGACATGCTGCGCCAAGACAAAGACAAGAGGAGCAATATCAGGGTGTCTGGATGGGGCACCCCATCCAGATATAGCTAGGCAAGAATAAAAGTTTAAAAGATCCAACTATATAAAGATCCAGATAACTAGGTCCAAGTTATAGGAATAAAAGTAGTGAAAAAAAATTCAAATTTCAAAATAAAATCCTGCATGCTTTAAAAAGGCAAAAAGTGCCCCATGAGGAATTTCCCCAATGAGGTTTGTCAAAATAGGTGATGATGAGTTAAAATATATTCTGTACAAGTGCCGGAGGCCCGGACAGTCAGTTAAAAGATGATGTATGGTTAGGCAATCAAAATGACAATGAGGACACATGGGTGCATCATCCCGGAATAGAAGATGTTTATGAGTTAACCTAGTGTGTCCAATTCTCAGACGAGTCAGTAGAACATCAGTTTTCCGTGGGTAATTTGGAGGCCAGCTAATGATCGTTTGTTTGATACGGTGCAGTTTATTATTAATTTCTGTATCCCAACTATCTTGCCAGTTATGATGGATAAAGTGTTTTATAATTAGTTTAATGTCTGAGAATGGCATCTTATGATCTAAAGGGTTAAGAGCAAGTTTTGCCGCTTGATCTGCATTTTCATTTCCAGGAATACCCATGTGTCCAGGTACCCAGCAAAATAAAATTTTACAGCCACGGTTTGTTAATTTATCATAAAAATTCAGGATGGATGAGACATAAGGATGCTTGTTAGATGATTTAATTGCGTCAATAGCACTATTTGAGTCCGTATAAATGATGAATGAAGTGTTATGATGATGTGAAATGTGTAACATGGCTCCCTCTATCGCAATCAACTCTGCCGTAAACACAGAAACTGAAGGGTGAAGCCGGTAACTAAAATTGGTATTATCACAGAAAATCCCACAGCCAACAACATTGCTACTCTTTGATCCATCTGTGTATATATCGGTATAATTCCTGAATTTTGAGCGATGGGCTGCAAATAATTGTTGAAATATGACAGGTGCAGTGTTCTTTTTGTCATAGTCTTTAAAAGGATGGAGTGTGGTGATATTAAGAGTTTTCCAAGGAGGAAACTCATGCGATGAACATGAGCTCACCTTGATATTGCTTAGTTGACTATTGTTAATAATGTTCCTCATTCTGGCTCCAAATGAAGGAATGCATGATGGTCGATGTTGATAGAGAGTGTCGTCGTCTGTATTTAAAATGTAATTACGAAGAGGATGGCCACGGTGAGAGAGAATACGATAGTACAAATCCAATGAAAGCTTTTCACGA
The DNA here is from genome assembly GCA_964019185.1 of Maratus speculifer. Classification (NCBI taxonomy): domain Eukaryota; kingdom Metazoa; phylum Arthropoda; class Arachnida; order Araneae; family Salticidae; genus Maratus; species Maratus speculifer. The sequence continues at coordinate 62,782,734 of OZ025303.1, forward strand.
ATACGGTGTAGTGCTGGTTCATTACACTCGACATATAGGCTTAAAACCGGTGATGTTCTAAAAGCACCAGAGCAAAAGCGAAGTGCACTATGGTGCACAGTGTCGATTTTTTTAAGAACGGAATTACGTGCTGAACCATAGACCTGGCAGGCATAGTCAATTTTAGAGCGGATAATCGAACGGTAAATTTTCAGGAGAGAACTACGGTCTGCTCCCCAAGATGTGTTGGAAAGCACTTTGATTAAATTGAGAGAGTGCTCGCATTTTTTTCGTAGCTGCAAAACATGAGGCAAGAAAGTGAGTTTTTTGTCAAAATATAAGCCCAAAAAGCGGACATTGTCAACAATAGCAATTTGATAAGTTCCGATGAAAATTTCAGGATCCGGATGTAAATCCCTTCGTCTACAGAAATGCACACATGAGGTTTTGTCTAGGGAAATAATAAAGCCATTTTTGTTTGTCCATTGAATAATACGGTTGATAGCGATTTGTAGTTGTCTCTCGATAAAATGCATATCTTGTCCTTTACATAAAATGTTAAAATCATCAACTTATAGTGTACCTTGAACGCTTGGTGGCAACTGGTTCAGGATGTCATTAATCTTGATAGCAAAGAGGGTGACACTCAGAACACTGCCCTGTGGTACACCCTCTTCTTGTATATAGAAACTTGAAAGAAACCCCCCAATTCGAACTTGAAAAATTCGAACTGCGAGGAAGTTCTTAATAAAAATTGGTAGGTTACCTCTAAAGTTCAGATTAAAAAGATCACGTAGTATGCCATACCTCCAGGTTTTATCATAGGCTTTCATCATGTCAAAAAAGATAGTCACCAGATGATTGCGTTTTAAAAAAGCATTTCGAATATGAGTTTCTAAAAGAATGAGGTTATCAATAGTGGACCTACCACGACGAAATCCGCTTTGGAATGATGCAAGAGAATTATTAGATTCCAAAACATGCACTAGGCGGCAATTAACCATTTTTTCTAAAAGTTTGCAAAGGCTACTAGAGAGTGCGATTGGCCTGTAGTTGTTTGGGTCACTGGGATCTTTACCTGGTTTTGGGAATGGAATGACAATAGCTTTACACCAGGCTTTAGGAAAAGAATGTTCAATCCAGATTCTATTGTAAAAGGTGAGAAGGTTATTGAGAGAGGTGGTAGAAAGATATTTTAGCATGGTATAAGTGATGCCATCGTGTCCTGGAGCTGATAAACGACTATTTTGCAGACATCGCAGAAGTTCAGGTTTTGTGAAAGGTAGATTATACTCATAGGAATGGCGAGAATTAAAATTTATGTTGGTAGATTCTGCTTGTCTTTTATATGATAAGAAAGGTTCTGGATACGAGTCTGATTTAGAATTAGATGCCAGTGTATTTGCTATTGTTTCAGCAATATTATGGGGTGATGCTATTGTTTGTCCATTGTAATTTAAGATAGAGATGCGGTTTTCTGAATACAGTCCCATACAGTTTTTCACTTTCTTCCAAAGTTCTTTGCTTGATGTACTGGCGCTGATGTTGGAGATGTACTGAATCCAAGATTCACGTTGGCTTTGACGGCGCACTCTTCTAGCTTGAGCCTTTGCTTTTTTGAAAGCGAGATAGTTATTATTATTAGGGTAGCGTCGGAAAATGCCCCAAGCCTTCTGTTGCTTTTTCTTTGCCTTTCGGCATTCATCATTCCACCATGGTTTCCTGTGCCGCGGTATAGAATGTGATTTTGGAATACTAATATCTGCAGCATTGATAATACACTGGGTGATATTATCAAGCGCATCATCAATGTCACCCGCTATCATATCACTTGTTATTTTAGCATTGTCTGTGAATGTTGACCAATCAGCTCTGTCATATACATAGCGTTTAAAACAATTATTAGAATCCATGTGAGGAGTAGTCAGCGAGATAAAAGTAGGGAAATGATCACTGCCGTGGAGGTCATTAGAAACCCAGAAGTTCCAATAAGGATAAATGGATGGGGAGCAGATAGCGAGATCTATGGCATGAAAGGTGCGGGTAGGTTCATGAAAGTAAGTATGATCACCGTTATTGAGCAGGCATAAGCCATTGTCAGAGATAAGGTTTTCTATAACATCACCACGTGCATTATTGTCAGAATTACCCCAGAGTTGGCTATGAGCATTAAAATCGCCAACGATGATGAATGGAGATGGGAGTTGAAGAATAAGATTATCTAGATGTGCTGATTGTATAGACATATTAGGTGGTAGGTATATAGTACAAATAGTTATTAGTCGGTTAATGTGCACACGAGTAGCAACTGCTTGTAAATTAGTATTTAAACTGATATAGGAATGGGGTATATTGCGAGATATGAAGAGAGCCACTCCTCCAGTGGCCCTATCACTACCAGTGAAGTCTTTCCTGTAAGCAGCGTAATTACGTAATTTTGCTTTGTCATTTGGTTTTAGATGGGTTTCCTGCAGAGCTAAGCAGAGTGGTTGATGGTCAGAGAGAATGTCCCGGATTTCATCATGTTTATTAAGATAACCACGGCAGTTCCAAGAGATGATATTATTCATAATTATGAGAGTTAAATATGAGTATGTATGTCATTTTGATCAGAAACAGTAGACATGCTACTGTCTCCGTCGTCCAGTATTTCATCCGGTTCGGGATGAAGGTCCATAGCATCATTATCCTCCATTCTTTGATTTTTTTTGCCTTTTTCCTGTGAATTTGTCTGACTTTTTGAGATTTTGTTCTTTTTTGGTGGGGGTATTGCAGATATAGTAGATTTAGTTCTTGAAATATTTTGCTTTAAAGAAGTTTTAGTTGTAATTTGTGCGTTCCTGTTATGAGATGGTATTTTGGAAGTATTAGAATGTAATGATCTTCGAGAGGCAGTTTGTGAAGGATTATCAGAAGTGGATTGTTGTGTATCTAAGTTATCAGGTACAAATTCTTCAAATACAGTATTTTCGTCAACATCCGAGTCATTGCTATAGGGCTCGGATTCCATAGCCTCGTCCGCGTACTGCTGGAGCTGTTTCGGATCTTTAATATTTCTTATGATTGAGCTGATGCCAGAAATTCGCTTCCCCTTTCCAGCAGTCTTCCATTGTGGAGAGGCTGGAGTTGAGGTTTTCTTTTTAAAGGTTTGTATAGGCGGTTTTTTTAAATTATGTTTTCTGGGAGCATCAAGATTCTGTGGAATATTGGTATTAATGGCAGGTTTTGTCTTAGTTTGGGGTTGAGATGACTTATTGGATAGAGCAGTCGGTTTCTGTTGTTTCTTCTCTATGTCAGTTTTTACCGGTTCAGGAAATATGATTTGGAAGTCAATTCTTTTGAATGATTCCCCCAAAACTCAACAATGTCTTAGAAAAATCAAACTGCTAAAAGATCCTTTATCTAAATTATTCTTTTTCAGTGAATTGATGACAAAGTGTAATTGTAACTCTAATTAATTCTCATTGTTTTTATCTTTTATCATATTTAAAATTGACAGTAACTTTTACTGTATTCTATCTTACTTTATCTAAAATATTTTATTTTAAGATAAAAAAAAAAAAATCAAAAGATGCTAACGAAATGATACATGCAAAGTTAAATATGTTTATATTTTGTTAATTTGTGATGATTATATTTGGTACCTCGAAGGAGCCTTTTTTAAGCGTCGCTTTGCTACTCTCTGCAGTTTGCTTCTTTCTCTGTGAACTTGAACAATTATTTACAAGACGTCATACCTTCAAAATCTTCTCCTGCGTGCTTGCCCTTCCCTCCTACATTCGGATTTGCTGAAAAGACTCTTTCCTCTCATTCCGTCTCCAGCGCTCCGGCGTGCAGATGACTGTCTAGTGTGGACCGGCTCTTGACAGGGAAATGCCCCGCTAAACCTAAGAATGTTGTAAAAAAGGATTATAAAACCTGAGGAAAACTCTAGCCCTGTGGAAAAAGCCTGCAAAAGATACCATTTCATCTAAATCAAATGTTAAACCGGTGTCAACAAAAAAAGGGCAAAAAAGTAGGCTTTGACAGACGATAAAAGATAGAAAAAAAAATAAATATATAAAAGGCTCTCTTTAGAGCCATACAAATTTCGTATGGGTGCTTCTCCTTCTGCCCTTACTTCAACAAATCCTTGTTAACGGAAATAATAATAATAATAGTTTACCCTTTCTATGAAACATTCTGTTTACAAATAAAAGGCTAGGTTAAAAATATTTTCTTTTATTAACAAACTTTTAGGCTAAAAATCGAAAAAAAAATCATTTGCCACGCTTATAAATGTTTAAAGGTACCAAAATTGTAAGATTCCCCACCCCGCTTTTTCATGTAATATATATATTACAGTGTTAAACTGTTTATAAAAGTAAATTAAGTACGCAGTTAATTTTTTTTTTCAAAATTCGCGTATTTTAAACATTGAGATGGAGTGACTTCCTAACGCCAAAGATTTTTGTTAAACCAAAAACATTGTGGAAAAGGTAAACTGTCCATTTAAATTCTTAATGTGAATTTAAATAACACGAACATAATTCCTTTAATTTATCTTTACTGTAAATTTTCAGAATTTATTTTTTACACCAGGATTTTAATTTATTTTCTTTATTTTATTGTATAAAGGTTAGTAATTTCTGTGAAGCAATATCGAGAATTGGAAAAAAAATTGTGCATGTTGGAATGGGTAAATATCATTGGTTGTTTTCAAGCTACGTGGTTGTTTTTCCAAAAACCGTCAGATCCTCGTGTTTTCATTATAACGGAAGTTCCCGAATCAGCAGACATCCATATTTTTCAAAGTTTTCGCCATGTCTTAAGAAACTTCCACTTCTGCCATGCATACAAAACTATCAGACTTTGCCGTTTTCAAAGCCACAAATTTCCTGGATAAACATGTGGGATCCTCTTCTCAGTCTCTCCCAGAGATTGATATCCAGTCCCTAATGCCTTTCAGAAGGCTTGATCGAATGCGGCCTTTCATTGACATCGAGCAGATTCAGCAATTCGTTAAAGAGTATCTCCAACAAAGCAAAGCGAATGCTCGCACTGCTAAATCGAAAGAAAAAATGGAAAAGCGGAAGGGTGAGATGCAGTCTAAAAATTGCCCCGCTAAACCTAAAAAGGCTGCAAAAAGGATTCTGAAACCTAAGGAGAAATGTGGCCATTTGAAAAAACCTGCAAAGCAATCCATCTCAACCAAACCAACTGTTAAGCCGATGCGACAAAATGAAAGGCGAAAAAGTAAACTTTGATGTACGACGGAAGGTAAAAAAAATAAAGGGCTCTTTTACGAGCCATACAAATTTTTTATGGTTCCTTCACCTTCTGCCCTTGCTTCACCACATGCATGTTAACATAATTAATCATGTAAGTTCGAAGCTTTCCTTGTTTTGTCGTTTCAGAATCGATGATATTATTTAAAAATAATTTCATATAAATATATTCATAAAAATGTCTAATAAATTTAGAGTCACAGATAAGATGTTTACATATGATTATTTTTCTGATACCAGATGGCGCCACTTATCCAATATTAGAATTTTTAATGTTTAAAATTAAAATAGCACAAATCTGATATAAAAATATTTAAGCAGAAAACTGATAATTTTATTTCTTATATAAGTATATCAAATTAAAGAGAAGATGATTCAGAAGAAAGATTTTTATTCTTAATATGATGCCCTCTGAAGTTCAAGAATGGAAAATTTCAGGAAACACTCTGAAATAAGTCATTTCATCGGTGGCATTTCAATGAGTGGTTTGTAAAAAGACAAAACTCACAAACGGCGAATGTGAAAAAAAAACCTTTTATTTTAAGATAACGGGGAAAATCGTAAAAACAATGAACGTCTCCATTTTTTTTATTGAAATATTTATTCTAATTTAAAAATTTTACAGAAAATTAGCAAATACTTTTTTCAAATAAACTTTAATTATCAGGGTGGTTTTATTTTTATTTTTTTGGCGGAATAATCACCTTTTTCCATAAAACATTCTGAATATGAATCAGAAGAAAGACTTTTATTCTTAATATAATGCTATCTGAATTCTGCGTAAAATTCAAGAATGGAAACTTTCCAGAAAAAATCTAAAATACGTTATTTCATCGGTGGCAGTTAAAATGATCGATTTGAAAAAAGAAAAAAAAAACTCGCAAACGGAAAATGTTAAAAAGAAAAATATTTTTCTTAAGATAACAGAGAAAATGTAGTATACAATGAACGTCTTCATTTTTGTTATTAAAATTGTTATTCTAATTTAAAATTTTTGCAGAAATTTCGAGAATCCTTTTTGTCAAATAAAATTTTATAATCAGGGTGATTTTTTTTCTTTTGACTGAATGATGGAAACTTTCTATTAAACGTTCAGTTTACAAATTAAAGGCTAATAATATAGTATAAACCTGGTATAAAAATATTTAATCACACGAATGCAAATAATATTTCTTATGTAAGTATATCAAATTAAAGAGAAGCGGATTCAAAAGAAGGATTTGTATTTTAAATATGATGTTTTCTGACTTCCGCTTTAAAATCAAAAATGGAATCCTACCAGGAAAAGTCTGAAATACATCATTTCATCGGTGGCATTTAAAATGTTCGGTTCGAAAAAACACAAAACTCGTAAATAAAGAATGTATTTTTTTTTTAAAGATTACATAGAAGAGTGTAGTATGCGATGGACATCTACATTTTTTTTTTATTAAAATTGTTATTCTAATTAAAAAAATTTAAAGAAATTTGAAAAATCCTTTTTTTCAAATAAAGTTTTGTTATCAAGGTTTTTTTTTTTTTTTTTTTTTTTTTTTTTTTTTTTTTTTTTTTTTGATAAATTATGTACTACGTTTTTATAATAAATTTATTTTCGATTTCAATGTCATTTATTTGTCTCTCATTTTTAAAAATAAATCATGCTCTAAAGAAAATTTCAGTAAAACAATTATTTTCGAATCGCTTAATTTAAACACTTTAATCAAATTTATCTCTAATTACTTTTTGTGAAGGTGAAAATTATGAAATACTTCTTGCGTAATAGGGAGAAATTTGTCTTTCAGAAATAAATTTAATAACACGATATAAAGAAATATCAAGAAGATCAGAAATATATATATTAGCAAAATATGAATTATAATAAATTCTAAAGAAAAAACTCTAAGTTGTTCTAATTTTTGTCACAGTTATCGGTTTATATACTTAAAAAATGTAATTTGCATAGTATTTAGAGCTATATTTCTATTTCCTTATTAATCAGGAATATTGGTCCACGTTTTCTTTTTTTTTTTTTTTTCTTTTTTTTTTTTTTTAATAGCTTTTTAAATAGAATGGAAACAAATCTCAATTTCTTAAGCCAAAATTTCTCTAAATGTCACTTCTCCGATATCAGACAATCCCCCCTCCCCACTTCGAAAGAAATATTTATTGGGAACTAAAACGGCCTACAGACGCGCTGCTCGGAGCCTTCGATACAGAATAACTGTCCCTTTAACTTCCCTTTAACTAATGTTAAAGTCCCATTGAAACAATTATTTATTGTAAATGTTTTAAAAGTTTTAGATATTCAAATTTGTATAATATTTACTTCGTCATATATGATAGAAGACAAATGTCACAGGAAATCTGAAATTGTGCAAAAGAATAATTATTCTGAACAAATTTAAAATGCATGTAATGCAATGAGCACGTTTACGTTGCACAATTACGTTGTTATCCTGAATGGAAAAGTTACATCTTTTCTCTACCAGATGGCGTATTCGAGCGCTTGAATCGCCAGATTGGCGATAATAACAGTTTTCCATGCAAAGGAAAAATACAATTTTATTGGACGATCTCCTGCAACGCGATTGGCTGAAGAAATGGCGGTCGGATCCTAAAGATATATTTAAAGATATTCCAGTTTAAAAAGGCTCAAATGAGTTTTATGACATCGTTAGAATCAGAGCATCATTATGGCTCGAAATAGTAAGGCTCAAAACTTAAATGGCTTTAGCAAGTCACATTCCACCAGAAAGAGAGTTGAGTTTCCTGTCGTTTGTATACACAGACTTCTCAGGGAAGGCCATTACGCCGAACGTATAACAGTTGAAGCTTCAGTATATCTAGCAGCAGTTCTGGAATCAGTAGCCGCTGATGTTATTGACCTGGCAGGCGAAGCAGCCCGAAACAACAAGGAACCCTATATCAAACCAAAACATCTTCCATTCAGTTCACCGACCAACTGAAAAAAACTGGAGTGTTTATAACAAGATCGTCAGATCGACATTTTGCTAATATTTAAAAATGTCTTACACTGTCGGAAGAAGAGAGTCCAGAAAGCCAGTTTTAAAATCTGTGTTTTGCAAATGGAAAAAAAGGCCCTTTTCAGGGCCATACAAATAGTTTTTTAGTGAGTGTTACTTTTTCCTTCCTCTTTCTTCATTCACTCATGTTGACTGAAATTACCAAGTTAGTTGCATGCGTTCCTCAAACAGCATTTTAAATGTAACTATTTCAGAGGAATCAGAAGTAGTTTCGTCCATTACAGAAATGAGATTTCCATCAATTGTCTGTGAATGCTTATAAAAAAATCATAAATAATCGCCGAATACATAAATGTTGAAAGGTTTCTCTTGTAAAAAGAATTTTTAAACCTAAGGATAAATCTTGCCTTGCGAAAAAGCCCGCAAATCGAACCAATTCATCCAAACAAATTGTTATGCCGTTGTCGAAAAAAAGTAGGCTTTGACGGACGACAGAAGGTAAAAAAAAAAATTAAAGGCTCTTTTCAGAGCTATACAAATTTTAGGTGGGTGCTCTTCCTTCTGCTCTTACTGCGCCACATAAATGTTAACAGAAATGATCATGTTAGTTCGAAACTTTCCTCGTTTTTGCGCACATACATGTATTCATAAAAATGTCTAATTAATTAACAGGCATATGAGAAATGTTTACGAATGATTATTTTTCTGATACCAGATGGCCCCACTCTGCAGATATTAGTAATTTAAATGTTTAAAAATAAATAATATAAATCTGATATAAAAATATTTAATCAGGCAATTGATAATCATACTTCTCACATAAGTATATCAAATTAAAGAGAAGGTGATTCAGAAGAAAGGTTTTTAATATTAATATGAAAGTTTCTGAATGCCGCTAAAGAATGGAATCCTTCCGGAAAAAGTCTAAAAGAAGTGATTTCATCGGTGGTATTTAAAATGGTCGGTTTTTAAAAAGGCAAAACTCGCAAATGGAGAATGTTTTTCTTTTTAATTTTTTTCTTAAGATAACGGAGAGAAATCGTCTTCATTTTTGTTCTTAAGACTGTTAGTCAATTTTAAAAAAATTACAGAAATTTGGGAAAGAGTTTTTTAAAAAATTATTATCAGGGTGTTATTTTTCTTTTATTTTCACGGAATAATCATCACTTTAATAAAATATTCTGTTAACAAATGAGAAAAGAGTTTTAGAAAAAAAAATCATCCATTATGCTCTTAAATGTTTAAATGTATCAAGATTGTAACATTCCCTTATCCCCCCCTCCGAATTTTTCAATTAAAAGACGTGTTTTTCCACTGTCAATTTATCCATTATTCACATTTTTCTACATAAAACAGATGAAGTGAACAATCACTATTTATTTATCATTATTTATTCTTATCAATTTCTAAATGTATTTTTATATATGTATATTTCTCTAACCGACCATCATCCTTGATCTCTACATTTTTCCGTATAAAGAAAATTTCAAATGGCAAAATCTTCCTTTTAAATATCAATTTTTGTTGGAAGCAATGTTCGTATTTTCTTCACATTTATCTTCTCAAAATGTCAGGTCCTTTTTCGATATTTAAGTACAGAATTAAATGTTTTGTAAATGTTTTTTATTTAACATGTAATAAGCATTTCTACGGAATAAGCCTTCAAGGTTTTTGTTATTTTTTGAAAAAAATAATTATATAAAGATGTGTTGGATTTCATTATTTTAATTTATATATGTACCGATAAAAATTTAGATTAAATGTAACTATTGATGTTGCAAAAATTCCATAGGCACTCTTATGTAATTTAATTTGAAAATTAGAAAAATATCTATTAAAATATTAATATTTAAAAAAGGAGTAATAGATTTAAAGAAATAAATTTTCTGCAAACTGTTCATAAAATATAATAAGTGTGCATTAAGCATTTTTTTAACAGTAATAAACTCATTACGCTAACCATATTTAAAAAAGAAAAAAAAAAAAAAAAAAAAAAAAAAAAAGGTCGAAAATGTAAACTATTCTGTGAAATTATAAATATAAATTTAAATACGACAATCATTATTCTTTTAATTTATCTCTACTGCAAATTTTCCGAATACATATTTTACGCCTGCATTTTAGTCGTTGTTGTTTAATTTATCTGAATTCTGACTTGGACTTCAGTGAAGCAATATCCAGAACTGACAAACGCTCATCCGTTTTCTAGATATAGGAATGGGTATTTGATTGGTTGTTTTCAAGCTACGTGATTGGGTATTCCAAAGGTCGTCGGATTCTTGGGTATTCCTTATATTGGAAGGACCCGAATCAGCAGACATCTACATTTTATGTAGTTTTCGCCATGTCGGACGAAACTTCCACCTCTGCCATTCTTAGAAAACCATGGGACTTTGACGTTTGCAAAGCCACAAATTTCCTGAATGAACATGCGGGATCTTCTTCTCAGTGTTTTCCAGAGATTGATATAAAGTCCCTGATGCCTTTTAGAAGGCTTGATCGAATGCGGACTTTCATTGACATCGAGCAGACTCAGCATTTCGTTAAAGAGTACCTCAAACAAAGCAAAGCGAATGCTCGCACTGCTAAAACGAGGGAAAAAATTGAAAAGAAGAAGGCTGAGAAGCTGTCTGAAAACTGTCCCGTGAAACCTAAAAACGCTTCAAAAAAGATTTTGAAACCTAAGGAGAAATCTCACCTTGAGAAAAAGCCTGCAAAACGATCCACTTCATCCAAACCAATTGTTAAGCCGATGTCGACAAAAAGAAAGGCAAAAAAGTAGGCTTTGACGGACGACGGAAGGAAGAAAATAAAAGGCTCTTTTCAGAGCCACATAAATCTTGTATATGTCCTTCCCCTTATCCCCTTACTTCTTCACATACATTTTAACAGAAAGTTGTATTCAATATATCAGTATTATATTGTAATATAAATTTTTCTGGTCGTTAAGTTGTAATTTTTATAATAAATAATTTTACATTTCGGTGTCTCCCCATTAAATTGTAAAACAGCATCAAACAGGTTCTAAACGCGGGGAATTCACAAACTTTAGGCTGCCTTATTTAAAAGGAAAAAAGAAATAAATCTACACATTGCTGAATTTCTGAATTAAAAAAGGCCCTTTTAAAGTTCATACAAATATCTATACTTTTTGTAAAAAAAGGTGCATAATTTAAAGCGTTTAAAAACACATATGAATGATAAATACTGTGAATTCTTAAAATTTTTCATTTAAAATTTATTTACTTTTTCCTTTACGAAAATACATATTTAAAAAAAATAGAGACATGTTTTAGAATATTATTCGAAATCTTCTATAATAAATCGATAAACTATTTGTATCTTGCTTATTTCTATTTCAATAATTAACTAGTTATATATGTATATAAAGTTAGTAAATTTAATGATGTTTTACTTTTTTCACTTAAATTCTTGATGTGATTTTACCGCAGATGTTAATAATTTATTTCACTGTTATTCATTTATCTATCCTTATTATTACTACGTTAAATACATCTTTCTGTCTATATTTGGAATCTAACAACTGAATACTTTAGAGTGACTACAGTAAAATTATTTTCAATGTAACTACAATATTTTGTAATATGAAATAGTGTGGTTATGAAAATGGCATTTTATTTAATCAAAAATTTTTTCCTTTGTAAGCTTCTCATCACACTCATTTTCCACGCATTCCGAATTATGAATGTCTTTTAATTACTGAACTACAACTCTAAATTATTTCTGTGTGGTTCCTGAAAGTGCCTTTTTTTTTTAAATTTTCGCTTCGACTAGCTGTTGTCCTTGTTCATTTTACAACTTGAAAATTTATTTTGCTAGACTTCTATTGTCAATTATCTTCTGCCGTGGGCTTTCCCCGCCCTCCTAAACTCGGATTGGTTGTTCCGCCAGCCACCCCGTATAAATTCTCTTTCCTCTATCTTACTATTCATTCCGTCTCCAGCTCTACGGCGGGCAGACCGTGGAGGGATTAACGGTGTGGGCTTCCCTTATCATTCCCTGGAAAGGCTGCCACCGGTACATGAAAACTGTTGCACCTCGAGCTGTCGACATGGCCTTTTGAAAAAGCCTGCAAAATGATCCATTTCTTCCAAACCAACTGTTAAGCCAATGTCGGCAAAGAGAAAGGCAAAAAAAAAAAAAAAAGGCTTTGACGGACATCGAACGATAAAAAAAGGCTCTTTCCAGAACCATACAAATTTTTTTGGATCCTTGTACTTCTATCCTTACTTCACTATAAAAAATTTAACAGAAATAATTCAGATCGGCATTTTGCTAATCTTTCAAAAGGTTTTACAATGTCAGAAAAAGGCAATCCAGAAAACCTGTTTGTACAATGTGCTTTTTGCAAAGGAAAAATAAGGCCCTTTTCGGGGCCATAGCAATAGTTTTTCATTGAGAGTTTCTCTTTCATACCCCCTTTTTTTCTTACACATTAAATGACATTACCATGTTAGTTGCCTGCGTTCCTCAAACAGCATTTCAAATGTAACTATTTCAGAGGAAACAGAAGTAGTTTCGTCCATTACAAAAAGAGATTTCCTTCAATTGTCTTTGAATGCTCATAAAAAAATCGTAAATAATCGCCGAATATATAAATGTCAAGAGGTTTTACTTGTAAAAAAGAATTTTTAACCTAAGGATAAATCTAGCCTAGTGAAAAAGCCCGCAAACCGATCCATTTCATCCAAACCAATTGTTAAGCCGTTGTCGAAAAAAAGTAGGCTTTGACGGACGACACAATGTAAAAAAAATTAAAGGCTCTTTTCAGAGCCATACAAATTTTGTGTGGGTTACTCCTCCTTGTGCCCTTACTTCACCACATAAATGTTAACAGAAATGATCATGATAGCTCGACACTTTCCTCGTTTTTGCGTCTCAGTATCGATGATATTATTTAAAAATGATTTCACATAAATATATTCATAAAAATGTCTAATTAATTAACAGGAATATGAGAGATGTTTACAAATGATTATTTTTCTGATACCAGATGGCGCCACTCATCAGATATTAGTAATTTTAATGTTTAAATTTTAAATAGTATAAATCTGTTATAAAAATATTTAACCAGACAAAAGATAATCATAATTCTTACATAAGTATAGCAAATTAAAGAGAAGATGATTCAGAAGAAAGTTTTTATTCTTAATATGAAACTTTCTGAATGCCGCTTAAGTATGTAATCCTTCCGGAAAAAGTCTAAAAGAAGTGATTTTATCAGCGGCATTAAAAATGATCGGTTTGTAAAAAGACAAAGGTCGCAAACGGAGAATGTTTTTCTTTATTTTTTTAATTTTTTTTCTTAAGATAACGGAGAGAAATGAAGTATACAATGACCGTCTTCATTTTTGTACTTAAGACTGTAAGTCAAATTAAAAAAAATTACAGGAATTTGGGAGAGAGTTTTTTTTTCAAATAAAGTTTTATTATCAAGGTGTTATTTTCCTTTTATTTTGACGGAATAATCATCACTTTAATAATTTATTTATTCTGTTAACAAATGAGAAAACAGTTTTAATTAAAAAATCATCCATTATGCTCTTAAATGTTTAAAGGTATAGAGATTGTAACATTCGCCTATCCCCCCCTCCGAATTTTTCAATTAAAAGACGTGTTTTTCTACTGTCATTTTATCCATTATTCACATTTTTCTACATAAAACAGACGAACTGAGCAATCATTATTTATTTAACTTATAATAACACATTGCTCAGTGGTGCACAAAACAGGAATTTTAATATATATTAGTACATATTAAAATAAAATAAATTTATTTTATTTTATTTTATTTTAATATGTAATAATGTATATTAAAATTCCGGTTTTATGCACCACTGAGCAATGTGTTATTATTAGTTAAATTTTATGGTGCAACAGTCCTATATATATTCATTATTTATTTATCATTATTTATTCTTATCAATTTCTAAATGTGTTTTTATTTATGTATATTTCTCTAACCCAACATCATCCTCGATCTCTACATTTTTCCGCATAAAGAAACTTTTAAATGGCAAAATCTTCCTTTTAAATATCAATTTTTGTTGGAAGCAATGTTCGTATTTTCTTCACTTTTATCTTTTCAAAATGCTAGGTCTTTTTTCGATTTTTAAGTTTAGAAATAAATGTTTTGTAAATGTTTTTTATTTAACATGTAATAAGCATTTCTACGGAATAAGCCTTCAAGGTTTTTGTTATTTTTTGAAAAAAAAATAATTATATTAAATATGTATTAGATTTCATTATTTTAATTTCTATATGTACATATCGATAAAAATTTACATTAAATGTAATTATTGATGTTACAAAAATTCCATAGGCACTCTTATGTAATTTAATTTGAAAATCAGAAAAATATCTATTAAAATATTAATATTTAAAAAAGGAGTAAAAGATTTAAAGAAATCAATTTTCTGCAAACTGTTCATAAAATATATTAAGTGTGCATTAAGCATTTTTTTAACATTAATGAATTCATCACGCTAAACTTATTTTTTAAAAAAAATTTCGAAAATGTAAACTATTCTGTGATATTATAAATATAAATTTAAATACGACAATCATTATTGTTTTAATTTATCTCTAATGCAAATTTTCCGAATACATATTTTACGCCTGCATTTTAATCATTGTTGTTTAATTTATCTCATTTCTGACTTGGACTTCAGTGAAGCAATATCCAGAACTGACAAACGCTCATCCGTTTTCTGGATATAGGAATGGGTATTTGATTGGTTGTTTTCACGCTACGTGATTGGGTATTCCAAAGGTCGTCGGATTCTTGGGTATTCCTTTGTATCTTGCTTATTTCTATTTCAATAATAAACTAGTTATATATGTATATAAAGTTAGTAAATTTAATGATGTTTTACTTTTTTCACTTAAATTCTTGAGGTGATTTTAACGCAGATGTTAATAATTTATTTCACTGTTATTCATTTATCTATCCTTATTATTACTACGTTAAATACGTCTTTCTGTCTATATTTGGAATCTAACAACTGAATACTTTAGAGTGACTACAGTAAAATTATTTTCAATGTAACTACAATATTTTGTAATATGAAATAGTGTGGTTATGAAAATGGCATTTTATTTAATCAAAAATTCTTTCTTTTGTAAGCTTCTCATCACACTCATTTTCCACGCATTCCGAATTATGAATGTCTTTTAATTACTGAACTACAACTCTAAATTATTTCTGTGTGGTTCCTGAAAGTGCCTTTTTTTTAAATTTTCGCTTCGACTAGCTGTTGTCCTTGTTCATTTTACAACTTGAAAATTTATTTGCTGGACTTCTATTGTGAATTATCTTCTACCGTGGGCTTGCCCCGCCCTCCTAAACTCGGATTGGTTGTTCCGCCAGCCACCCCGTATAAATGCTCTTTCCTCTATCTTACTATTCATTCCGTCTCCAGCTCTACGGTGGGCAGACCGTGGAGGGATTAACGGTATGGGCTTCCCTTATCATTCCCTGGAAAGGCTGCCACCGGTACATGAAAACTGTTGCACCTCGAGCTGTCGACATGGCCTTTTGAAAAAGCCTGCAAAATGATCCTTTCATCCAAACCAACTGTTAAGCCAATGTCGGCAAAGAGAAAGGAAAAAAAAAAAAAAAAAAAAAAAAATAGGCTTTGACGGACATCGAACGATAAAAAAAGGCTCTTTCCAGAGCCATACAAATTTTTTATGGATCCTTGTATTTCTATCCTTGCTTCACTATACAAAATTTAACAGAAATAATTCAGATCGGCATTTTGCTAATCTTTCAAAAGGTTTTACAATGCCAGAAAAAGGCAATCCAGAAAACCTGTTTGTACAATGTGCTTTTTGCAAAGGAAAGATAATGCCCTTTTCGGGGCCATAGCAATAGTTTTTCATTGAGAGTTTCTCTTTCATACCCCCTTTTTTTCATACACATTAAATGAAATTACCATGTTAGTTGCCTGCGTTCCTCAAACAGCATTTCAAATGTAACTATTTCAGAGGAAACAGAAGTAGTCTCGTCCATTACAAAAATGAGATTTCCTTCAATTGTCTTTGAATGCTCATAAAAAAATCGTAAATAATCGCCGAATATATAAATGTCAAGAGGTTTTACTTGTAAAAAAGAATTTTTAAACCTAAGGATAAATCTAGCCTAGTGAAAAAGCCCGCAAACCCGTCCATTTCATCCAAACCAATTGTTAAGCCGTTGTCGAAAAAAAGTAGGCTTTGACGGACGACACAATGTAAAAAAAATTAAAGGCTCTTTTCAGAGCCATACAAATTTTGTGTGGGTACTCCTCCTTGTGCCCTTACTTCACCACATAAATGTTAACAGAAATGATCATGTTAGCTCGACACTTTCCTCGTTTTTGCGTCTCAGTATCGATGATATTATTTAAAAATGATTTCACATAAATATATTCATAAAAATGTCTAATTAATTAACAGGAATATGAGAGATGTTTACAAATGATTATTTTTCTGATACCAGATGGCGCCACTCATCAGATATTAGTAATTTTAATGTTTAAATTTTAAATAGTATAAATCTGTTATAAAAATATTTAACCAGACAAAAGATAATCATAATTCTTACATAAGTATAGCAAATTAAAGAGAAGATGATTCAGAAGAAAGTTTTTATTCTTAATATGAAACTTTCTGAATGCCGCTTAAGAATGTAATCCTTCCGGAAAAAGTCTAAAAGAAGTGATTTTATCAGCGGCATTAAAAATGGTCGGTTTGTAAAAAGACAAAGGTCGCAAACGGAGAATGTTTTTCTTTATTTTTTTAATTTTTTTTCTTAAGATAACGGAGAGAAATGAAGTATACAATGACCGTCTTCATTTTTGTTCTTAAGACTGTAAGTCAAATAAAAAAAAATTACAGGAATTTGGGAGAGAGTTTTTTTTTCAAATAAAGTTTTATTATCAAGGTGTTATTTGCCTTTTATTTTGACGGAATAATCATCACTTTAATAATTTATTTATTCTGTTAACAAATGAGAAAACAGTTTTAGTTAAAAAATCATCCATTATGCTCTTAAATGTTTAAAGGTATAGAGATTGTAACATTCGCCTATCCCCCCTTCCGAATTTTTCAATTAAAAGACGTGTTTTTCTACTGTCATTTTATCCATTATTCACATTTTTCTACATAAAACCGATGAACTGAACAATCATTATTTATTTAACTTATAATAACACATTGCTCAGTGGTGCACAAAACAGGAATTTTAATATATATTAGTACATATTAAAATGAAATAAATTTATTTTATTTTAATATATACTAATGTATATTAAAATTCCGGTTTTGTGCACCATTGAGCAATGTGTTGTTATTAGTTAAATTTTATGGTGCAACTGTCCTATATATATTCATTATTTATTTATCATTATTTATTCTTATCAATTTCTAAATGTGTTTTTATTTATGTATATTTCTGTAACCCAACATCATCCTCGATCTCTATATTTTTCCGCATAAAGAAACATTTAAATGGCAAAATCTTCCATTTAAATATCAATTTTTGTTGGAAGCAATGTTCGTATTTTCTTCACTTTTATCTTTTCAAAATGCTAGGTCTTTTTTCGATTTTTAAGTTTAGAATTAAATGTTTTCTAAATGTTTTTTATTTAACATGTAATAAGCATTTCTACGGAATAAGCCTTCAAGGTTTTTGTTATTTTTTGAAAAAAAAAATTATATTAAAGATGTGTTAGATTTCATTATTTTAATTTCTATATATACATATCGATAAAAATTTACATTAAATGTAATTATTGATGTTACAAAAATTCCATAGGCACTCTTATGTAATTTAATTTGAAAATCAGAAAAATATCTATTAAAATATTAATATTTAGAAAAGGAGTAAAAGATTTAAAGAAATCAATTTTCTGCAAACTGTTCATAAAATATATTAAGTGTGCATTAAGCATTTTTTTAACATTAATGAATTCATCACGCTAAACTTATTTTTAAAAAAAAATGTCGAAAATGTAAACTATTCTGTGTTATTATTAATATAAATTTAAATACGACAATCAATATTCTTTTAATTTATCTCTAATGCAAATTTTCCGAATACATATTTTACGCCTGCATTTTAATCATTGTTGTTTAATTTATCTCAATTCTGACTTGGACTTCAGTGAAGCAATATCCAGAACTGACAAACGCTCATCCGTTTTCTGGATATAGGAATGGGTATTTGATTGGTTGTTTTCAAGCTACGTGATTGGGTATTCCAAAGGTCGTCGGATTCTTGGGTATTCCTTATATTGGAAGGACCCGAATCAGCAGACATCTACATTTTATGTAGTTTTCGCCATGTCGGACGAAACTTCCAGCTCTGCCATTCTTAGAAAACCATGGGACTTTGACGTTTGCAAAGCCACAAATTTCCTGAATGAACATGCGGGATCTTCTTCTCAGTGTTTTCCAGAGAATGATATAAAGTCCCTGATGCCTTTTAGAAGGCTTGATCGAATGCGGACTTTCATTGACATCGAGCAGACTCAGCATTTCGTTAAAGAGTACCTCAAACAAAGCAAAGCGAATGCTCGCACTGCTAAAACGAGGGAAAAAATGGAAAAGAAGAAGGCTGAGAAGCTGTCTGAAAACTGTCCCGTGAAACCTAAAAACGCTTCAAAAAAGATTTTGAAACCTAAGGAGAAATCTGACCTTGTGAAAAAACTTGCAAAACGATCCACGTCATCCAAACCAATTGTTAAGCCGATGTCGACAAAAAGAAAGGCAAAAAAGTAGGCTTTGACGGACGACGGAAGGTAGAAAATAAAAGGCTCTTTTCAGAGCCACATAAATCCTGTATGGGTCCTTCTTCTGCTCCCCTTACTTCTTCACATACATTTTAACAAAAAGTTGTATTAAATATATCAGTATTATATTGTAATATAAATTTTTCTGGTCGTTAAGTTGTAATTTTTTATAATAAATAATTTTACATTTCGGTGTCTCCCCATTAAATTGTAAAACAGCATCAAACAGGTTCTAAACGCGGGGAATTCAAAAAACTTTAGGCTGCCTTATTTAAAAGGAAAAAAGAAATAAATCTACACATTGCTGAATTTCTGCATTAAAAAAGGCCCTTTTAAAGTTCATACATATATCTATACTTTTTGTAAATAAAGGTGCATAATTTAAAGCGTTTAAAAACACATATGAATGATAAATACTGTGAATTCTTTAAAATTTTTCATTCAAAATTTATTTACTTTTTCCTTTACGAAAATACATATTTAAAAAAATAGACATGTTTTAGAATATTATTCAAAATCTTCTATAATAAATAGATAAACTATTTGTATCTTGCTTATTTCTATTTCAATAATTAACTAGTTATATATGTATATAATGTTAGTAAATTTAATTATGTTTTACTTTTTTCACTTACATTCTTGATGTGATTTTAACGCAGATGTTAATAATTTATATCACTGTTATTCATTTATCTATCCTTATTATTACTACGTTAAATACATCTTTCTGTCTATATTTGGAATCTAACAACTGAATACTTTAGAGTGACTACAGTAAAATTATTTTCAATGTAACTACAATATTTTGTAATATGAAATAGTGTGGTTATGAAAATGGCATTTTATTTAATCAAAAATTTTTTCCTTTGTAAGCTTCTCATCACACTCATTTTCCACGCATTCCGAATTATGAATGTCTTTTAATTACTGAACTACAACTCTAAATTATTTCTGTGTGGTTCCTGAAAGTGCCTTTTTTTTAAATTTTAGCTTCGACTAGCTGTTGTCCTTGTTCATTTTACAACTTGAAAATTTATTTTGCTAGACTTCTATTGTCAATTATCTTCTACCGTGGGCTTGCCCCGCCCTCCTAAACTCGGATTGGTTGTTCCGCCAGCCACCCCGTATAAATGCTCTTTCCTCTATCTTACTATTCATTCCGTCTCCAGCTCTACGGCGGGCAGACCGTGGAGGGATTAACGGTGTGGGCTTTACTGATCATTCCCTGGAAAGGCTGCCACCGGTACATGAAAACTGTTGCACCTCGAGCTGTCGACATGGCCTTTTGAAAAAGCCTGCAAAATGATCCGTTTCATACAAACCAACTGTTAAGCCAATGTCGGCAAAGAGAAAGGCAAAAAAAAAAAAAAAAAAAAAAAAAAAAATAGGCTTTGACGGACATCGAACGATAAAAAAAGGCTCTTTCCAGAGCCATACAAATTTTTTATGGATCCTTGTACTTCTATCCTTACTTCACTATACAAAATTTAACAGAAATAATTCAGATCGGCATTTTTCTAATCTTTCAAAAGGTTTTACAATGTCAGAACAAGGCAATCCAGAAAACCTGTTTGTACAATGTGCTTTTTGCAAAGAAAAAATAAGGCCCTTTTCGGGGCCATAGCAATAGTTTTTCATTGAGAGTTTCTTTTTCATACACATTAAATGAAATTACCATGTTAGTTGCCTGCGTTCCTCAAACAGCATTTCAAATGTAACTATTTCAGAGGAAACAGAAGTAGTTTCGTCCATTACAAAAATGAGATTTCCTTCAATTGTCTTTGAATGCTCATAAAAAAATCGTAAATAATCGCCGAATATATAAATGTCAAGAGGTTTAACTTGTAAAAAAGAATTTTTAAACCTAAGGATAAATCTAGCCTAGTGAAAAAGCCCGCAAACCGATCCATTTCATCCAAACCAATTGTTAAGCCGTTGTCGAAAAAAAGTAGGCTTTGACGGACGACACAAATACGGAATAATCATCACTTTAATAATTTATTTATTCTGTTAACAAATGAGAAAACAGTTTTAGTTATAAAATCATCCATTATGCTCTTAAATGTTTAAAGGTATAGAGATTGTAACATTCGCCTATCCCCCCCTCCGAATTTTTCAATTAAAAGACGTGTTTTTCTACTGTCATTTTATCCATTATTCACATTTTTCTACATAAAACAGATGAACTTAACAATCATTATTTATTTAACTTATAATAACACATTGCTCAGTGGTGCACAAAACAGGAATTTTAATATATATTAGTACATATTAAAATAAAATAAATTTGTTTTATTTTATTTTAATATGTACTAATGTATATTAAAATTCCGGTTTTGTGCACCACTGAGCAATGTGTTATTATTAGTTAAATTTTATGGTGCAACTGTCCTATATATATTCATTATTTATTTATCATTATTTATTCTCATCAATTTCTAAATGTGTTTTTATTTATGTATATTTCTGTAACCCAACATCATCCTCGATCTCTACATTTTTCCGCATAAAGGAACTTTTAAATGGCAAAATCTTCCTTTTAAATATCAATTTTTGTTGGAAGCAATGTTCGTATTTTCTTCACTTTTATCTTTTCAAAATGCTAGGTCTTTTTTCGATTTTTAAGTTTAGAATTAAATGTTTTGTAAATGTTTTTTATTTAACATTTAATAAGCATTTCTACGGAATAAGCCTTCAAGGTTTTTGTTATTTTTTGAAAAAAAAAATAATTATATTAAAGATGTGTTAGATTTCATTATTTTAATTTCTATATATACATATCGATAAAAATTTACATTAAATGTAATTATTGATGTTACAAAAATTCCATAGGCACTCTTATGTAATTTAATTTGAAAATCAGAAAAATATCTATTAAAATATTAATATTTAAAAAAGGAGTAAAAGATTTAAAGAAATCAATTTTCTGCAAACTGTTCATAAAATATATTAAGTGTGCATTAAGCATTTTTTTAACATTAATGAATTCATCACGCTAAATTTATTTTTTTTTTTTTAAATGTCGAAAATGTAAACTATTCTGTGATATTATTAATATAAATTTAAATACGACAATCATTATTCTTTTAATTCATCTCTAATGCAAATTTTCCGAATACATATTTTACGCCTGCATTTTAATCATTGTTGTTTAATTTATCTCAATTCTGACTTGGACTTCAGTGAAGCAATATCCAGAACTGACAAACGCTCATCCGTTTTCTGGATATAGGAATGGGTATTTGATTGGTTGTTTTCAAGCTACGTGATTGGATATTCCAAAGGTCGTCGGATTCTTGGGTATTCCTTATATTGGAAGGACCCGAATCAGCAGACATCTACATTTTATGTAGTTTTCGCCATGTCGGACGAAACTTCCACCTCTGCCATTCTTAGAAAACCATGGGACTTTGACGTTTGCAAAGCCACAAATTTCCTGAATGAGCATGCGGGATCTTCTTCTCAGTGTTTTCCAGAGATTGATATAAAGTCCCTGATGCCTTTTAGAAGGCTTGATCGAATGCGGACTTTCATTGACATCGAGCAGACTCAGCATTTCGTTTACCCTTTCACCGCCATAAGATTTTTCATTTTTCTTCCCGATAAACATTCTTGTAAATATTCGCAGTTTCTTTTACTGAAACCTGCTCCCAGATGACCAAGTATCTCGCGCATTTTCAAAGCAATTTTTTCCCCCCAGACAAACTTCCGTGCATAGCTAGCTTGCTTTGTTTGGAAGGAGGGTGAAAATACAATGGCTGTCAGTAAGTAGAAGGATTAGTGTATTGCACTGAGAGTGTCAAAATTACTCTTGAGACTTGAGACTAAAAAACTAGGAAATATGTTTTCCATTGCAGCTGTGTTTGTATATTGATTTAGACTTACAGATTCAGAAAGTACTTTGAATTATACATGAGTGGTTTTTGCGTTCACAAAATAATTACGTAATTTTATTTGTGTATTAAAAATATAGCAAGTATTTTATCTTAAGTTTTCACATTTTTTATTTGCAGAAATGAAATTGCATATAACATTTTTGCTAATGATTTAATCTTTCATTAATTGTGTGTATAAAGAAATCTTTACAAAATCCATTGAAATAAATTGTATAGTATTTGGAATCAATAGAAGTAAACAAATGGATCATTTTAAAATAACTCTTTCATTAAAATTTAAATATCGTTTCGCGAGAAGTTAGAAATTTCAATATTTGTTTAATTGTAAATGCTCATTTATTTATTATTTGAAAAAAATATTTATTTACTCAAATTATAGCATTTTATATGTTTATAAATCGCATAAACTAAGTTTTTTTTTAGTTTTAAAATATATTTTTATGATTAAGGGTGAAATATGAAAAAAAAAAAAAAAAGATTTATGAATTTATATATATATATATATATTTTTTTGCTACAGATTGTTTTTTCAATTTCATAAATCAAATATATGATAAGTATTGTATATGTTATAGTATGAAATAATCATTTAGATTTCGATACAAAAGTCTTAAATATATCAAAGAATTGCTAATTTTATGTATTTTATTTTTTAATTTTAGCATTTTTATAAAAATTTTGCCCTCGATTTAAGAATTTATGAAAGATAATATTGGCTTAAGTCATTCGTAATCCAGCCAAAATCTTCGCTTTTTCAAAACATTTTGAACATTCAAAACATTTTTTACCTTATTTGCCATCAGAATATCAGTGATTAAATAAAGCAAAAAATGTTAGTCAGGAAAAGTGGTTCCACCAGATCTAAGAAGTAGATGGAATTTGTCACAAAGTATTTAAATTTAAAAGAAAGTCCCTCTTGGTTTGGCCTATAGGCGGAGGTAGATTTGGAAGTTAAGTGCGCATTTCAACAACTAAAAATAATATATGATTAGACATAAATCCAGTTTAACAATTTTATTTGGTCGCTTTTGAAGAATTTTTAACTTGATTTTTCTATAAGAACTGTTTTTATCTGAATCATCTTAACAGAAATTCGGTTCAAAATGCCCACTTTGACAGCATTTTTTCAAATATATTCTAACAGCATGAAAAAATCGACCATTACGGCACATTATATATTTCCTAATTAAGAGAAACTGTCAAATAAAGGCGTTTGAGAGCAAAATTATATTTAAAAATGAGTCAGAAAATAAGCAATTTGTTATTTGTATAAATCTTCAATTATTCAATCACTTTCGCTTTGGAAAATTATGCTAAAAATGCCCACTTTGATAGCATTTTTTAAAAATATATTCTGCATATATCAAAAACTGCCCAATAAGTCACATTAAATAGTTCCCAAAGAAAAAAAAAAAAAAAAAAAACCTGTCATTTGGACGCGTTTAAAATCAAAAGTGGATTTTAAAATGAGTCGGAAAATAAGCAATTTTGTTCTTTGAATAGTTTCTCAATTTTTCAATTACAATCGTTTTGGGAAATTCTGTTCAAAATGCCCCATTTTCAAAGCATTTTTTCATCACAACTATATTCTGCCTTTATCGAAAAACTGGCCAATATATCACATTACATAATTTCCAAATAAGAAAACTTGTCATTTGGATGCATTTAAAATGAAAAATGTGTCCGTTTAAATTCAAAAATGAATTTAAAAATGAGTCAGAATAAAGGCTGTTTGGATTTGAGATTTTTTTTTCCCACTCCCATTTTTTTTAAAAATTTTATTTTGCTATAATGATTGGTTTTAAAAACCCTTCTGTGTGAAAGTTGTAGACGTTATTGAGAAGATGTAAAATAAATTTAATTGGTTTTGATATCTTAAGAATTGACGCAGTTACAGATTTTTTTTTGTTCACCCCCCCCCCCTCCTTTTTATTTTCGATTTTATTTATTTATTTATTTCAATGAGAGTTGTTCTTATCAAGAAATTGTAAATACAAAAGTTTTATATAATATTAAGAACTTATATAAAAAATTTAATTGGATTTGATATTTGATTTTTATCTGAAGAATTGACGAAATTCTGAGTTTTTTTCTCCCAAAAACACTATTTTTTGCGCCGCTTGAGCCCATTTTTAATTTTATCAAAAATCTGTCATGTATAAACTTTTAGACCATCATTTTTTTTTTAGAATTAATATACATTTTAAACTGATTTGATATCTATTTTCATTAAAAATTTATGTTTTTTTTTTTTTTTTTTTTTTTTTTTTTTTTTTTTTTTTTTTTTTTTTACAAAAATTTTACTTTTCGAACCCTTTGGCCCGATTTTGCCCATTAACGAACTTGAACGAGATTTTATGTATTAGTTTGGAGGATATTTCAGTAGAATTATAGAACTTATCGTGTCTATATAAGTTTTTTACTTATGGTAGCTTTGGGGTCTAGGGGTCATGATCGGTGTAGATCTGTAAAAATTTTTCAGAAATTCCAACATAGGAGCGACCGCAATACGTAGCATTTCATGCGAAATATACCTAAAAATTAGATATTTTCCCTCGTCCCTTCACACAAAAAAGTTTATAAACTGGTGTATTGTTAAGTAAACCGAAAAAATGGCAACATTTATAAAAATATTTTTTTAAGTATGTGAAAATAAAACTTTATGTATAAATATTTCATTCAACAAAAAATTGATATAGTTATCAAAGTACTTATTTTGAAATACAGTAAAACCCCGATAATTCGGATTAATTGGTACTAGACCCAATCCGGATTATCGAAAATCCGGATTATCCGGAGAATAAGAAAAAAATGAAATAAAATAATACATACGTACAGAAAATCACCTTTATGTTTAACATTGATTATTTACAGATAGTAAAAATGTTTACTTTGTAATAAAAAAGTTTGTTATTTTTTGCTGTGCCAGTTTTCTATACCTTTTGTGAGCCGTACGGTCACGCACCTGCTTGAGCATAAGCAGTTCGTTGGGTGTAGTTTAAATAAGAATTTAAATAAGAAAGCTTAAGGTATTCTTCCAAAAAGATTTCAGAAAAAAGTTTTTTTTATTCAGAATACGACGATGAAACAAGTTTATGCTATGGAAATTAACCAAATCGTTTCTCAATCGCTTGACCAAGCCGATCCGGATTTATGGGGTCCGAATTTGCGGGGTTCTACTGTATTTATATTTATATAGAAAATCTATTTTATGTTTCAAGTAAAGCAAAAGCACTACTAAGATATTTGTACGATTCTTTTAACCCTTTCCGGCACACTATGCCCCAGTCTGGGATACCTATTTTTAATTCCAAATTTGCGAATGGCGCCAATAATGTTTTAATAAAACTTTGCTTCTGCAATGAAATCCTAAATTAAGAGATTCTTAATTTCTAAAAAAGTCGTTTGTAAATTCCGGTGATAGTCGATAATTTCTCATTTTAGTAACAGGATTTGACCATGCCGGAAAGGGTTAACAAGTTATATGGATAGCTTGTGGTTAGGACAGTGACTTTTATATAATCCACTTTTAAGAAATTAAGTTATGATTGATACTTTCAAGGCTTATAAGCAGATAAGATCATACCATGTTAAAAAATCCCACTTTTATTAACATTTAAAATAAATTAAAAATAAAACAACATTACATTTTTGCCCTTTTGCTCGGCGGTCAGGCAGGGGCCTCGCTAAGGGGGGGGGGCAGGGGGGAGCCCCCCCCAAACATTCACAAATGTTGTTACACTTGGCAAATTTTAAAACTTTTTTGTCAAATTTAATTAAAATTTTAATAAAAATTGCAATACATTTCCTATTTTTGATAGAATTTGCAAAAGTTACAACTCTAATTGGGAATATTATTTAACTTTTTACACATAAGAACTGTATTTCATTTTCTAAATGTGGTAACTTGGCAAAAATATAAACGAGTTGGCAAATATGAAAATTTGACTTGGCAATTTAAGGTCTTTTCCTCCACCAATAAAAAGTCTTAGCGATGGCCCTGCGGTCAGGGGGTTAAGAACTTTAGAAAATTTTTGAAACAGATCCTTTGCGATACAAAAAAAAAAAAAAAAAAAAAAAAAAGTAATTTACGTAAGTTTAATTTTATACGAAATATTGTGAGTTATATTAACATTTTTTTTTTCACTCGATGTAAATGTAATTTCAAAGATACAATCCAAAATATAACTTTTCATGCAATATAAGGATTTTTGAAATGCGCAAGTGTATATTAACATATATATGCTCGATATTTATCATATGAGTTCATGAATTCAAAATATCGAAAAAGAAAAAAATGATCTGATCGTTTGTTATACCATTTAGTTAAGCACATGAAATAGTCAGCACATGAAATATAAAATGGTTATTTTTGAATTATCGGCCTAAAATCTGAGATAAAATTTTATTGTGCCGAATAATTATGACTTAAAAGATCATGGTGATAGAATCGTTTTAAAATTATATATTTTAAGCACTGACAGATGTGTGTGTATTTATAAAAGTATTTATACATATACATCTATATTTTTCTTTTTTAATGCTTTGGTACATTTAAAAAAAAAAAAAAATCTGTTTTAGGTAAACAATTAAAGCTCTTTAAAAATTATGTAACTATCTTGTTACTTTGAAAATATCTAACATTATACGTCTAAGTGTTTTTTAAGTACAATATTGCATTCTCTCTCTCTTTTTTTTTTCTTTTTTTTTTTTTAATGAAATATTTTTATTTTTATTTATTTTAAGCCAAAATGAAAAATGCTTCTTATAATTCTCAAAAAGCATGTTTCTGACACCACAAGAAATTTTAAAGTGATAGATTCAAATGTTTTTTTATTTTTTTTTCTTTTTAAATGTACCGAACGGATATATTGTTCAAAAAATACGCAATAAGTTAAATAATTCTGAAAAATAAATTTATGCATGAAATTAATTTCGTTTGATTTGTATATGAGCTATAATGTGTATATTTACTTTAAAAAAAGTTTAATTATTAATAAAGTTTAAAATTTTTAAGCAAATGCATGATGTTGATGTTAAGTATTTCACAAGAACTGCTTCATTTTACTTTACGAGATTCCCATGTACCCTTAATGGTAATGTTAAACATACACATATAAATGTTATTAAAAAGTTTGTTACTTGTTATACAGTAACTGTTTGATTTTTATTTCGTAATAGTCTCTTTAATTTATTAATACTCTTTTCCAATCTCAGAAAAAAACGAATAAATAAATAAATAAATAACGGAGAAATTAAGGAATCCATGAAATTAAAGATACTAATTGAAACATATTAAGTACAACATGCTTTGAAAATATCGAATAGTAATAACAAAAAATGCAAATTAACTCTGTTTAAAATGCACTTTTCCACCTGCTATACTCAAATTCGTGCATAAAATAATGAAAAGAATAATGAATAATGAATAATTATGTTTAGAATACTAAACTATCAAGGGACCTTTTTCTTTCCTTTCTTTCTTTTTTTCTTCTTTTTTTTCTTTTCTTTTTTTTCTTTTTCTTTCTTTTTTTTTTTTGTAATACAAGTTTTATATTTTACATTTCATTTTCTTTGTTTTTTACCAGAATTTAAACTGAATAAAAAATACATCCTCATTAGAATTAGCTTATGAAATTTATCTGAACAAACACTAAACTTAATCTAATTATTATTACTTTTAATTTTTTTAGAATTATACTAACTTTCAAACGGAATAATAACACGATTTTTCAATTATTTCTCAAATTTTTATAATTTATAGAGATTTCTTATCATTCTAAAATAACTCTGAAAAGAAATATCCTATTTTATAGTAAACATATAAAATAATACAAATTGCTTAATTATTATTATTTTTTTTTTTAATTTTCTTTGCACGGATGTTTCAGTTTGCAATAAGTCAAATAAGAGAATGTATGTGCAATGGAACTAGAAACACCCGATTTTTATTATTATTGTTATTTTTAAACAATTTCAGAGCATACAAATAAAATTTATAAAGTTTTATTACATCAGTCTTATTTTATTGCAGGGGGGAGGGGATATACAAATGCTTTAAATATTTGGATGTTAGCCTCCGACGATGTTTTTCTTAAAACTAAGGGAATGCCGTGAGTAAAATTGCAAAATTAAACAAATCTATGCATTTAGAATAATCTCAGCATTATTACAAAAGAGAAAGAAAGATATATCCTGCTAACACCTCATAAAAATTCATATTAAGATGAATATAGTAACAAATAATTACATGCTGGAAAAATTCTATTCTTTGGATGTGCATATATTGATTTTTTTTTCCAACATGCTTTATACAATATAAAAATTATAAATGATATTAAAATAGCAATATCATAATCATACATAGTTTGAAATTAAGTATAATAAAAAATCCCATTATTAAATTATACTTATATATATAGTATGAAAGTGAATATTAACATGTAAAATTAATTTCGCAATTACATAATATTTTTTATACACTTATATGATAATTTCTTGCTTATAATTTTCTCTTGTATTCCCGCCATATGAAAAAAGCTACAATTATTATACCAATATTTTAGGATTATTTCAAACAGGATCACTCACTGTATGATTAATAAAAAAAAAAAGAAAAGAAAAGAAAATCACTGAAAGTAGGTGGTATTTTAGTGAAGATTAATGCATCTTCACAGTGAAATAACTTCTTTAAGGGAGCACAAAAGGATTATAGTCAGAATCACTCATACTTGGACGCGCCCACACGTCAATCAACGAGTTTACAAGAGGGGAAAGTAGAGGAAGCAAAAGCCGGGCAAAACGTTTCACGAACAAAAACCAGTGTACGGAAAAAGCCGGAACAAACATTTCGTTGACATGAAATCCCTTACGAGAAAAGCCGTAGCAAACAAATCAGCGTAAGAAGGTGAAATACGGAATAAGCCGGGACAAACGGTTAAAGGGTTAAAGAGTACCTCAAACAAAGCAAAGCGAATGCTCGCACTGCTAAAACGAGGGAAAAAATGGAAAAGAAGAAGGCTGAGAAGCTGTCTGAAAACTGTCCCGTGAAACCTAAAAACGCTTCAAAAAAGATTTTGAAACCTAAGGAGAAATCTCACCTTGAGAAAAAGCCTGCAAAACGATCCACTTCATCCAAACCAATTGTTAAGCCGATGTCGACAAAAAGAAAGGCAAAAAAGTAGGCTTTGACGGACGACGGAAGGAAGAAAATAAAAGGCTCTTTTCAGAGCCACATAAATCTTGTATATGTCCTTCCCCTTATCCCCTTACTTCTTCACATACATTTTAACAGAAAGTTGTATTCAATATATCAGTATTATATTGTAATATAAATTTTTCTGGTCGTTAAGTTGCAATTTTTATAATAAATAATTTTACATTTCGGTGTCTCCCCATTAAATTGTAAAACAGCATCAAACAGGTTCTAAACGCGGAGAATTCACAAACTTCAGGCCGCCTTATTTAAAAGGAAAAAAGAAATAAATCTACACATTGCTGAATTTCTGAATTAAAAAAGGCCCTTTTAAAGTTCATACATATATCTATACTTTTTGTAAATAAAAGTGCATAATTTAAAGCGTTTAAAAACACATATGAATGATAAATACTGTGAATTCTTTAAAATTGTTCATTCAAAATTTATTTACTTTTTCCTTTACGAAAATACATATTTAAAAAAAAAATAGAGACATGTTTTAGAATATTATTCGAAATCTTCTATAATAAATCGATAAACTATTTGTATCTTGCTTATTTCTATTTCAATAATTAACTAGTTATATATGTATATAAAGTTAGTAAATTTAATGATGTTTTACTTTTTTCACTCAAATTCTTGATGTGATTTTAACGCAGATGTTAATAATTTATTTCACTGTTATTCATTTATCTATCCTTATTATTACTACGTTAAATACATCTTTCTGTCTATATTTGGAATCTAACAACTGAATACTTTAGAGTGACTACAGTAAAATTATTTTCAATGTAACTACAATATTTTGTAATATGAAATAGTGTGGTTATGAAAATGGCATTTTATTTAATCAAAAATTTTTTCCTTTGTAAGCTTCTCATCACACTCATTTTCCACGCATTCCGATTTATGAATGTCTTTTAATTACTGAACTACAACTCTAAATTATTTCTGTGTGGTTCCTGAAAGTGCCTTTTTTTAAATTTTCGCTTCGACTAGCTGTTGTCCTTGTTCATTTTACAACTTGATAATTTATTTTGCTAGACTTCTATTGTCAATTATCTTCTACCGTGGGCTTTCCCCGCCCTCCTAAACTCGGATTGGTTGTTCCGCCAGCCACCCCGTATAAATGCTCTTTCCTCTATCTTACTATTCATTCCATCTCCAGCTGCACGGCGGGCAGACCGTGGAGGGATTAACGGTGTGGGCTTCCCTTATCATTCCCTGGAAAGGTTGCCACCGGTACATGAAAACTGTTGCACCTCGAGCTGTCGACATGGCCTTTTGAAAAAGGCCAAAAAAAAAAAGAAAAAAATAGGCTTTGACGGACATCGAACGATAAAAAAAGGCTCTTTCCAGAGCCATACAAATTTTTTATGGATCCTTCTACTTCTATCCTTACTTCACTATATAAAATTTAACAGAAATAATTCAGATCGGCATTTTGCTAATCTTTCAAAATGTTTTACAATGTCATAAGAGGACGATCGAGAAAAACTGTTTGTACAATGTGCTTTTTGCAAAGGAAAAATAAGGCCCTTTTCGGGGCCATACAAATAGTTTTTCATTGAGAGTTTCTCTTTCATACCCCTTTTTTATCTTACACATTAAATGAAATTGCCATGTTAGTTGCCTGCGTTCCTCAAACAGCATTTCAAATGTAACTATTTCAGAGGAAACAGAAGTAGTTTCGTCCATTACAAAAATGAGATTTCCTTCAATTGTGTTTGAATGCCCATAAAAAAATCGTAAATAATCGCCGAATATATAAACGTCAAGTGGTTTTTCTTGTAAAAAAGTATTTTTAAACCTAAGGATAAATCTAGCCTAGTGAAAAAGCCCGCAAACCGATCCATTTCATCCAAACCAATTGTTAAGCCGTTGTCGAAAAAAAGTAGGCTTTGACGGACGACACAATTTAAAAAAAATTAAAGGCTCTTTCCAGAGCCATACAAATTTTGTGTGGGTACTCCTCCTTGTGCCCTTACTTCACCACATAAATGTTAACTGAAATGTTCATGTTAGCTCGAAACTTTCCTCGTTTTTGCGTCTCAGTATCGATGATATTATTTAAAAATGATTTCACATAAATATATTCATAAAAATGTCTAATTAATTAACAGGAATATGAGAGATGTTTACAAATGATTATTTTTCTGATACCAGATGGCGCCACTCATCAGATATTAGTAATTTTAATGTTTAAATTTTAAATAGTATAAATCTGTTATAAAAATATTTAACTAGACAAAAGATAATCATAATTCTTACATAAGTATAGCAAATTAAAGAGAAGATGATTCAGAAGAAAGGTTTTTATTCTTGACTAGCTGACCCGCCCGGCCTTGCCCGGGTCCGTATTAACAATATTAAACGAACTTGAAATTTGTATGATTTTATCATTAACTCGAAACATGCAGAAATGCATTGTCTGAAATACGTGGCCACTGACTGTGTGAAAAATCAGTTTAAAAAACAGCTAATGTTAAGCTCTAAAAATACTCAAAATGAGCGATGAGAAATGTGGGAGGGAATATGCATCCAACGACTGCGTGATTTTCGTGTTAAAGTGTTGATATTTATCAAAATTCACTGTTAAGTCACGTAACTAATTTTTTTTTTTTTTTTTTTTTTTCACATAGAAATCCCAAGTGAAATATTTTGAATTTCAAACTAATTATATCACTCTTAAATCCGACTATACCATGAATGAAATCGATACTCGCTCGTAGCTAAAGTGTTGGTATGTAGTATTATAATTTCAGAGCCATTTAACAAAAGTAAGTGTTATTTTTAATCAAATCATGCATAATGTCCACTCTATGGATAAATTCCTAACCGTAAACTTTTTTACCGTAACCATAACCTGCCTGTAACCTAACTTTGATTTAACAGTACCTTACCGTAAATTAAATATAACATAAATGTAACCTAGCTTTCACTTTATTGTAACATATCCTTATTCTAACCATAAAACAAATGCGATATAACTTTAACCTAACTTTAACTTAACCGTGACCTAACTGTAACCTAACGGGATATTAAATATATTCAAAGACTTACCGTAATGTAATTGCAACCTAAATGTTACCAAACCATATATTGGTTTCATGTCCATGGAAATTATTTTGTCTTGTTCGGATCTGGTTATGATTCATTAGAACATTTTTGTCTCAGATTTTAGGTATTTTTTGATATTGAGTTATAATGTTCGGGTCGTATTCATGTCCATGGAAATTATTTTGCCTTGCTCGGATACAATTATGGTTCTTTGGAATATTTTTGTCGGGAACAGATTTGTTTCAATTCAGATTTCGGCTTTTTCTTCAAATGGAATTTTTGGGTTCGGGTTTTCTTGCATGTTCACGGAAATTATTCTGCCTTGTTCGAATAAGAACATGCTTCACTGGAATATTTTTTTTCAAGTTCAGATTTGGTTCAGTTCAGATTTCGTGATTTTTTTCAAAGAATTTTTTTAGGTTCAGATTCGGTTCAGGTGAATGGAAATTTTTTGTCTTATTCAGATCCGGTTACGATTCTTTAGAATATTTTTTATCAGGTTCCGAATTGGTTCGATTCAAATTTCAGGTATTTTTTCAAATAGAATTTTTAGGTTCGGATCTCGTTCATGTCCACGGAAATTATTTTGTCATACTCGAATCCAGTTATGATTCTTTCGAATATTTTGGTCGAATTTAGGTGTGGTTTGGGTCAAATTTCAGTTTTTTTCAAATCGAATTTTTTAGGTTCGAGTTGGGTTTATGTCCACAGAAATTATTTCGTCTTGCTTGGATTGGGTTATAGTTCTTTGGAATATTTTTGTCAGGTCCAGATTTGGTTCAATTCAGATTTCGAGTTTTTTCTTCAAATATAACTGTTGAGTTCGGGTCCTCTTGCATGTTCAGGGAAATAATTCTGTCTTGTTCGAATAAGGACATGCTTCACTGGAATATTTCTGCCAAGTTCAGATTTCGTTCAGTTCGCGATTTTTTCAAAGAAATTTTTTGGGTTCGAATTGTGTTCATGTCCATGGAAATATTTTGTCTTGTTTGGATCCGGTTGCGTTTGTTTGAAATAGTTTTGTCAGATTCAGATTTGGTTCGATTCAAATTTCAGGTATTTTTTTGAATGGAAGTTTTAGGTTCGTATCGGGTTCATGTCCACGGAAATTATTTTGTCTTATTCGAATCCGGTTATAATTCTTTCGAATACTTTGGTCAGATTTAGATGTGGTTTGGGTCAAAGTTCAGAATTTTTCAAACGAAGTTTTTTAGGTTTGAGTCGGGTTTATGACCATGGAAAGTATTTTGCCTTGCTGGGATCGGGTTATAGTTCTCTGGAATATTTTTATCGGTTTCAGATTTCGTTCGAGTCATATTTCGGGTTTTTTTAAAGAAAATATTTAGGTTCGGGTCAGATTTCATGCCCACGAAAATTATTTTTCCTTGTTTGAATCGGGTTATGCTTCACTTGAATATTTTTGCGGGATTCAGATTTGGTTCGGGTCAGTTATCAAATCCATAGTTTTTCCCAAACAGAATTTTTAGGTCAGGGTCGGGTTTATACTCACGGAAATTTTGTGTATCACGGATCGAAGTGTGGTCTGTTTTTTATTATTATTATTTATTATTATTATTTTTTTTAATTCTGGTTGGAATCGGGTTATGTTTAAATTAGTCTAAACATTAAGGTTATAATCAGTTTTGCTACTATTCTTTTTATGGCTATTTCTGATAGATAATTTACTTAGCTATTTGATAATTTATTATGGTGAATGAATCTTTTGCGGATACAAACATTTGTACGCCAAACAGCTATTTTATTTTTGTTTTAAAAACAAATTAAAGCCATATTACAATTTTAAATTGAATAGAACACATTTAAATTTAATCAATGATTAAAAAAATAAACTCATAGAAAAGTGTTGTGTAATGTTTTTTAATGCAACACAGCTAATGACTCATACATTCTAATGTTCGAAATGCCAAAAATATGCGTACAACCATATAGTAAAAAGAAATTAATAGAGTGGCAGTATAATGTCTTGGGGTGACGCAAAAAATGTAACTCTAAAATCCGCGACATTAAGTCCAAATAAGCACCAACAAAACCATGCGCTTTGAAACTCCGATCAATTCAAACTGGTTTAAACCAGTATTTCTTTGTTTTTGTTTTTTACCTTTTAAACTGTTATTGAATAGATGACTAAAATTTTGTTTAAAAAATAACATTTTGTGCCATTATTGCCTATAATACACGATCAGAATGCATGAAAGATACAATTAGATCAATCATAGGCAAGAATTATTTGATTATTTTTATCATATGACTTTGAAATATCAATATAGAAGCATCATTTAAGACTTTGCTTGAAAAATCAACATTCTTTCGTTAATGTCTTAAAATCGTCTGCACTCTGAAATCTAGATTTTAGATTAATATCATTATTTAAGTGTTCATGCATGATTTTAAAAGAATCTTTTCATCACTATATTTTATATATTGACATGAAATTATAAATATGTTGTTAAATCATAAACATTTTTCATCTACGTTATAAAGTATTAAAAATTTCTGAAAAAAAGAGAAAACTTTTAGTAATACAATTTTTTACTTCAAATCATATGTTTTCAATATTTTATTCAATTTTGTTTTGACATTTAATTATTTTTAATTTTCCAATTTCAATTATTTTAAAAGCAAACATTTATTTTAATAAATAATATAATAGAAAAAAAAACATTTAAAAAAATTACGATTTCTTCGTAAAATATGCTTCAGCTGTAATTCATTTCTTCCAATCCGTCTTATTAATACAAAATTCCTTCCTCGTGCTTTATTTTGAGACATTAAAATTTCAGCGATAAATGGTTTCCTCTTGCAAACCTTTCTTTTTTTCGGTTTACTTCGCCACCACCTAACTTTTTCCTCCAAGGCGTACAGCAGCTGTGATTAAAAAAAAAAAAAAAAAAAAAAACCTCATTTAAACTGACAGTTTGCCAATCTATGAATTTTAAAGGTCAGTCTCAGTTTTTAAAATTATTTCTGCGAAAATTTTATGCAACCAACCATAAGAGAATGAAAAGGAAAATTCCCTGTCGGCTTGGCCTATAGGCGGAGGTAGATTTCGAAGAGTGCTCATTTCAACAACAATAAATAAAATATGATTAGAGATAAATTCAGTTTAAGAATTTTATTTGGCCGCTTTTGAAAAAAAATGTAATTTATTTTTATGCAAGAACTGGTTTTTATCAAAATCATCTTAAGCGAAATTCGGCTCAAATGCCCATTTCGACAACATATTTTGAAATATATTCTGACTTTATTATTAAAAAATTGACCGATACATATATAGTATTATATAGTTCCTAAATAACAAAAAACTGTCAATTGAATGCTTTTGAGAGCAAAATCGAATTTGAAAAGGAGTTATAAAATAACCAATTTATTATTTGGATACATCCTCAATTCTTAAATCATGATCGCTTTGGGAAATTTTGTGCGAAGCGCCCAATTTGACAGCTTTAAAATCATATATATTTAAGCTTTATCAAAAGACTGACCAATACGGCACATTACACAGTTCCTAAATAACAAATATCTGTCAATTGAATGCGTTTGGAAGCAAAATTGAATTTTAAAATCAATCATAAAATAACCAATTTGTTATTTGAATACATCCCCAATTCTTAAATCATGATCGCTTTGTGAAAGTTTGAGCGAAGTGCCTACTTTGACAGCTTTAAAAAATATATATATTTAGCTTTTATCAAAAAATCAACGAATCCGCACATTATATAGTTCCTAAATAAAAATATATATACTGTCAATTGAATGCGTTTGAGAGCAAAATTGAATTTAAAAATAAGTCATAAAATAACCAATTTGTTATTTGAATACATCGACCATTTTTTCATCATGGACACTTTGGGATATTTTTTTGCGAAGTGCTCACTTTGCCAGCTTTTTTAAAAAATATATTTAGCCTTTATCAAAAAATTGATGAATACGCACATTATATAGTTTCTAAATAACAAAAAACTGTCAATTAAATGCGTTTGAGAGCAAAATTGGATTTAAAAAGGAGTCATAAAATAACCAATTTGTTATTTGAATGCATCCTCAATTCTTAATCATAATCGCTTTGGAAAATTTTGTGCGAAGTGCGCATTTTGATAGCCTTTTTTGAAATATATTCTGCCTTTATCAAAAAACTGGCCAATCCGTCCCACTATATGGTTCCTAAATAAGAGGACCTGTAAATTGGATGTGTTTGAGAACAAAAATCGATTTAAAAATGACTCGGAAAAAACGCAATTTGTTATACTTCCTCAATTTTTCTATCACTATTACTTCGGGAAATTCTGTTCAAAATACTGTTTTTGGCAGCCTTTTTTAAAATATATTCTGCCTTTATCAAAACACTGGCTTATACTTCACATTATATAGTTCCTAAATAAGAGGATCAGCCATTTGGATGCGTTTAAAATCAAAAATGAATTTAAAAATGAGTCAGAATATAAGCAGTTTGGATTTGAGGTTTTTTCTCTAACTTCTATTTTTGTTTAATTTATTTTTGATAGAAGAATTGGTCCTACGAAAAACTTGTTAATATAAAAGTTGTAGATATTATTGAGAAGATGTAACATAAATTTAATTATATTTGATTGCTTAATAATTGAGTAAGTTATGGATTTTTTTCTTTTTCCTTCCCCCCTTTTTCTTTTCGTTTTTAATTTTTTTCATCCGTAAAAGTTGGTCCTATCAAAAGCTTGTAAATACAAAAGTTTTAGATAATGTTGAGTACATTTATAAAAAATTTAGTTGGATTTGATATCTTGAGAATTGACGAAGTTATGATTTTTTTTCTTCCAAAAATCCTGTTTTTTTCGCCCCTTGAGCCCATTTTTAACTTTACCAAAACTCTGTCATGCATAAACTTTTATCCCATTTTTAAGAAGTAATATAAACTTTAAACTGATTCGATATCTATTTTATTTAAGAAATTATCGCGTTTTTTCGGTTTTCACAAAAACCCTCCTAATTTCCATCCCCTTGGTCCGATTTTGCCCATTAACGAACTCAAGCGAGATTTTATGCTTCTTGATTTTATGTAAAAGTTTGAAGAAGATCTGAGTATAATTATAGAAGTTATCGTGTCTAAAAGAAAGTGATATACACCGATAGATAGAGAGATAGATAGATAGATAGATAGATAGATAGATAAACTTTTTTACTGATGGTAGTTTTGGGGTCTAGGAGTCATGATCGGTGTAGATCTGCAAAAATTTTTCAGAAATTCCAACATGGGAGAGAATGCAATAGGTAGTATTTCATACGAAATCTACCTAAAAAGCTAAAAAAAAGCGATTTTTTATGAGAGTGAGATTTGGAATTTAATTAATTACTCAGTTAATAAATATAATTTTGAAATTCTGAGAATCAGGTGCATCAGGAGAGATATTGGGCTACTCTCAGAAAAATTTTGAGCTTCGTACGTACCGTAGTTTTCGCTAACTATCGCAGACACACACACACACACACACACAGAGCGATTTGTTATTTTATTAATACAGATATGAAACTTTCTGAATGCCGCTTAAGAATGGAATCCTTCCGGAAAAAGTCTAAAAGAAGTGATTTTATCAGCGACATTAAAAATGGTCGGTTTGTAAAAAGACAAAGGTCACAAAAGGAGAATTTTTTTTTTAATTTTTTTCTTAAGATAACGGAGAGAAATGAAGTATACAATGACCGTCTTCATTTTTGTTCTTAAGACTGTAAGTCAAATTAAAAAAAATTACAGGAATTTGGGAGAGAGTTTTTTTTTTTTTTTTTCAAATAAAGTTTTATTATCAGGGTGTTATTTTTCTTTTATTTTGACGGAATAATCATCACTTTAATAAAATATTCTGTTAACAAATCAGAAAAGAGTTTTAGAAAAAAATAATCTATTATGCTCTTAAATGTTTAAAGGTATAAAGATTGTAACATTCGCCTATCCCCCCCTCCGAATTTTTCAATTAAAAGACGTGTTTTTCTACTGTCATTTTATCCATTATTCACATTTTTCTACATAAAACAGATGAACTGAACAATCATTATTTATTTATCATTATTTATTCTTATCAATTTCTAAATGTATTTTTATTTATGTATATTTCTCGATCTCTACATTTTTCCGCATAAAGAAACTTTAAAATGGCAAAATCTTTCTTTTAAATATCAATTTTTGATAGAAGCAATGTTCGTATTTTCTTCACTTTTATCTTTTCAAAATGCTAGGTCTTTTTTCGATTTTTAAGTTTAGAATTAAATGTTTTGTAATTTTTTTTTATTTAACATGTAATAAGCATTTCTACGGAATAAGACTTCAAGGTTTTTGTTATCTTTTGAAAAAAATAATTATATAAAGATGTGTTAGATTTCATCATTTTAATTTATATATGTATCGATAAAAATTTACATTACATGTAACTATTGATGTTACAAAATTTCCATAGGCACTCTTATGTAATTTAATTTGAAAATCAGAAAAATATCTATTAAAATATTAATATTTAAAAAAGGAGTAATAGATTTAAAGAAATCAATTTTTTGCAAACTGTTCATAAAATATATTAAGTATGCATAAAGCATTTTTTTAACATTAATGAATTCATCAAGCTAAACTTATTTAAAAAAAAAATGTCGAAAATGTAAACTATTCTGTGATATTATTAATATAAATTTAAATACGACAATCATTATTCTTTTAATTTATCTCTACTGCAAATTTTCCGAATACATATTTTACGTCTGCATTTTAATCGTTGTTGTTTAATTTATCTCAATTCTGACTTGCACTTCAGTGAAGCAATATCCAGAACTGACAAACGCTCATTCGTTTTCTGGATATAGGAATGGGTATTTGATTGGTTGTTTTCAAGCTACGTGATTGGGTATTCCAAAGGTCGTCGGATTCTTGGGTATTCCTTATATTGGAAGTACCCGAATCAGCAGACATCTACATTTTATATAGTTTTCGCCATGTCGGACGAAACTTCCACCTCTGCCATTCTTAGAAAACCATGGGACTTTGACGTTTGCAAAGCCACAAATTTCCTGAATGAACATGCGGGATCTTCTTCTCAGTGTTTTCCAGAGACTGATATAAAGTCCCTGATGCCTTTTAGAAGGCTTGATCGAATGCGGACTTTCATTGACATCGAGCAGACTCAGCATTTCGTTAAAGAGTACCTCAAACAAAGCAAAGCGAATGCTCGAACTGCTAAAACGAAGGAAAAAATGGAAAAGAAGAAGGCTGAGAAGCTGTCTGAAAACTGTCCCGTGAAACCTAAAAACGCTTCAAAAAAGATTTTGAAACATAAGGAGAAATCTGACCTTGTGAAAAAGCCTGCAAAACGATCCATTTCATCCAAACCAATTGTTAAGCCGATGTCGACAAAAAGAAAGGCAAAAAAGTAGGCTTTGACGGACGACGGAAGGTAGAAAATAAAAGGCTCTTTTCAGAGCCACATAAATCTTGTATGGGTCCTTCTCCTTCTGCCCTTACTTCTTCACATACATTTTAACAGAAAGTGGTATTCAATATATCAGTATTATATTGTAATATACATTTTTCTGGTCGTTAAGTTGATGATGTAGTATCGGTGTAAGAGTTATAGCCTGAAATTTTATTTGTTTACTGTGCACACACATCTGACTTGTGTGCTCGACATGAATGCCTGCGATTACCTGAAAAATGAAAGCTTCTAATTGGATGACTGCTTCAAAAAGAGCTGGAATTTTCATGTTTTTTTATTTTTAAAAAGCTCTAATTACAAGTATTTGATAAAATTGAAATGGGACCATG
Organism: Maratus speculifer; assembly: GCA_964019185.1. Taxonomy (NCBI): domain Eukaryota; kingdom Metazoa; phylum Arthropoda; class Arachnida; order Araneae; family Salticidae; genus Maratus; species Maratus speculifer. Next base: position 62,823,688 of record OZ025303.1, read on the forward strand.
TGGGCATCTTACACTTTCAAACAAAACAAGAATTATTAAAATCGGTTCATATTTACGGAAGTTATGAGTGAATACATACTGGTCGAAATCATAACCTCCTCCTTGAAGTCGGTTAAAAACACATATGAATGATAAATACTGTGAATTCTTTAAAATTTTTCATTCAAAATTTATTTACTTTTTCCTTTACGAAAATACATATTTAAAAAAAATGGAGACATGTTTTAGAATATTATTCGAAATCTTCTATAATAAATCAATAAACTATTTGTATAACTTGCTTATTTCTATTTCAATAATTAACTAGTTATGTATGTATATAAAGTTAGGAAATTTAATGAAGTTTTACCTTTTTCACTTAAATTCTTGATGTGATTTTAAGGCAGATGATAATAAATTATTTCACTGTTATTCTTTATCTATCCTTATTATTAATACGTTAAATACATCTTTCTGTCTATATTTGGAATCTAACAACTGAATACTTTAGAGTGACTACAGTAAAATTATTTTGAATGTAACTACAATATTTTGTAATATGAAATCGTGTGATCATGAAAATGGCATTTTATTTAATCAAAAATTTTTTCCTTTGTAAGCTTCTCATCACACTCATTTTCCACGCATTCCGAATTATGAATGTCTTTTAATTACTGAACTACAACTCTAAAATATTTCTGTGTGGTTCCTAAAAGTGCCTTTTTTAAATTTTCGCTTCGACTAGCTGCTGTCCTTGTTCATTTTACAACTTGAACATTTATTTTGCTAGACTTCTATTTTCAATTATCTTCTACCGCGGGCTTCCCCCGCCCTCCTAAACTCGAATTGGTTGTTCAGCCAGCCACCCCGTATAAATTCTTTTCTCCTCTATCTTACTATTAATTCCGTCTCCAGCTCTACGGCGGGCAGACCGTGGAGGGATTAACGGTGTTGGCTTCCCTTATCATTCCCTGGAAAGGCTGCCACCGGTACATGAAAACTTGTGCACCTCGAGCTGCCGACATGGCCTTTTGAAAAAGCCTGCAAAATGATCCATTTCATCCAAACCAACTGTTAAGCCCATGTCGGCAAAGAGAAAGGCAAAAAAAATAGGCTTTGACGGACGTCGAACGATAAAAAAAGGATCTTTCCAGAGCCATACAAATTTTTTATGGATCCTTCTACTTCTATCCTTACTTCACCATATAAAATTAAACAGAAATAATTCAGATCGGCATTTTGCTAATCTTTCAAAATGTTTTACAATGTCAGAACAGGAGAATCCAGAAAACCTGTTTGTACAAAGTGCGTTTTGCGAAGGAAAAATAAGGCCCTTTCCGGGGCCATACAAATGGTTTTTCATTGAGACTTTCTCTTTCTTTCCCCTTTTTTTTCTTACACATTAAATGAAATTACCATGTTAGTTGCCTACGTTCCTCAAACAGCATTTCAAATGTAACTATTTGAGAGGAAACAGAAGTAGTTACGTCCATTACAAAAACGAGATTTCCTTCAATTGTCTTTGAATGCTCATAAAAAAATCGTAAATAATCGCCGAATATATAAACGTCAAGAGGTTTTTCTTAAAAAAAAAATTTTAAAACCTAAGGATAAATCTAGCCTAGTGAAAAAGCCCGCAAACCGATCCATTTCATCCAAACCAATTGTTAAGCCGTTGTCGAAAAAAAGTAGGCTTTGACGGACGACACAATGTAAAAAAAATTAAAGGCTCTTTTCAGAGCCATACAAATTTTGTGTGGGTACTCCTCCTTGTGCCCTTACTTCACCACATAAATGTTAAAAGAAATGATCATGTTCGTTCGAAACTTTCCTCGTTTTTGCGTCTCAGTATCGATGATAATATTTAAAAATGATTTCACATAAATATATTCATAAAAATGTCTAATTAATTAACAGGAATATGAGAGATGTTTACAAATGATTATTTTTCTGATACCAGATGGCGCCACTCATCAGATATTAGTAATTTTAATGTTTAAATTTTAAATAGTATAAATCTGTTATAAAAATATTTAACCAGACAAAAGATAATCATACTTCTTACATAAGTATAGCAAATTAAAGAGAAATTGATTCAGAAGAAAGGTTTTTATTCTTAATATGAAACTTTCTGAATGCTGCTTAAGAATGGAATACTTCCGGAAAAAGTCTAAAAGAAGTGATTTCATCGGTGGCATTTAAAATGATAGGTTTGTAAAAAGACAAAGGTTGCAAACGGAGAATGTGTTTTTTTTTTTTTCTTAAGATAACGGAAAGAAATGAAGTATACAATGACCGTCTTCATTTTTGTTGTTAAGACAGTAAGTCAAATTAAAAAAAAATACAGGAATTTGGGAAAGAGGTTTTTTTTTTTTTCAAATAAAGTTTTATTATCAGCGTGTTATTTTTCTTTTATTTTGACGGAAAAATCATCACTTTAATAAAATATTCTGTTAACAAATGAGAAAAGAGTTTTAGAAAAAAAAATCATCCATTATGCTCTTAAATGTTTAAAGGTATCAAGATTGTAACATTCGTCTATCCCCCCCTCCGAATTTTTTAATTAAAAGACGTGTTTTCCCACTGTCAATTTATCCATTATTCACATTTTTCTACATAAAACAGATGAACTGAACAATCATTATTTATTTATCATTATTTATTCTTATCAATTTCTAAATGTATTTTTATATATGTATATTTTTCTAACCCAACATCATCCGCGACCTCTACATTTTTCCGCATAAAGAAACTTTCAAATGGCAAAATCTTCCTTTTAAATATCAATTTTTGATGGAAGCAATGTTCGTATTTTCTTCACTTTTATCTTCTCAAAATGCTAGGTCTTTTTTCGATTTTTAAGTGCAGAATTAAATATTTTGTAAATGTTTTTTATTTAACATGTAATAAGCATTTCTATGGAATAAGCCTTCAAGGTTTTTGTTATCTTTTGAAAAAAATAATTATATAAAGATGTGTTAGATTTCATCATTTTAATTTATATATGTATCGATAAAATTTTACATTACATGTAACTATTGATGTTACAAAATTTCCATTGGCACTCTTATGTAATTTAATTTGAAAATCAGAAAAATATCTATTAAAATATTAATATTTAAAAAAGGAGTAATAGATTTAAAGAAATCAATTTTCTGCAAACTGTTCATAAAATATATTAAGTATGCATTAAGTATTTTTTTTAACGTTAATAAATTCATCACGCTAATCTTATTCAATAAAAAAAAAAAAAAAAAAAAAAAAAAAAAAAAAAAAAATCGAAAATGTAAATTATTCTGTGAAATTATTAATATAAATTTAAATACGACAATCATTATTCTTTTAATTTATCTCTACTGCAATTTTTCCGAATACATATTTTACGCCTGCATTTTACTCGTTGTTGTTTAATTTATTTCAATTCTGACTTGGACTTCAGTGAAGCAATATCCAGAACTGACAAACGCTCATCCGTTTTCTGGATATAGGAATGGGTATTTGATTGGTTGTTTTCAAGCTACGTGATTGGTTATTCCAAAGGTCGTCGGATTTCGGGTATTCCTTATATTGGAAGGACCCGAATCAGCAGACATCTATATTTTATGTAGTTTTCGCCATGTCGGACGAAACTTACACCTCTGCCATTCTTAGAAAACCATGGGACTTTGACGTTTGCAAAGTCACAAATTTCCTGAATGAACATGCGGGATCTTGTTCTCAATGTTTCCCAGAGATTGATATAAAGTCCCTGATGCCTTTTAGAAGGCTTGATCGAATGCGGACTTTTATTGACATCGAGCAGATTCAGCCTTTCGTTAAAGAGTACCTCAAACAAAGCAAAGCGAATGCTCGCACTGCTAAAACGAAAAAAAAAAAGGAAAAGAAGAAGGATGAGAAGCTGTCAGAAAACTGCCCGGTGAAACCTAAAAACGCTTCAAAAAAGATTTTGAAACCTAAGGAGAAATCTGACCTTGTGAAAAAGCCTGCAAAACGATCCATTTCATCCAAACCAATTGTTAAGCCGATGTCGACAAAAGAAAGGCAAAATAGTAGGCTTTGACGGACGACGGAAGGTAGAATATAAAAGACTCTTTTCAGAGCCACATAAATCTTGTATGGGTCCTTCTTCTTCTGCCCTTACTCCTTCACATACATTTTAACAGAAAGTTGTATTCAATATATCAGTATTATATTGTAATATAAATTTTTTACAGCATCAAACAGGTTCTAAACGCGGGAAATTCCCTAACTTCAGGCTGCCTTATTTAAAAGGAAAGGAGAAATAAATCTACACATTGCTGAACTTCTGAAATAAAAAAAGGCTCTTTTAAAGGTCATAGAAATATCTATACTTTTTGTAAATAAAAGTGCTTAATTTAAAGCGTTTAAAAAGACATATGAATGATAAATAATGTGAATCCTTTAAAATTTTTCATTCAAAATTTATTTACTTTTTTCATTACGAAAATACATATTTAAAAAAAAATGGAGACATATTTTAGAATATTATTCGAAATCTTCTATAACAAATCGATAAACTATTTGTATCTTGCTTATTTCTATTTTAATAATTTACTAGTTATATTGGTATATAAAGTTAGTAAATTTAATGAAGTTTTACATTTTTCACTTAAATTCTTGATGTGATTTTAACACAAATGTTAATAATTTATTTCACTGTTATTCATTTATCTATCCTTATTATTCATACCTTAAATACATCTTTCTGTATATATTTGGAATCTAATACCTGAATACTTTAGAGTGATTATAGTAAAATTATTTTGAATGTAACTACATTATTTTGTAATATGAAATCGTGTGGTCATGAAAATGGCATTTTATTTAATCAGAAATTTTTTCCTTTGTAAGCTTCTCATCACACTCGTTTTCCATGCATTCCGAATTATGAATGTCTTTTAGTTACTGAACAACAACTCTAAATTTTTTCTGTGTGGTTCCTGAAAGTGCCTTTTTTTAAATTTTCGCTTCAATTGGCTGTTGGACTTGTTAATTTTACAACTTGACGAATTATTTTGCTAGACTTCTATTTCCAATTATCTTCTACTGCGGGCTTGCCCCGCTCTCCTAAACTCGGATTGGTTGTTCCCCCAGCCACCCCGTATAAATGCTCTATCCTCTATCTTACTATTCATTCCGTCTCCAGCTCTACGGCGGGCAGACCGTTGAGGGACCGATTGCACGGGATAAATGAAAACAACTATTTTACAAAAACGCCGTCTGTTCGGCGTGTGAAATGCTGCAGCTTTAGTAGTAATGGCGTAAAGCACTTAAATTCGGTATTAAGAAAAAATGCCCTTTTCGGGGCCCTACAAATATTTATTTTCCTAATAGAAAACCTCATTGCGAAGGTTTTAAATAACATTTAGAACTAATAAATAATGCGAATATTTGATTTTCGAATTTCTGATTGCAAATAAATGTGTTTTAAAAAATCTAAAGACGTGTTGATAAGACAAAAATCCAAACCAATAAAAGAGCAAAGAAACATGAAATATTTTCCTAAAAAAAATTCGTTTATAGAACCTTTTTTTAGTTAATAAGAATTGTGTCCCTGATATTTTGAAGGTACAAAAGTAAAACTAACGACAAAAGCTATGAATTCTTTTAACACAAAAAACCCTCGGAGCCGGATCTATTTTGACCTGGAAAAAGTTAAAATGAAAAGATGTCTATTCTTACCATAAAATTCTTTATAAAATTAGTTATATATGAGGACCCCAGAAGCCAAGGGGTACAAGTGATAAAATTTAGATTTCGAGTAAATCGAGTTCAAAGTTACACATCAACTGTAATTGAATGAATTGAAATATGAAAATTTTGCTTATTTCTTAGTGATCCTTGAACTCTTGTTTCAATAACTGTTTAAAAAAAGGTGAAACAGAATATTTTTTAAATGTATAGCTAAGCAATATTTATCATCATTCGGCACTTATACCCCTAGCTTCCAAGCAGTAATGAAAACTAAAAGTTACAAGTGCCGAATGAACACAAGAAATGAAAAATTATTAAATAAAAAATTGTATTTATGAAAAAATTAAGATTAATGTTGATACAAATAAATAAACGACAAAATATTGTTTTAATATAAATTCTAAAAAAGGAAAAATTATGAAATAAAAAAATGAATTTACGAAAAATTTATGAACAATGTTGATATAAATGAATGAAATGAAAATTTTTTGTTCTGATATAAGTTTTAAATTTTATTATAAGTTTAGAAACATTGGATTTTCTTATTTTTAACACTTACCAACGAAGTTGAAAAGTGAATATGATTTTGGTTTGTCAGTCCGTCTGTCCTAACTCTCGTAAATATATTCCGATTGCCCTGAAATTTTTGAGAATTATTCATGTTTACCTCAACTTATTGCAAATGAAGTTTCTAACATGATTAGTTTATTTACAGGGACAATCAAAAATTTTCCATTACATTACGGGTTATGGAAAAAATCGTTTTAAATGAATTTGAAATATGTTACACCTTGTCACATGTTAAAATTTATATGCATTTATGAATTGCACTAAAATAGACATTCTATGAAATCTGAGGTGAAAAGAATATTTATTATTTATTTACAGGACCATACAAAAGATTTACATTACCTAATGATAAAGAGGGAATTGTTCGCGACTTGTTTTAATTATATTACAATTTTCATGTATAATAAAATTAATGTATATCGCTGAGGCTTAATATAAATTATTTCGCACATAATACAAAGTACACAGTATTCACAGGGACACAAAAAAAGAATTCAAATAGGACCGAATTTCTATCCGAAGTACTGTATAATTGTCGATGGTGATTGATGGATGAACAAATTGCTATTTTAATTATGATTTGCGCTTTTAAGTTTCACTAAATTTATACACGTTATATGATATGTATAAATGCTATAGTTCATATACACGGCTACACAAAAATACTCGTAAAGTTTACAGAATATGAGCGTACTTTAATTAAAGATTGCTTTTAAATAAGTCTTGTATTTCTATGCTGAAATGCATTCAGTTTACTAAGAAATGCTTGTAAAATATAGATAAAATGATATACAGGATCACACACAAATTTTTATACATGGTCATCGATGAATGATAATTTCTGGAAATGTGATTTTAGTAGTCTTAAGTGTGTTTAATTTGAAGTAAATTTCAGCTAAATACTGGTGTATAATAAAGGTTCAAGATAAACTACAGGATGAACAAAAGTATACAAGTATTCTTCCATTTATTTATATAAACTGCTGAAAGAGAAATTTCAAACTGTTATCCGTTTTCTTGCTAAACTAATTTTTCCCATTATACAGTATATATCAACCGACAAATAAAACATAGGGCTGTTCAAAAGTAACAGAATACATATTTGGCAAAGGACAGTAACACTTTATTACCCTCAATAGCAAAAATTTTTAAAGATATCAGGGAGTGTTGGAAAGTGTTTCCTAATCCATGCTTAATGCATGATTTTTCTTACTTGATAACAATTAAAATGCATATATTTAACGCATAAAATAAACAAATGGCTTTGTATGTATGTCGTTGGTCGTGCTTCTGCTATATAGAAGTTAACGGACACAACTGCACTTATACCCCTTGGCCTCCACGCGTTTCACAGTTTTCGGAAAGAGGTTAAGTGACAGACCTCTGTAACTCAGTACATAATGAAAAAAATCACTTTTAACTCTTTTCCTACAAATAAATAGACATATTTCCAGATAGCCTGTGCACTTAAATCATGTTTTTCAATTTTGTCACTTATACCCCTTGGCTTCTGGGCTCCTCATATATCATCTAGAATAATAATTTAAATAAATAATTGATTTGTTTAAAATTCAAATTCTAATATGAAATATTTTTAGTAATAAGAAAAAAAATCCTCTGTTCTAGTGTTAAGTATCACGTTTCTGGTTGCAAATAAATATTTCTTACGGATCTAAAAACGCGTTAATATTAGGAAAATCCACAACTACAAAATCGCTACAGTCCATTTTCTATTATGAGCTATTGCTAATATTACTTGTCTTATGTACACATATTTACAAATATTGAAGAAATTTAGAATTAATATTTTTAACCCTTATGCAGACGACGCCTTATGGAAAAACAGATCTCATTTCCGTTTACTTACTTATGGATTCTACACAGAATTTTATTTTTATATAGTATCGATCCAGTAGCTAATTCGTTTGTGAGTTTCTTAGCTATTTTTTTTTTTTTTTTTTTTTTTTTTTACTTTAAAAAATTTTTCTTCGCCATATGTTGTTGAATTTTAAACTGATATTAACTAGATTAATTTTTTATTAGATGGTATTTGGTTGTTTGACTGGGCTGGTATTTAGTTGTTTAACTATTTTCTTTCTTGTTCCGTTAGATTTAATTTAGTAACACCATGTTCCGGTAGGTGCAAATTCCAACGTGACGCTTATTTTCGAGGATTAGGAACGGGTGAATTTCATTGGCTCGTTTCGAGCTTCGTGATTGGTTTGTGAAGTTACATGGGTTTGAACCTCGGAAAGTGCTTATATAAGAAGAGTTCCCGTTGTCAGACATTCAGTTTGCTCTGTTCTTCAGCAGATATGGCAGTTAAAATAGGGAGGAAGAAGAGATCTGTGAGGGCCGGTACACTTTTTCCAGTCGGTCGTATTCATAGGCTTTTGTTAAATTGTAATTACTCGCGTAGACGGGTTTTACGTGCAACTGTTCCTGCTGCTATATAACTCGCTGCTGTCTTGGAATATGTTACAGGCCAGTTTATCATAGCAGCAGCTTTCGCACGGGACAAACGAAAACAACTATTTTACGCTAAACGCCGTCTGTTCGACGTGTGAAATGCTGCAGATCTAGTAGTAATGGCGTAAGGTACTCAACAGAAGTATTTAGAAAAAAACGCCCTTTTCAGGGCCATACAAATATTTCTTTTCCTACTAGAAGACCATATTGCGAAGGTTATAAATGACATTTAGAGCTGATAAATAATGCAAATTCTTGATTTTCGAATTTCTGATTGCAAATAAATGTGTTCATAAAGATCTAAAGACGTGTTGATGAGACAAAAATCCAAACCATTAAAAGAGCAAAGAAACATGAAGTGTTTTTGTAAAAAAAAATTCGTTTATAGAACCCTTTTTTTAATTAATAATAATTGTGTCCCTGATATTTTGAAGATTCAAAAGTAAAACTAACGACAAAAGCTATGAATTCTTTTAACACAAAAACCTCGAAAACGGGTCAATTTTGACCTGGAAGGAGTCAAAATGAAGAGATCTTTTTTACCAGAAAATTCTTTATAAAATTAGTTATATATATCATCTAGAATTATAATTTAAATAAATAATTGATTTGTTTAAAATTAAAATTCGGATATGAAATATTTTTAGTAATAAAAGGAATCCTCTGTTCTAGTGTTAAATATCTCGTTTCTGGTTGCAAATAAATATTTCTTACTGATCTAAAAACGCGTTAATATTAGGAAAATCCACAACTACAAAATCGCTTCAGTCCATTTTCTATTATGCGCTATTGCTAATATTACTAGTTTTATGTATACATATTTACAAATATTGAAGAAATTTAGAAATAATATTTTTGATTAAGAATCGTTTTGCGAAAACGAATATATCATTGTATAGTTTTTAAAATGATATTTTCATTTAAAATTTTTACAAGTGATGCATTAAAATTTTATTTTATTTAAATATTAATTTTTAAGTTAAAGTTTGTCGTGCCAATTTATACATATATTCAGAAATTTTTACGGTAAAAATAGCTGAAGATTCATGCACAAGATTTGAAATTGATAAAATATTTAAACTGTTTTAGAATAAAATTTTTGAAAAGACCAGTTCATGCACTGTAAATTTCACTCATTTCCGTATATCGAAAATAACATAAAATGATGGCCAATGTCTAAATATATATTTTAAATTTGGTAGGTTTTAGAGAGGGAATACTTAAGATTTATTTAAATTATAACTACATTATTTCCTGATTTAAAATTTTGCGGCAATGAATAGAGTCTTTTCTTCCGTAACTATCTTTTAATTCTCTAAGCGGTCCCTTATATTGCTCTGGCACATTTTTCCGATTTGTGATCACTTTTGCTTTACTATGTGTAAATTAAATCTATTCCCTTTATATTTAGACACTAAGCCTCGCCCTACTTTTTTCAGATTTACAACTTATTTAGACGCCACCTTATGGAAAAACGGATCTCATTTTCATTTACTTACTTATGGCTTCTACACAGAATTTTATTTTTATATAGTCTCGATCCAGTAGCTTATTCTTTTGTGAGTTTCTTAGCTTATTTTTTTTTTCTTTTAAAAAATTTTCCTTCGCCATATGTTGTTGAATTTTAAACTGATATTAACTAGATTAGTTTTTTATTAGATGGTATTTGGTTATTTGACTGGGCTGGTATTTAGTTGTTTAACTATTTTCTTTCTTGTTCCGTTAGATTTAATTTAGTAACACCATGTTCCAGTAGGTGCAAATTCCAACGTGACGCTTATTTTCTAGGATTAGGAGCGGGTGAATTTCATTGGCTCGTTTCGTGATTGGCTAGTGAAGTTACAGGTTTGAACCTCGGAAAGTGCTTATATAAGAAGAGTCCCCGTTGTCAGACATTCAGTTTGCTCTGTTCTTCAGCAGATATGGCAGTTAAAATAGGGAGGCAGAAGATATCTGTGAGGGCCGGTACACTTTTTCCAGTCGGTCGTATTCACAGGCTTTTGTTAAATTGCAATTACTCGTGTAGACGGGTTTTACGTGTGTTCCTGCTGCTGTATATCTCGCTGCTGTCCTGGAATATGTTACTGGCAAGTTTATCGTAGCAGCAGGTTTTGCACGGGACAAACGAAAACAACTATTTTACGCTAAACGCCGTCTGTTCGGCGTGTGAAATGCTGCAGCTTTAGTAGTAATGGCGTAAGGTACTCAACTGGAGTATTTAGAAAAAAAGGCCCTTTTCAGGGCCATACAAATATTTATTTTCCTACTAGAAGACCATATTGCGAAGGTTATAAATGACATTTAGAGCTGATGAATAATGAAAATTCTTGATTTTCGAATTTCTGATTGCAAATAAATGTGTTCATAAAGATCTAAAGACGTGTTGATGAGACAAAAATCCAAACCAATAAAAGGGCAAAAAAACATGAAACGTTTTTGTAAAAAAAATTCGTTTATAGAATTCTTTTTTTAATTAATAATAATTGTGTCCCTGATATTTTGAAGATTCAAAAGTAAAACTAACGACAAAACCTGAATTCTTTTAACACAAAAACCTCGAAACCGGGTCAATTTTGACCTGGAAGAAGTGAAAATGAAGAGATTTTTTTTACCAGAAAATTCTTTATAAAATTAGTTATATATATCATCTAGAATAATAATTTAAATAAGTAATTGATTTGTTTAAAATTAAAATTCGGATATGAAATATTTTTAGTAATAAAAGGAATCCTCTGTTCTAGTGTTAAATATCTCGTTTCTGGTTGCAAATAAATATTTCTTACGGATCTAAAAACGCGTTAATATTAGGAAAATCCACAACTACAAAATCGCTTCAGTCCATTTTCTATTATGAGCTATTGCTAATATTACTTGATTTATGTATACATATTTACAAATATTGAAGAAATTTAGAAATAATATTTTTGATTAAGAATCGTTTAGCGAAAACGAATATATCATTGTATAGTTTTTAAAATGATATTTTCATTTAAAATTTTTACAAGTGATGCATTAAATTTTTATTTTATTTAAATATTAATTTTTAAGTTAAAGTTTGTCGTGCCAATTTATACATATATTCAGAAATTTTTACGGTAAAAATAGCTGAAGATTCATGCACAAGATTTGAAATTGATAAAATATTTAAACTGTTTTAGAATAAAATTTTTGAAAAGACCAGTTCATGCACTGTAAATTTCACTCATTTCCGTATATCGAAAATAACATAAAATGATGGCCAATGTCTAAATATATATTTTAAATTTGGTAGGTTTTAGAGAGGGAATACTTAAGATTTGTTTAAATTATAAATACATTATTTCCTTATTTAAAATTTTTCGGCAATGAATAGAGTCTTTTCTTCCGTAACTATCTTTTAATTCTCTCAGCGGTCCCATATATTGCTATGGCACATGGTTCCGATTTGTGATCACTTTTGCTTTACTATATGTAAATTAAATCTATTCCCTTTATATTTATACACTAAACCTCGCCCTTTTTTTCAGATTTACAACTTATGCAGACGCCACCTTATGGAAAAACAGATCTCATTTCCATTTACTTACTTATGGCTTCTACACAGAATTTTATATTTATATAGTCTCGGTAGCTGATTCTTTTGTGAGTTTCTTAGCTTATTTTTTTTTCTTTTAAAAAATTTTCCTTCGCCATATGTTGTTGAATTTTAAACTGATATTAACTAGATTAGTTTTTTATTAGATGGTATTTGGTTGTTTGACTGGGCTGGTATTTAGTTGTTTAACTATTTTCTTTCTTGTTCCGTTAGATTTAATTTAGTAACACCATATTCCGGCAGGTGCAAATTCCAACGTGACGCTTATTTTCTAGGATTAGGAACGGGTGAATTTCATTGGCTCGTTTCGTGCTTCGTGATTGGCTAGTGAAGTTACAGGTTTGAACCTCGGAAAGTGCTTATATAAGAAGAGTTCCCGTTGTCAGACATTCAGTTTGCTCTGTTCTTCAGCAGATATGGCAGTTAAAATAGGGAGGCAGAAGATATCTGTGAGGGCCGGTACACTTTTTCCAGTCGGTCGTATTCACAGGCTTTTGTTAAATTGCAATTACTCGCGTAGACGGTTTTTACGTGTAACTGTTCCTGCTGCTGTATATCTCTCTGCTGTCCTGGAATATGTTACTGGCCAGTTTATCGTAGCAGCAGGTTTTGCACGGGACAAACGAAAACAACTATTTTACGCTAAACGCCGTCTGTTCGGCGTGTGAAATGCTGCAGCTTTAGTAGTAATGGCGTAAGGTACTCAACTGGAGTATTTAGAAAAAAAAGGCCCTTTTCAGGGCCATACAAATATTTATTTTCCTACTAGAAAACCATATTGCGAAGTTTATAAATGACATTTAGAGCTGATGAATAATGCAAATTCTTGATTTTCGAATTTCTGATTGCAAATAAATGTGTTCATAAAGATCTAAAGACGTGTTGATGAGACAAAGATCCAAACCAATAAAAGGGCAAAGAAACATGAAATGTTTTTGTAAAAAAAATTCGTTTATAGAACTCTTTTTTTAATTAATAATAATTGTGTCCCTGATATTTTGAAGATTCAAAAGTAAAACTAACGACAAAAGCTATGAATTCTTTTAACACAAAAACCTCGAAAACGGGTCAATTTTGACCTGGAAGAAGTCAAAATGAAGAGATCTTTTTTACCAGAAAATTCTTTATAAAATTAGTTATATATATCATCTAGAATAATAATTTAAATAAATAATTGGTCTGTTTAAAATTAAAATTCGGATATGAAATACTTTTAGTAATAAAAGAAATCTTCTGTTCTAGTGTTAAATATCTCGTTTCTGGTTGCAAATAAATATTTCTTACGGATCTAAAAACGCGTTAATATTAGGAAAATCCACAACTACAAAATCGCTTCAGTCCATTTTCTATTATGAGCTATTGCTAATATTACTTGTTTTATGTATACATATTTACAAATATTGAAGAAATTTAGAAATAATATTTTTGATTAAGAATCGTTTAGCGAAAACGAATATATCATTGTATAGTTTTTAAAATGATATTTTCATTTAAAATTTTTACAAGTGATGCATTAAAATTTTATTTTATTTAAATATTAATTTTTAAGTTAAAGTTTGTCGTGCCAATTTATACATATATTCAGAAATTTTTACGGTAAAAATAGCTGAAGATTCATGCACAAGATTTGAAATTGATAAAATATTTAAACTGTTTTAGAATAAAATTTTTGAAAAGACCAGTTCATGCACTGTAAATTTCACTCATTTCCGTATATCGAAAATAACATAAAATGATGGCCAATGTCTAAATATATATTTTAAATTTGGTAGGTTTTAGAGAGGGAATACTTAAGATTTGTTTAAATTATAAATACATTATTTCCTTATTTAAAATTTTTCGGCAATGAATAGAGTCTTTTCTTCCGTAACTATCTTTTAATTCTCTCAGCGGTCCCATATATTGCTATGGCACATGTTTCCGATTTGTGATCACTTTTGCTTTACTATATGTAAATTAAATCTATTCCCTTTATATTTATACACTAAACCTCACCCTTTTTTTCAGATTTACAACTTATGCAGACGCCACCTTATGGAAAAACAGATCTCATTTCCATTTACTTACTTATGGCTTCTACACAGAATTTTATATTTATATAGTCTCGGTAGCTGATTCTTTTGTGAGTTTCTTAGCTTATTTTTTTTTCTTTTAAAAAATTTTCCTTCGCCATATGTTGTTGAATTTTAAACTGATATTAACTAGATTAGTTTTTTATTAGATGGTATTTGGTTGTTTGACTGGGCTGGTATTTAGTTGTTTAACTATTTTCTTTCTTGTTCCGTTAGATTTAATTTAGTAACACCATATTCCGGCAGGTGCAAATTCCAACGTGACGCTTATTTTCTAGGATTAGGAACGGGTGAATTTCATTGGCTCGTTTCGTGCTTCGTGATTGGCTAGTGAAGTTACAGGTTTGAACCTCGGAAAGTGCTTATATAAGAAGAGTTCCCGTTGTCAGACATTCAGTTTGCTCTGTTCTTCAGCAGATATGGCAGTTAAAATAGGGAGGCAGAAGATATCTGTGAGGGCCGGTACACTTTTTCCAGTCGGTCGTATTCACAGGCTTTTGTTAAATTGCAATTACTCGCGTAGACGGTTTTTACGTGTAACTGTTCCTGCTGCTGTATATCTCTCTGCTGTCCTGGAATATGTTACTGGCCAGTTTATCGTAGCAGCAGGTTTTGCACGGGACAAACGAAAACAACTATTTTACGCTAAACGCCGTCTGTTCGGCGTGTGAAATGCTGCAGCTTTAGTAGTAATGGCGTAAGGTACTCAACTGGAGTATTTAGAAAAAAAAGGCCCTTTTCAGGGCCATACAAATATTTATTTTCCTACTAGAAAACCATATTGCGAAGTTTATAAATGACATTTAGAGCTGATGAATAATGCAAATTCTTGATTTTCGAATTTCTGATTGCAAATAAATGTGTTCATAAAGATCTAAAGACGTGTTGATGAGACAAAGATCCAAACCAATAAAAGGGCAAAGAAACATGAAATGTTTTTGTAAAAAAAATTCGTTTATAGAACTCTTTTTTTAATTAATAATAATTGTGTCCCTGATATTTTGAAGATTCAAAAGTAAAACTAACGACAAAAGCTATGAATTCTTTTAACACAAAAACCTCGAAAACGGGTCAATTTTGACCTGGAAGAAGTCAAAATGAAGAGATCTTTTTTACCAGAAAATTCTTTATAAAATTAGTTATATATATCATCTAGAATAATAATTTAAATAAATAATTGGTCTGTTTAAAATTAAAATTCGGATATGAAATACTTTTAGTAATAAAAGAAATCTTCTGTTCTAGTGTTAAATATCTCGTTTCTGGTTGCAAATAAATATTTCTTACGGATCTAAAAACGCGTTAATATTAGGAAAATCCACAACTACAAAATCGCTTCAGTCCATTTTCTATTATGAGCTATTGCTAATATTACTTGTTTTATGTATACATATTTACAAATATTGAAGAAATTTAGAAATAATATTTTTGATTAAGAATCGTTTAGCGAAAACGAATATATCATTGTATAGTTTTTAAAATGATATTTTCATTTAAAATTTTTAAAAGTGATGCATTAAAATTTTATTTTATTTAAATATTAATTTTTAAGTTAAAGTTTGTCGTGCCAATTTATACATATATTCAGAAATTTTTACGGTAAAAATAGCTGAAGATTCATGCACAAGATTTGAAATTGATAAAATATTTAAACTGTTTTAGAATAAAATTTTTGAAAAGACCAGTTCATGCACTGTAAATTTCACTCATTTCCGTATATCGAAAATAACATAAAATGATGGCCAATGTCTAAATATATATTTTAAATTTGCTAGGTTTTAGAGAAGGAATACTTAAGACTATGTTTAAATTATAACTAAATTATTTCCTGATTTAAAATTTTGCGGCAATGAATAGAGTCTTTTCTTCCGTAACTATTTTTTAATTCTCTCAGCGGTCCCTTATATTGCTATGGCACATGTTTCCGATTTGTGATCACTTTTGCTTTACTATATGTAAATTAAATCTATTCCCTTTATATTTATACACTAAACCTCGCCCTTTTTTTTTTCAGATTTACAACTTATGCAGACGCCACCTTATGGAAAAACAGATCTCATTTCCATTTACTTACTTATGGCTTCTACACAGAATTTTATATTTATATAGTCTCGGTAGCTTATTCGTTTGTGAGTTTCTTAGCTTATTTTTTTTCTCTTTTAAAAAATTTTCCTTCGCCATATGTTGTTGAATTTTAAACTGATATTAACTAGATTAGTTTTTTATTAGATAGTATTTGGTTGTTTGACTGGGCTGGTATTTAGTTGTTTAACTATTTTCTTTCTTGGTCCGTTAGATTTAATTTAGTAACACCATGTTCCGGTAGGTGCAAATTCCAACGTGACGCTTATTTTCTAGGATTAGGAGCGGGTGAATTTCATTGGCTCGTTTCGTGATTGGCTAGTGAAGTTACAGGTTTGAACCTCGGAAAGTGCTTATATAAGAAGAGTTCCCGTTGTCAGACATTCAGTTTGCTCTGTTCTTCAGCAGATATGGCAGTTAAAATAGGGAGGCAGAAGATATCTGTGAGGGCCGGTACACTTTTTCCAGTCGGTCGTATTCACAGGCTTTTGTTAAATTGCAATTACTCGCGTAGACGGTTTTTACGTGTAACTGTTCCTGCTGCTGTATATCTCTCTGCTGTCCTGGAATATGTTACTGGCCAGTTTATAGTAGCAGCAGGTTTTAAATCAAATTTTAAAACCTAAGGATAAATCTAGCCTAGTGAAAAAGCCCGCAAACCGATCCATTTCATCCAAACCAATTGTTAAGCCGTTGTCGAAAAAAAGTAGGCTTTGACGGACGACACAATGTAAAAAAAATTAAAGGCTCTTTTCAGAGCCATACAAATTTTGTGTGGGTACTCCTCCTTGTGCCCTTACTTCACCACATAAATGTTAAAAGAAATGATCATGTTCGTTCGAAACTTTCCTCGTTTTTGCGTCTCAGTATCGATGATAATATTTAAAAATGATTTCACATAAATATATTCATAAAAATGTCTAATTAATTAACAGGAATATGAGAGATGTTTACAAATGATTATTTTTCTGATACCAGATGGCGCCACTCATCAGATATTAGTAATTTTAATGTTTAAATTTTAAATAGTATAAATCTGTTATAAAAATATTTAACCAGACAAAAGATAATTATACTTCTTACATAAGTATAGCAAATTAAAGAGAAATTGATTCAGAAGAAAGGTTTTTATTCTTAATATGAAACTTTCTGAATGCTGCTTAAGAATGGAATACTTCCGGAAAAAGTCTAAAAGAAGTGATTTCATCGGTGGCATTTAAAATGATAGGTTTGTAAAAAGACAAAGGTTGCAAACGGAGAATGTGTTTTTTTTTTTTTCTTAAGATAACGGAAAGAAATGAAGTATACAATGACCGTCTTCATTTTTGTTGTTAAGACAGTAAGTCAAATTAAAAAAAAATACAGGAATTTGGGAAAGAGGTTTTTTTTTTTTTCAAATAAAGTTTTATTATCAGCGTGTTATTTTTCTTTTATTTTGACGGAAAAATCATCACTTTAATAAAATATTCTGTTAACAAATGAGAAAAGAGTTTTAGAAAAAAAAATCATCCATTATGCTCTTAAATGTTTAAAGGTATCAAGATTGTAACATTCGTCTATCCCCCCCTCCGAATTTTTTAATTAAAAGACGTGTTTTCCCACTGTCAATTTATCCATTATTCACATTTTTCTACATAAAACAGATGAACTGAACAATCATTATTTATTTATCATTATTTATTCTTATCAATTTCTAAATGTATTTTTATATATGTATATTTTTCTAACCCAACATCATCCGCGACCTCTACATTTTTCCGCATAAAGAAACTTTCAAATGGCAAAATCTTCCTTTTAAATATCAATTTTTGATGGAAGCAATGTTCGTATTTTCTTCACTTTTATCTTCTCAAAATGCTAGGTCTTTTTTCGATTTTTAAGTGCAGAATTAAATATTTTGTAAATGTTTTTTATTTAACATGTAATAAGCATTTCTATGGAATAAGCCTTCAAGGTTTTTGTTATCTTTTGAAAAAAATAATTATATAAAGATGTGTTAGATTTCATCATTTTAATTTATATATGTATCGATAAAAATTTACATTACATGTAACTATTGATGTTACAAAATTTCCATTGGCACTCTTATGTAATTTAATTTGAAAATCAGAAAAATATCTATTAAAATATTAATATTTAAAAAAGGAGTAATAGATTTAAAGAAATCAATTTTCTGCAAACTGTTCATAAAATATATTAAGTATGCATTAAGTATTTTTTTAACGTTAATAAATTCATCACGCTAATCTTATTCAATAAAAAAAAAAAAAAAAAAAAAAAAAAAAAAAAAAAAAAAAAAAAAAAATCGAAAATGTAAATTATTCTGTGAAATTATTAATATAAATTTAAATACGACAATCATTATTCTTTTAATTTATCTCTACTGCAATTTTTCCGAATACATATTTTACGCCTGCATTTTACTCGTTGTTGTTTAATTTATTTCAATTCTGACTTGGACTTCAGTGAAGCAATATCCAGAACTGACAAACGCTCATCCGTTTTCTGGATATAGGAATGGGTATTTGATTGGTTGTTTTCAAGCTACGTGATTGGTTATTCCAAAGGTCGTCGGATTTCGGGTATTCCTTATATTGGAAGGACCCGAATCAGCAGACATCTATATTTTATGTAGTTTTCGCCATGTCGGACGAAACTTACACCTCTGCCATTCTTAGAAAACCATGGGACTTTGACGTTTGCAAAGTCACAAATTTCCTGAATGAACATGCGGGATCTTGTTCTCAATGTTTCCCAGAGATTGATATAAAGTCCCTGATGCCTTTTAGAAGGCTTGATCGAATGCGGACTTTTATTGACATCGAGCAGATTCAGCCTTTCGTTAAAGAGTACCTCAAACAAAGCAAAGCGAATGCTCGCACTGCTAAAACGAAAAAAAAAAAGGAAAAGAAGAAGGATGAGAAGCTGTCAGAAAACTGCCCGGTGAAACCTAAAAACGCTTCAAAAAAGATTTTGAAACCTAAGGAGAAATCTGACCTTGTGAAAAAGCCTGCAAAACGATCCATTTCATCCAAACCAATTGTTAAGCCGATGTCGACAAAAGAAAGGCAAAATAGTAGGCTTTGACGGACGACGGAAGGTAGAATATAAAAGACTCTTTTCAGAGCCACATAAATCTTGTATGGGTCCTTCTTCTTCTGCCCTTACTCCTTCACATACATTTTAACAGAAAGTTGTATTCAATATATCAGTATTATATTGTAATATAAATTTTTTACAGCATCAAACAGGTTCTAAACGCGGGAAATTCCCTAACTTCAGGCTGCCTTATTTAAAAGGAAAGGAGAAATAAATCTACACATTGCTGAACTTCTGAAATAAAAAAAGGCTCTTTTAAAGGTCATAGAAATATCTATACTTTTTGTAAATAAAAGTGCTTAATTTAAAGCGTTTAAAAAGACATATGAATGATAAATAATGTGAATCCTTTAAAATTTTTCATTCAAAATTTATTTACTTTTTTCATTACGAAAATACATATTTAAAAAAAAATGGAGACATATTTTAGAATATTATTCGAAATCTTCTATAACAAATCGATAAACTATTTGTATCTTGCTTATTTCTATTTTAATAATTTACTAGTTATATTGGTATATAAAGTTAGTAAATTTAATGAAGTTTTACATTTTTCACTTAAATTCTTGATGTGATTTTAACACAAATGTTAATAATTTATTTCACTGTTATTCATTTATCTATCCTTATTATTCATACCTTAAATACATCTTTCTGTATATATTTGGAATCTAATACCTGAATACTTTAGAGTGATTATAGTAAAATTATTTTGAATGTAACTACATTATTTTGTAATATGAAATCGTGTGGTCATGAAAATGGCATTTTATTTAATCAGAAATTTTTTCCTTTGTAAGCTTCTCATCACACTCGTTTTCCATGCATTCCGAATTATGAATGTCTTTTAGTTACTGAACAACAACTCTAAATTTTTTCTGTGTGGTTCCTGAAAGTGCCTTTTTTTAAATTTTCGCTTCAATTGGCTGTTGGACTTGTTAATTTTACAACTTGACGAATTATTTTGCTAGACTTCTATTTCCAATTATCTTCTACTGCGGGCTTGCCCCGCTCTCCTAAACTCGGATTGGTTGTTCCCCCAGCCACCCCGTATAAATGCTCTATCCTCTATCTTACTATTCATTCCGTCTCCAGCTCTACGGCGGGCAGACCGTTGAGGGACCGATTGCACGGGATAAATGAAAACAACTATTTTACAAAAACGCCGTCTGTTCGGCGTGTGAAATGCTGCAGCTTTAGTAGTAATGGCGTAAAGCACTTAAATTCGGTATTAAGAAAAAATGCCCTTTTCGGGGCCCTACAAATATTTATTTTCCTAATAGAAAACCTCATTGCGAAGGTTTTAAATAACATTTAGAACTAATAAATAATGCGAATATTTGATTTTCGAATTTCTGATTGCAAATAAATGTGTTTTAAAAAATCTAAAGACGTGTTGATAAGACAAAAATCCAAACCAATAAAAGAGCAAAGAAACATGAAATATTTTCCTAAAAAAAATTCGTTTATAGAACCTTTTTTTAGTTAATAAGAATTGTGTCCCTGATATTTTGAAGGTACAAAAGTAAAACTAACGACAAAAGCTATGAATTCTTTTAACACAAAAAACCCTCGGAGCCGGATCTATTTTGACCTGGAAAAAGTTAAAATGAAAAGATGTCTATTCTTACCATAAAATTCTTTATAAAATTAGTTATATATGAGGACCCCAGAAGCCAAGGGGTACAAGTGATAAAATTTAGATTTCGAGTAAATCGAGTTCAAAGTTACACATCAACTGTAATTGAATGAATTGAAATATGAAAATTTTGCTTATTTCTTAGTGATCCTTGAACTCTTGTTTCAATAACTGTTTAAAAAAAGGTGAAACAGAATATTTTTTAAATGTATAGCTAAGCAATATTTATCATCATTCGGCACTTATACCCCTAGCTTCCAAGCAGTAATGAAAACTAAAAGTTACAAGTGCCGAATGAACACAAGAAATGAAAAATTATTAAATAAAAAATTGTATTTATGAAAAAATTAAGATTAATGTTGATACAAATAAATAAACGACAAAATATTGTTTTAATATAAATTCTAAAAAAGGAAAAATTATGAAATAAAAAAATGAATTTACGAAAAATTTATGAACAATGTTGATATAAATGAATGAAATGAAAATTTTTTGTTCTGATATAAGTTTTAAATTTTATTATAAGTTTAGAAACATTGGATTTTCTTATTTTTAACACTTACCAACGAAGTTGAAAAGTGAATATGATTTTGGTTTGTCAGTCCGTCTGTCCTAACTCTCGTAAATATATTCCGATTGCCCTGAAATTTTTGAGAATTATTCATGTTTACCTCAACTTATTGCAAATGAAGTTTCTAACATGATTAGTTTATTTACAGGGACAATCAAAAATTTTCCATTACATTACGGGTTATGGAAAAAATCGTTTTAAATGAATTTGAAATATGTTACACCTTGTCACATGTTAAAATTTATATGCATTTATGAATTGCACTAAAATAGACATTCTATGAAATCTGAGGTGAAAAGAATATTTATTATTTATTTACAGGACCATACAAAAGATTTACATTACCTAATGATAAAGAGGGAATTGTTCGCGACTTGTTTTAATTATATTACAATTTTCATGTATAATAAAATTAATGTATATCGCTGAGGCTTAATATTAATTATTTCGCACATAATACAAAGTACACAGTATTCACAGGGACACAAAAAAAGAATTCAAATAGGACCGAATTTCTATCCGAAGTACTGTATAATTGTCGATGGTGATTGATGGATGAACAAATTGCTATTTTAATTATGATTTGCGCTTTTAAGTTTCACTAAATTTATACACGTTATATGATATGTATAAATGCTATAGTTCATATACACGGCTACACAAAAATACTCGTAAAGTTTACAGAATATGAGCGTACTTTAATTAAAGATTGCTTTTAAATAAGTCTTGTATTTCTATGCTGAAATGCATTCAGTTTACTAAGAAATGCTTGTAAAATATAGATAAAATGATATACAGGATCACACACAAATTTTTATACATGGTCATCGATGAATGATAATTTCTGGAAATGTGATTTTAGTAGTCTTAAGTGTGTTTAATTTGAAGTAAATTTCAGCTAAATACTGGTGTATAATAAAGGTTCAAGATAAACTACAGGATGAACAAAAGTATACAAGTATTCTTCCATTTATTTATATAAACTGCTGAAAGAGAAATTTCAAACTGTTATCCGTTTTCTTGCTAAACTAATTTTTCCCATTATACAGTATATATCAACCGACAAATAAAACATAGGGCTGTTCAAAAGTAACAGAATACATATTTGGCAAAGGACAGTAACACTTTATTACCCTCAATAGCAAAAATTTTTAAAGATATCAGGGAGTGTTGGAAAGTGTTTCCTAATCCATGCTTAATGCATGATTTTTCTTACTTGATAACAATTAAAATGCATATATTTAACGCATAAAATAAACAAATGGCTTTGTATGTATGTCGTTGGTCGTGCTTCTGCTATATAGAAGTTAACGGACACAACTGCACTTATACCCCTTGGCCTCCACGCGTTTCACAGTTTTCGGAAAGAGGTTAAGTGACAGACCTCTGTAACTCAGTACATAATGAAAAAAATCACTTTTAACTCTTTTCCTACAAATAAATAGACATATTTCCAGATAGCCTGTGCACTTAAATCATGTTTTTCAATTTTGTCACTTATACCCCTTGGCTTCTGGGCTCCTCATATATCATCTAGAATAATAATTTAAATAAATAATTGATTTGTTTAAAATTCAAATTCTAATATGAAATATTTTTAGTAATAAGAAAAAAAATCCTCTGTTCTAGTGTTAAGTATCACGTTTCTGGTTGCAAATAAATATTTCTTACGGATCTAAAAACGCGTTAATATTAGGAAAATCCACAACTACAAAATCGCTACAGTCCATTTTCTATTATGAGCTATTGCTAATATTACTTGTCTTATGTACACATATTTACAAATATTGAAGAAATTTAGAATTAATATTTTTAACCCTTATGCAGACGACGCCTTATGGAAAAACAGATCTCATTTCCGTTTACTTACTTATGGATTCTACACAGAATTTTATTTTTATATAGTATCGATCCAGTAGCTAATTCGTTTGTGAGTTTCTTAACTAATTTTTTTTTTTTTTTTTTTTTTTTTTTTTTTTTTTTTTTACTTTAAAAAATTTTTCTTCGCCATATGTTGTTGAATTTTAAACTGATATTAACTAGATTAATTTTTTATTAGATGGTATTTGGTTGTTTGACTGGGCTGGTATTTAGTTGTTTAACTATTTTCTTTCTTGTTCCGTTAGATTTAATTTAGTAACACCATGTTCCGGTAGGTGCAAATTCCAACGTGACGCTTATTTTCGAGGATTAGGAACGGGTGAATTTCATTGGCTCGTTTCGAGCTTCGTGATTGGTTTGTGAAGTTACATGGGTTTGAACCTCGGAAAGTGCTTATATAAGAAGAGTTCCCGTTGTCAGACATTCAGTTTGCTCTGTTCTTCAGCAGATATGGCAGTTAAAATAGGGAGGAAGAAGAGATCTGTAAGGGCCGGTACACTTTTTCCAGTCGGTCGTATTCATAGGCTTTTGTTAAATTGTAATTACTCGCGTAGACGGGTTTTACGTGCAACTGTTCCTGCTGCTATATAACTCGCTGCTGTCTTGGAATATGTTACTGGCCAGTTTATCATAGCAGCAGCTTTCGCACGGGACAAACGAAAACAACTATTTTACGCTAAACGCCGTCTGTTCGACGTGTGAAATGCTGCAGATCTAGTAGTAATGGCGTAAGGTACTCAACAGAAGTATTTAGAAAAAAACGCCCTTTTCAGGGCCATACAAATATTTCTTTTCCTACTAGAAGACCATATTGCGAAGGTTATAAATGACATTTAGAGCTGATAAATAATGCAAATTCTTGATTTTCGAATTTCTGATTGCAAATAAATGTGTTCATAAAGATCTAAAGACGTGTTGATGAGACAAAAATCCAAACCATTAAAAGAGCAAAGAAACATGAAGTGTTTTTGTAAAAAAAAATTCGTTTATAGAACCCTTTTTTTAATTAATAATAATTGTGTCCCTGATATTTTGAAGATTCAAAAGTAAAACTAACGACAAAAGCTATGAATTCTTTTAACACAAAAACCTCGAAAACGGGTCAATTTTGACCTGGAAGGAGTCAAAATGAAGAGATCTTTTTTACCAGAAAATTCTTTATAAAATTAGTTATATATATCATCTAGAATTATAATTTAAATAAATAATTGATTTGTTTAAAATTAAAATTCGGATATGAAATATTTTTAGTAATAAAAGGAATCCTCTGTTTTAGTGTTAAATATCTCGTTTCTGGTTGCAAATAAATATTTCTTACTGATCTAAAAACGCGTTAATATTAGGAAAATCCACAACTACAAAATCGCTTCAGTCCATTTTCTATTATGCGCTATTGCTAATATTACTAGTTTTATGTATACATATTTACAAATATTGAAGAAATTTAGAAATAATATTTTTGATTAAGAATCGTTTTGCGAAAACGAATATATCATTGTATAGTTTTTAAAATGATATTTTCATTTAAAATTTTTACAAGTGATGCATTAAAATTTTATTTTATTTAAATATTAATTTTTAAGTTAAAGTTTGTCGTGCCAATTTATACATATATTCAGAAATTTTTACGGTAAAAATAGCTGAAGATTCATGCACAAGATTTGAAATTGATAAAATATTTAAACTGTTTTAGAATAAAATTTTTGAAAAGACCAGTTCATGCACTGTAAATTTCACTCATTTCCGTATATCGAAAATAACATAAAATGATGGCCAATGTCTAAATAAAGATTTGTTTAAATTATAAATACATTATTTCCTGATTTAAAATTTTTCGGCAATGAATAGAGTCTTTTCTTCCGTAACTATCTTTTAATTCTCTCAGCGGTCCCATATATTGCTATGGCACATGGTTCCGATTTGTGATCACTTTTGCTTTACTATATGTAAATTAAATCTATTCCCTTTATATTTATACACTAAACCTCGCCCTTTTTTTCAGATTTACAACTTATGCAGACGCCACCTTATGGAAAAACAGATCTCATTTCCATTTACTTACTTATGGCTTCTACACAGAATTTTATATTTATATAGTCTCGGTAGCTGATTCTTTTGTGAGTTTCTTAGCTTATTTTTTTTTTCTTTTGAAAAATTTTCCTTCGCCATATGTTGTTGAATTTTAAACTGATATTAACTAGATTAGTTTTTTATTAGATGGTATTTGGTTGTTTGACTGGGCTGGTATTTAGTTGTTTAACTATTTTCTTTCTTGTTCCGTTAGATTTAATTTAGTAACACCATATTCCGGCAGGTGCAAATTCCAACGTGACGCTTATTTTCTAGGATTAGGAACGGGTGAATTTCATTGGCTCGTTTCGTGCTTCGTGATTGGCTAGTGAAGTTACAGGTTTGAACCTCGGAAAGTGCTTATATAAGAAGAGTTCCCGTTGTCAGACATTCAGTTTGCTCTGTTCTTCAGCAGATATGGCAGTTAAAATAGGGAGGCAGAAGATATCTGTGAGGGCCGGTACACTTTTTCCAGTCGGTCGTATTCACAGGCTTTTGTTAAATTGCAATTACTCGCGTAGACGGTTTTTACGTGTAACTGTTCCTGCTGCTGTATATCTCTCTGCTGTCCTGGAATATGTTACTGGCCAGTTTATCGTAGCAGCAGGTTTTGCACGGGACAAACGAAAACAACTATTTTACGCTAAACGCCGTCTGTTCGGCGTGTGAAATGCTGCAGCTTTAGTAGTAATGGCGTAAGGTACTCAACTGGAGTATTTAGAAAAAAAAGGCCCTTTTCAGGGCCATACAAATATTTATTTTCCTACTAGAAAACCATATTGCGAAGTTTATAAATGACATTTAGAGCTGATGAATAATGCAAATTCTTGATTTTCGAATTTCTGATTGCAAATAAATGTGTTCATAAAGATCTAAAGACGTGTTGATGAGACAAAGATCCAAACCAATAAAAGGGCAAAGAAACATGAAATGTTTTTGTAAAAAAAATTCGTTTATAGAACTCTTTTTTTAATTAATAATAATTGTGTCCCTGATATTTTGAAGATTCAAAAGTAAAACTAACGACAAAAGCTATGAATTCTTTTAACACAAAAACCTCGAATCCGGGTCAATTTTGGCCTGGAAGAAGTCAAAATGAAGAGATCTTTTTTACCAGAAAATTCTTTATAAAATTAGTTATATATATCATCTAGAATAATAATTTAAATAAATAATTGGTCTGTTTAAAATTAAAATTCGGATATGAAATACTTTTAGTAATAAAAGAAATCTTCTGTTCTAGTGTTAAATATCTCGTTTCTGGTTGCAAATAAATATTTCTTACGGATCTAAAAACGCGTTAATATTAGGAAAATCCACAACTACAAAATCGCTTCAGTCCATTTTCTATTATGAGCTATTGCTAATATTACTTGTTTTATGTATACATATTTACAAATATTGAAGAAATTTAGAAATAATATTTTTGATTAAGAATCGTTTAGCGAAAACGAATATATCATTGTATAGTTTTTAAAATGATATTTTCATTTAAAATTTTTACAAGTGATGCATTAAAATTTTATTTTATTTAAATATTAATTTTTAAGTTAAAGTTTGTCGTGCCAATTTATACATATATTCAGAAATTTTTACGGTAAAAATAGCTGAAGATTCATGCACAAGATTTGAAATTGATAAAATATTTAAACTGTTTTAGAATAAAATTTTTGAAAAGACCAGTTCATGCACTGTAAATTTCACTCATTTCCGTATATCGAAAATAACATAAAATGATGGCCAATGTCTAAATATATATTTTAAATTTGGTAGGTTTTAGAGAGGGAATACTTAAGATTTGTTTAAATTATAAATACATTATTTCCTTATTTAAAATTTTTCGGCAATGAATAGAGTCTTTTCTTCCGTAACTATCTTTTAATTCTCTCAGCGGTCCCATATATTGCTATGGCACATGGTTCCGATTTGTGATCACTTTTGCTTTACTATATGTAAATTAAATCTATTCCCTTTATATTTATACACTAAACCTCGCCCTTTTTTTTCAGATTTACAACTTATGCAGACGCCACCTTATGGAAAAACAGATCTCATTTCCATTTACTTACTTATGGCTTCTACACAGAATTTTATATTTATATAGTCTCGGTAGCTGATTCTTTTGTGAGTTTCTTAGCTTATTTTTTTTTTCTTTTAAAAAATTTTCCTTCGCCATATGTTGTTGAATTTTAAACTGATATTAACTAGATTAGTTTTTTATTAGATGGTATTTGGTTGTTTGACTGGGCTGGTATTTAGTTGTTTAACTATTTTCTTTCTTGTTCCGTTAGATTTAATTTAGTAACACCATATTCCGGCAGGTGCAAATTCCAACGTGACGCTTATTTTCTAGGATTAGGAACGGGTGAATTTCATTGGCTCGTTTCGTGCTTCGTGATTGGCTAGTGAAGTTACAGGTTTGAACCTCGGAAAGTGCTTATATAAGAAGAGTTCCCGTTGTCAGACATTCAGTTTGCTCTGTTCTTCAGCAGATATGGCAGTTAAAATAGGGAGGCAGAAGATATCTGTGAGGGCCGGTACACTTTTTCCAGTCGGTCGTATTCACAGGCTTTTGTTAAATTGCAATTACTCGCGTAGACGGTTTTTACGTGTAACTGTTCCTGCTGCTGTATATCTCTCTGCTGTCCTGGAATATGTTACTGGCCAGTTTATCGTAGCAGCAGGTTTTGCACGGGACAAACGAAAACAACTATTTTACGCTAAACGCCGTCTGTTCGGCGTGTGAAATGCTGTAGCTTTAGTAGTAATGGCGTAAGGTACTCAACTGGAGTATTTAGAAAAAAAAGGCCCTTTTCAGGGCCATACAAATATTTATTTTCCTACTAGAAAACCATATTGCGAAGTTTATAAATGACATTTAGAGCTGATGAATAATGCAAATTCTTGATTTTCGAATTTCTGATTGCAAATAAATGTGTTCATAAAGATCTAAAGACGTGTTGATGAGACAAAGATCCAAACCAATAAAAGGGCAAAGAAACATGAAATGTTTTTGTAAAAAAAATTCGTTTATAGAACTCTTTTTTTAATTAATAATAATTGTGTCCCTGATATTTTGAAGATTCAAAAGTAAAACTAACGACAAAAGCTATGAATTCTTTTAACACAAAAACCTCGAATCCGGGTCAATTTTGGCCTGGAAGAAGTCAAAATGAAGAGATCTTTTTTACCAGAAAATTCTTTATAAAATTAGTTATATATATCATCTAGAATAATAATTTAAATAAATAATTGGTTTGTTTAAAATTAAAATTCGGATATGAAATACTTTTAGTAATAAAAGAAATCTTCTGTTCTAGTGTTAAATATCTCGTTTCTGGTTGCAAATAAATATTTCTTACGGATCTAAAAACGCGTTAATATTAGGAAAATCCACAACTACAAAATCGCTTCAGTCCATTTTCTATTATGAGCTATTGCTAATATTACTTGTTTTATGTATACATATTTACAAATATTGAAGAAATTTAGAAATAATATTTTTGATTAAGAATCGTTTAGCGAAAACGAATATATCATTGTATAGTTTTTAAAATGATATTTTCATTTAAAATTTTTACAAGTGATGCATTAAAATTTTATTTTATTTAAATATTAATTTTTAAGTTAAAGTTTGTCGTGCCAATTTATACATATATTCAGAAATTTTTACGGTAAAAATAGCTGAAGATTCATGCACAAGATTTGAAATTGATAAAATATTTAAACTGTTTTAGAATAAAATTTTTGAAAAGACCAGTTCATGCACTGTAAATTTCACTCATTTCCGTATATCGAAAATAACATAAAATGATGGCCAATGTCTAAATATATATTTTAAATTTGGTAGGTTTTAGAGAGGGAATACTTATATATATTTTAAATTTGGTAGGTTTTAGAGAGGGAATACTTAAGATTTATTTAAATTATAACTACATTATTTCCTGATTTAAAATTTTGCGGCAATGAATAGAGTCTTTTCTTCCGTAACTATCTTTTAATTCTCTCAGCGGTCCCTTATATTGCTCTGGCACATTTTTCCGATTTGTGATCACTTTTGCTTTACTATGTGTAAATTAAATCTATTCCCTTTATATTTAGACACTAAGCCTCGCCCTACTTTTTTCAGATTTACAACTTATTTAGACGCCACCTTATGGAAAAACGGATCTCATTTTCATTTACTTACTTATGGCTTCTACACAGAATTTTATTTTTATATAGTCTCGATCCAGTAGCTTATTCGTTTGTGAGTTTCTTAGCTTATTTTTTTTTCTTTTAAAAAATTTTCCTTCGCCATATGTTGTTGAATTTTAAACTGATATTAACTAGATTAGTTTTTTATTAGATGGTATTTGGTTGTTTGACTGGGTTGGTATTTAGTTGTTTAACTATTTTCTTTTTTGTTCCGTTAGATTTAATTTAGTAACACCATGTTCCGGCAGGTGCAAATTCCAACGTGACGCTTATTTTCTAAGATTAGGAACGGGTGAATTTCATTGGCTCGTTTCGTGCTTCGTGATTGGCTAGTGAAGTTACAGGTTTGAACCACGGAAAGTGCTTATATAAGAAGAGTTCCCGTTGTCAGACATTCAGTTTGCTCTGTTCTTCAGCAGATATGGCAGTTAAAATAGGGAGGCAGAAGATGTGAGGGCCAGTACACTTTTTCCAGTCGGTCGTATTCACAAGCTTTTGTTAAATTGCAATTACTCGCGTAGACGGGTTTTACGTGTAACTGTTCCTGCTGCTGTATATCTCGCTGCTGTCCTGGAATATGTTACTGGCCAGTTTATCGTAGCAGCAGGTTTTGCACGGGACAAACGAAAACAACTATTTTACGCTAAACGCCGTCTGTTCGGCGTGTGAAATGCTGCAACTTTAGTAGTAATGGCGTAAGGTACTCAACTGGAGTATTTAGAAAAAAAAGGCCCTTTTCAGGGCCATACAAATATTTATTTTCCTGCTAGAAGACCATATTGCGAAGGTTATAAATGACATTTAGAGCTGATGAATAATGCAAATTCTTGATTTTCGAATTTCTGATTGCAAATAAATGTGTTCATAAAGATCTAAAGATGTGTTGATGAGACAAAAATCCAAACCAATAAAAGGGCAAAGAAACATGAAACGTTTTTGTAAAAAAAATTCGTTTATAGAACCCTTTTTTTAATTAATAATAAATGTGTCCCTGATATTTTGAAGATTCAAACCCAGGCAGCACATCCATATGGGCCCGTAAGGGCAAAAGTGGGTCAGGGATATAGATCTATAAGGGCTATCCATATGGGCCCGCATAGAATGTCCACTTTTTTTTCTATATGGGCCCGTATGGGCTATTTATATATATCTATATGGATGTCTATGTCGATATATAAAGATATCTATAATGATCTATGTGGATGCCTATGTAGATCTATAATGATATCCATATGGGCCCGCATAGAATGTCCACTTTTTTTTCCATATGGGCCCATAAGGGTTATCTTTATATATCTATATGGATGTCTATGACTATCTATAAAGATATATCTATATAGATCTACGTGGATGCAGATGTAGATCTATAATGACATCTACATGGGCCCGCATAGAATGTCCACTTTTTTTTCCATATGGGCCCATATGGGTTATTTTTATGTATCTACATGGGTGCATATGTCGATCTATAAAGGTATCTATATGGGTCTATTTGGATGCACATGTAGATCTATAAAGATATCTATATGGGCCCGCATAGAATGTCCACTTTTTTTTCCATATAGGCCCATTTAAGCTCTTTACATAGATCATTAAAGATTTATAATGTGATCTTTATAAATTTCTAGGCCTCTGATTTAAGAAGACACTTTACTTATTTGAAAACATCTGTTCCATAATGTTAAACCTAAGTTTTTGAATTTCTCATTTAAATTTGAATATTTTTTAATGTTTTCTTTCTGCATTGTATAGTTGAACTCAATGTTAAACCTAGTTCTTGAATTTCTCATTCAAATTTGAATATTTTTAAATGTTTTCTTTCTGCATTGTATAGCTGAATTCAATCTCTAAAGGGACCGTTTTGTATTTTTTCAATTTTGTTTGTAATTTTTTAAAGGTACTTTCATCTTCGAAACCGGTTCCGAAAGTGTAAATACCTTTACTAAAAAAAATTTGGTACCAAAATCCAAGATTAAAACTAGTGATATGATATCGACGTTAGTTTCCTATGCAGAAAAGGTCATTTTGAAAATATTTAAATTTAAACGAGAAATTCAAAATTAACCTATCCATAACATTATAAAGCCCATGTTTTCAAGTAAATGAAGGGGATTCGTCACTCATTTGAAAACATCTGTTTCATAATGTTAAATTTATGGACAAGCTATTTTTGAATTTCACTTAAATTTAAATATTTTGAGATTTTTTTTCTACATATAGGATAGCTGAACTTGTTTTCTAATAGGACAATTTTGTAATTTTTCTTTTTAAATTTTGGTTACAGATCTTCAGGTATTTTCATTTTCAAAATTGTTTTTGAAAATGAAGGTATTATCAAAGTATTATGGAATAGCTGAAAAATATATTACATAGTATTACAAAGTATTATGGAATAGCTGCAAATTTTCTTTATCTACTTTATGTAGCTCAATAAATTTAATAAATGCAAATCATGTATGCACTGTACAGCCTGAGAATTTTGTCTACTGGATCATACAGTGTACATGCCATACACACTTGAGACAAATTTAAAATGTTACTTTTTTACTAAAATAAATTAATAAATCAACCAAGGTAGGTCACCAATGACCCATTTTCTTTATTTCTCTTACCTGTTTTGTTAAAACCAAAAAAGAGACGTTCAACATCCTAGTGATCTTGAAAGCTTCACAAATACTGTAATGAAAGAGACTGACAACCAGGGATGTAGTGGAGAGTGTATGTCACATATACTCTGGATTTTTTTAAGGAACACCATATACCCTCTCTTTCTCAAGAAAGCCATAGTAAATACACTCTAGGGTATACCCTCATATTAAAATATATGCCGTGTTTTTTTTTTTTTTTTTTTTTTTTTTTTTTTTTTTTTTTTAACGACTACACCACTGCTGACTACTTGGGGCAAGTGATCCTGACTATCAACCTCCATGCAGAAAATTTCTCTTCTGGGGTTCAAAAGCATCCCCAGATCTTGTGATTTTATGGTTAATGTAAGTACATTGTTACATATGAAATGTCTCACAATTTTAAACAATATATGTTTGCAATAAATTCATTTATATTTTTTCACAAATATGATTGTTTCTAAACAGTACATAATTTTCCAATCATCAAATTAAAAATAAAAAAAATACTATCAAATTTAATTTGTTTAAAACCCATATTCCAATTTACTTTTTATTTAAGTTAAAATAATTTAAGCATAATGAAAAACATTTAATGCATATAATTCAATTCCCAGAAGATTAATTTACATGTACTTACAACAATATAAACAATTCTGCACCTCTGACTGATATTCCATAAATAAGCACTTTATAAAATAAGAGCACAGTAATATCTTTGGCATGCAGCTAATATAAAAATATTGCTTTTCCATACTATACTTACATTGCTAACCTTAATTTACCAATGACAGGATTCTCACTGATGATTTTTTATTATTATTATTCAATATTTCTAAATAATAATTTACTTTGAAGATTAATTTGTTGAAATAGTGTCAGAGAGAAAATAATTACCAATGGCAGTCATGTAAATTTGAAATGAAAATGAAACAGACTAAATAAAATAGCAACACAATTCACTTGGTTTATGGTATGTTACAACCATTTATTGAAAATACAATTTATATATTCATATATATGTATTTCTATAGACTATATCAGAATAGTTATCTTGTAACATAGTTCTATTTTTCATACAGTTTTAGATGGGTGTTGCACCCTCTCTGTAGTTTCATTTAGAAAAATGCATGCTTTGAGCCTCTATAAAAGGAGAAAAATTCGTATAAGAATCTAAAATCCTATGAGCAAGCACTCTGCTCTTCTTTACTTCTAGGAGAAGGTCAATAGATATAGTTATTTGAATATTTAAAAACAACATGTATCATTGCAGAAGAAAGTTCATGAAGAATAAAAAAACATTCTTTTCCCTCTTCAAATGCATAACTTTACATCCAGGATCATCAATGCAGGATTCTTCAGCTTCATATAAATTTTAATCAAGATTCCATGTCAGGTACAATTGAATTGCTCCAAGCATCTGGTTAATGTCACCACCTATTTTTAAAATGTAAGGATTAAAATTTTAAGATATAAAATTGTTTGTGCATACATAATTTTATCTAAAAATGAAGAAATATAATTTTTTTTTTAAATTACATTTCACACAACAGAAACAGTTAATTATAACAATAACACTACCCATTTAATTTAGTTTTGCAAGGAAAAAGCTTCATTTGAAAAACTGATAAATTAAAAACCAATAAATTCACTGGAAACAGAATCATCTTTTTTTTTTTTTTTTTTTTTTTTTTTTTTGTTATTCCAGCATTTTTTTCAAATGTGAAATTGTGTTGGAGCAAGTAACACAACCACACTCAAGCTAATGTTAAACCTATGGCAGCATTCTTTCCAAATTTCTCATTTACATTTCAATATTTGTACAAGGTTCTTCAATTTTTTTTTTTTTTTTTTTTTTTTTTTTTTTTTTTTTTTATTAAGCTTTAATTTATATTTTTAAAGTGACTACAAAAAAAAAAAAAAAAAAAAAAAAAAAAAGCTTTTCAAAAAGTGCAGTTAAAATTAAAAAAATAAAAAGGTACCCCAGGAAAAAGATCTGATATCTATCTGCAAAGAAAAAAAAATATATAAATATATGAAAAAGAATGTTCCCAGATACATAATTTTAACTTGCGACTTAAGAGTGTTCTTATTTGACTACCATGAGATTTTATTACAGAAAAATATAATGTACCTAGATAGTTAAAAGTAATAGTTTTGAACTAGATTTAAACTTTTTTGTTTATTATTTTCACTTTAATTTCACAGTTTATTTTAAAAATTAATGAGACAATGAATGATTTTTTTTTTCATTTATAGATCAATTGTTATGAAGATTTGTATATTTAATGAGTTAAAAATGAACGAGCTGATCTGTTTGATATTGTCTGATGTCAGTTCCTTAAATAAAACTTAAAACTTCATATGATTAAAAAAAAAAAAAAAAAAAAAAAAATTAAACCTAGTTTTGGGGACCTTCTTCGGAGTCTAATGCATTCGCAATAAACCTTTTGTCTGAACTAACCTATGACATGGATCCCTGTATCTAATGCAACATATGTACCGAAAATGCTCTGTATTTACCAAAGATTATCGCAAACAACATTGAGTGAACCAAACCTTGTAGTAGTCCATAGAATGCGAAAAACTAATGCTTCATTAAAGTTTAAAAAATGTTG
Organism: Maratus speculifer; assembly: GCA_964019185.1. Lineage (NCBI taxonomy): Eukaryota > Metazoa > Arthropoda > Arachnida > Araneae > Salticidae > Maratus > Maratus speculifer. The sequence goes on from OZ025303.1 coordinate 62,858,848, forward strand.
GTTATTGAAGTCCAAGATAAACTTTTATAATACAGAAAGCAGCTGAAATGTAATCTAAGTTGAATGAACCAAATCTGTTAAAATTGGGTCCTTAGAAATGTGAGAAAGAATGTGTCCTCCAGTGGTGGAAAGTGCATCCCCCCCCCTGTAAATTTAATTAATTACTATAAATATTAACATGATGTTTAATAAACAGATGAAATTCCTTATCTAAAGTTATGTAATTTTAAATTTACAGCTTCAGTGAGTAAACATAACTTTTCGAAAATGCTGGCAGTACTCAAAATGTATGCAAAAAAGGTGACAGCTGAAATATAAAGAATGCCCAGGTATAGGGGACAAAGGTGTATTAACGGGAATGCAGCTGGGTATGAGAAAATTTCTTAGTAGTTTAAAAATAGTTGAAGGGTGCTAAAACTGTCAAAGAAAATTGTAAATACAATTAGAGCATTGTTTTAGAAATTGCAATAAAGGAATGAAGAAGGAAATTAAAATTCAAATTTAGCAGTAGCTGAAATCTGGAAAAATATTTGTTGTTCATATAATACCTGGGGGACCTAAGAAATTATTTAAAAAAAGCTTGTGAATTGGATCATTTTGGTGAAAGTTATGGTAGGGGGTCTAAAAGAGGCTAACTAATAGCAGAACAATAGCATGAAAACATGCTAAAATGTTTTACTATTTATCAATTTAGATTTTCAAATTATCAAAATTAAGAATAGTGCACATAGTATAATATTAATCCTTAGAATAATATTTTAAAGAAATGCACAAAAAAAAAAATAGGTAAATGTTTAAAAAAGGATGCTATAGGTCATGGATAAAAATATGAGAGTGTTGATACGGAGAGAAGAATCTAATGCAATTTAACATATAAGTAGTACAGTACACTCCCTCAAATATTGCACAGCATGGAACCAGAGGTTGAGCGGATTTTAGAATTTTGCAGATTTATGGTCGTTGCTTTTTTTTACATTTTTTTAAACAGTAATTTCAACATAATAAATAATACAATCAAAACTATAATGAGTGCTTAAAATATAATAAAATATTAAAATATGTAATAAACTAAAATAATAAAAATTTAGATGATTTTTAAGAATGATTAAAATATTAAAAGCAAACGTCAAGTTAATAATCAATAATACATGATCAAATATTCATTATAAAGGGAAATAAAGAGGACATCTATTGGATTAAAAACTTTTTGCAAATTAATTTAATGTTTAATAAAATTACGAGTTACATGATACTGACATGGATGAAATGTGATTCATGGACGAAATTTGCATTTTTAAAGCGATCGGACAACGAAATTTGCTTTTTTTATGCAATTCATTGACAAAATTAACTTTTTTTTTACACAATTCACAGACGAAATTGAGTTTTTTGCACGTCTCATGGACAAAATTCATGTTTTTTGTGCAGTCTTTGGCCAATATTCCCATTTTTACGTGATTCTTTGTTGAAAACCTCTTTTTCATACTTTATGCGATTTTTTTATACTTTATGCGATACTTAATTGAAATTTTTTTTTCTTGACCTTCGACGATATTTTTCGCTTTTTCTGCAGAACTTTGATTGACTAAATTTGTGTTTTTTCTGTGATAATTTGACGAAATTGGAGATTTTTTCTGCGAACAATTAACAAAATTGATTTTTTATGACAACTGTCTGTCAAGTCAATATTTGCAATTTTTAGTATCTGAAATTTCAGACTGATGAATTTTTAAAGTTTTTGGCTGTCTTAAATTTTTGGAAAATTTGGAACAGATGTAGTATTTGCCCGGAGTCCCCCATTTTGTTCCTTTGTTGGTCACTTATGGCCACTTTATATTTAATTTTTGAACAATTAAGAAATTAAACTTAATGCAACAACAAATTTTAAAGAAAATCAGCAATCCAAACATTATTTGTAAAAAAGAAAAAAAAATAGGGAAGGGAGGGTGGAATTCTTTATCAGTAAACGGTAAATACATAAATTTTACAACAGCCAAATAAAGCAAATATCCATTAAAAAATATATATATATTCCTAAATTACAGTAAAAAATGTTTCAGAGATTAGACGCTTAAAACGACAACAACAACAATAAATAAATAAATACAAATACAAAAAATTTAAATTGGCAAAAAAATGGCCACCATCTCTGGGCGAATACTACATGATAGCCAAAAATTTGAAAATTAGCCTTGCTTTTAATTGTATGCTAAAAGTAAATAATTTGTACATAAAATTGAAGGAATATTTTTAATTTTCTGGTACTTAAAAAAAGTTACCAAAAAAAAAAAAAAAAAAAAAAAAAAACTTGTTTCTTTCCTAAAATTTGTGCACGGCTTGCTTCTATATTATACAACTCTGGATATAACAGTGATTTCAAAATGTAATTGAACTTTGATATAACAAATCTCAATTTATTTTTCAATTAGCGACTATTTCTTCTAATTTAATGAAGTTATAATTCCAATTTAATAAATAACATTCAATTAAAAAAATTAAATTTGAAATTTTTTAACATGTATAAAAATTTTTTAATGTTCCTGATTGCCAATTTTCTAAATGTAAAGCAAAATTATCTACATGTAAAAATACATGCTACAGAGAGATTTCATTTTAAATACATATAAAATAAAGTTTTTTGGGGGTGAGAGGAATTAGCCAGATTTTATGTTAATAACATTTAATTCATAAAATTTCAAATAAAATAAAATGTACTTACATTAATTAAATGTAGCTGAACATCCTTTTAAGAGTAAACTGAGACATTAAGATGGCTAAGAGGCTATAAGTGTCAAACTTGATAGTAAATCCTATGGAAATCAAAATGCATATATATAATAATTATACTAAATTTGAATATTTAATTTTCATTTTAAATACATATTGTTCTGAATTTCTTTTGTGCAATAAACTAAAACTTTGAAGCATTTTAAAAACTAGTGAAACCCCAAATCTAACATTCCCGCATTGATTGTTTTATTTCTACGGTCCATGGCTGTGCAAGTTTTAAATTTTGCTAAGACTGAAAATATTTTGAATTTCCCCTTTAACTGAGTCTAAGTGAACACATACGCATACACGTAGCTTGTATTTTTTCCATGACACTATGACGAAATACTTTTTTCCCCCAATCTTTAGCCAAAATTTGCCATTTTTGTGCAATCTTTTGCCAAAATGTGAGACTTTTCAGCAAAAACCCAAGTAATTAATACAGGGTTGGCAAGTTTTTGACGTATGAAGATTTTTAACGGATTTTATTGTTATGTCAAAAACTGTCCAAAACCTACTTTTAGCAGTTTGTTTTTACATTTTAATTACTGGTTTATCATTCTATATTTAGCATTAAGTCATTTTACGTTAAATATTCACTATCAGAAAGACTCTAAAATATATTTATTCATCCAAAAGAAAAAAAGGAAAATCTGCATTAAAAAATAAATAAAGCCTTTAAGAATCTCTGTAAATGGAAAAATAATTTAAGAATAATTTTAAAGGTTAAAGATTCTTACTCATACAGTCATAGGTATGTAATAAAATATGCAAAGTGTTACTTCTTTCAATTCACTTTAAATAATACCTAAATAATTTTAAATAAAATGTAAACAGGACATAAATAGTCTGCTTTTATGGTAGTTGTAATAAATTTCAATTTAAAAAATATTTCATGACTATTCAGGTAAAAAATTGTATCTAAAAATATAGGTACTGGAAAGGTCTATAAGATCCATACATATCTGCACTAAACTTAACAAAAACCATGGTATATGAATATATAAATCATTATTATATTCTGAATGTTCTTAAACATTGTTTTCTATTCGTTAAATTTTAAGTCTAAAATGAAAATGGATCTTAGAGATTTGCATCAAAATTTTATTATCACATAAATTTTAAGATTCTGCTTATTGAACTGAAAATAAAAGTCACCATTTAATTACATTTATAAAATGCATAAGATAAGCATTTTGAAATATTATATTGAATAATATTCAAATTTATTCAATGACCAGCCCTTGACATCTATTGTCATACCATATAACAGAATTTTTGCATTTCTATAATGATTTTAATGTAATTTTTTTAATTAAAAATCTATATTGAATGTTATTTAATAATTAAAATAACCTTTTATTATCATTTAATATTAATGTTCATTGCAAAATCATATTAATGAAGATTATGATAAATATTGTTCTTTCCTTTCACTCTTGTACTTTTAAATTTTTCCCATTTTAGGAAATCTTTCTTTTAAATAAATTTAACAAATGTAATTAAAAATAATATTAATAACAAGAATAACAAGGAAAAATCAATTTAGAAATAAATTATATGCTGCACTTACATTATAAATCAGAGAAAAATAAAAAGTGGTATGTTTTTGGCAGAATAAACCGGTAAAATCATGGTTTTTACCACTGTCCAGGGTTGGCACGGTTTAAACCTTTTTTTTTTTTCCTCAAAAAAACGAATTAGTTTTTCTGAAAAAATATAATGATATTTTTTCATTTTTCTTTATAATTTAAGACTTACAAATTATTGTATATATAAATATTTTCTACTTTTAACACTTTTTTTCAGCAATAAGTATTAGATATAGTGGGCCTAGGTTATTTTTTTATGTAAGGATGAAAATCAGTATGAATTGGTGATCATATTCCATTGCTGTAAAGAAAAATCTTAGAACATGAGAATTGATCAAAGATAAGACAGATTAAAAATATTCAATATTTAGTATAAAATATTTTCATTAAAAAAATGCAAATTATTTAAAGTAGGGGTGCACAATCTTTTCAAAGGAAGGGCCACTTACAAATATGTCTGGGTGGTCGAGGGCCACATCAATAACAAGGAGATAATTTGATTTCAAAGGTGATCTATGGCCTATATTTAGATAAAAAATATGTTTTCAGAGAGAAGTGCGGGAGACCCCTTTAGGTTTGCTTAACCAGTCAAAATATCTAATTTAGCTGGTAAGGATATATCAGCAGTTTTTACGCTTGTATATATAGCAGATATAGCAAGGATTATACTCAAGATGTAATAATATTCCTTGACTTTATTCAAGAGAGTAAATTTTGTTTTATTAAAAGTGCTATAAAACAAAGATAAGTGGCTGGAGCCGAAAAAAATGTGAACTTTATGAGCGAAGGAGAGGAAAGGAGTCGATCAACAAGATTTTTCTGTGCCTCATCACTGAAATTCCCGATTTTTCAACATCCCGATCAACAAAATTTGCAGCTTTCCATGCCTGATCGAACAAATTTGGGCTTTTTACGAAAATGATCGACAAAATTCGCAATTTTTACGGATCTGGGTGAGAAAATTCCATCTTTCTGTGCCTGATCAATAAAAGTTGCGATTCTTACGAAACTGATCAGGAAAATTCACAATTTTTATGATACCGATTGACAAAAGTAACAAATTTTACAAAGCCGATAGACAAAATTTGTGATATTTACGAAGCCGATCGATTAAGTTTGAGATTTTTACAAAGCTGATCGGTAAAATTCGTGATTTTTCTTTGCATGATCGATAAAATTCGTGATTTTTACGAAGCCAATGCACGAAATTCAGAATTTTTGCGAAGCCAATCGGCGAAATTCGTGATTTTTACGAAGCCGATTGAGATAGTTCAAATTTTTTTTGCGCCTGATCAACAAAATTCACAATTTTTCCACGCTTCAGCAACAAAATTAGTGTTTTTTACGAAGCCGGGCATCGAACTCGCGATTTTTCCACAGCTTATCAACAATTTTTTATTTTTTCTGCGCCTGATCGATGAAATTATCGATTTTTAGGAAGCCAATCGATGAAATTTGCGATTTTTACGAAGCCGATGGATAAAATTCGTGATTTTTACGAAGCCGATGGATAAAATTTGCAAATTTTTTAAAGCTGATCGGTGAAATTTGCGATTTTTACAAAGCTGGTCGGCGAGATTCACGATTTTTCTTTGCACGATCGTCGAAATTCGAGATTTTTACCAAGCCAATCGAGAAAATTCACAAATTTTCCACGCTTGATCAACAAAATTAGCAAATTTTACGAAGCCAAATCAGCAATTTCACGATTTTTCAAAACTGATTTTTTCAAAGCTGATCGACGAAATTCACGATATTTTCGAGACTGATCGACAAAATTTGTAATTTTTTCGAAGCCGATCGAGAAAATTCATAATCTTTCAGAGCCTCACCAGCAAAATTCGAGAATTTTACCAAATGATTGAAGAAATTTGTAATTTTTCCTTGCATGATTGATAAAATTCGCGATTCCGCCATACCACATCGACGAATTTCGCTATTTTTACAAACCTTATCGGCATAATTTGAGATTTTTATAAAGCCCATTGACGGAATTTGCAATTTTTAGGAACATGATCAACGAAATTTGCGATTTTTGCTGAGCCGATCAACGAAATTCACGATTTTTTTCGTCTAATCGGTAAAATTCGTGATAATAAATAATTATGCCTATCATGAAATAAATAGTTTTGCCTATCCCGTGTGGTAAACACGGGATAGGCAAAATTATTTATTTGAGGCTGATCGACGAAATCTAGAATTTTTCCGCATGAAATCGACAAAATTCGCCATAGTCCCATATCCGACCAACGAAATGTGGGATTTTTTGGAACCCGATTTATATAACTCGCAAATTTTCCGCATCGGATCGACGAAATTTGCGCTTTTTGCCTGTTTAACTGGCGAAATCTGTATTTTCACGCGCCCAAACACGAAATTCGTGATTTTTTGCTAAGCTGATCGCCGAAATTCCAATTTTTCTTTGCCTGATCGGCATAAATCCTGATTTTTCCGCACCGGATAGACAAAATTTGCGATTTTATTTGAGCCTGATCGATGAAATCTGCAATTTTTCCATGTGAAATCGACAAAAAATTCGCGATATTCCTGTGTCCGGCCAACGAAATTTGTGACTTTTCGGCACCCAATCAATAAAGTTTGCGAATTCTCCATGTCCAAACGATGAAATTTGCGCTTTTTCCGAATTTAACTGGTGAAATCTGCATTTTTTTCCACGCCCAATCACTAAATTCGCGATTTTTCACTAATTATGAGGAAATTTGGATTTTTTTTACGCAGCAAGATGAAATTCGAATTTTTTTTTCTTTTGCTAAATTTTCAAAACTCACGATTGTTTCGCAGCCGATCAACGAAGCTTTAAATTTTTTCGCGCATCATTGCAAAATTCGCAATTTTTCTGTACCTTATCGACGAACTTTGCAGTTTGTTCTTCCCTGATTGACGAAATTCGCGATTTTTTCCTGCCTGATCAACGAAATTCGTGATTTTTTCATGCCCGATCAACCGAGAAAACAAGCAATTCCCCCCCCCCTCCCCCGCCGATGAGTTTAATTTGCATTTTTTTCGTGCATCATCAAAAAATCTGTTGATTTTTTCTTGCCTGATCAACAAAATATGGTATTTTATGCGTCCAACCGACAAAATTAGTGATTTTTCCGTGTCCGGTCAATTAAATTTGCTATTTTTTCCGTGCGCCATGAGCAAAACTCCTGATTTTTTTATACCTGATGAACGAAATATGCGATTATTCCGCACTTGATCAATGAAATTCGTGATTTTTCCGTTCCCGATCTACGAAATTTGCGATTCATAAGGGACTGATGAAATTTTATATTTTCCTGCAGAAAATTGACGAAATTTTCCTGCAACTTTAGCACAAAAAATTAAAAAAATTTCTAGTTGTAAATTAACGAAGTCCACGGGCGACACGTTAACCCATCGCGGGCCACAGGTTGTGCATCCCTAATTTAAAGCAATCTATCATAACATGCACAAGTTTTTGAATATGGAGCTACATAACTTGATGATCTTTAAGATTTTGGTAAAACTATAAAAGAAAATTTTTTTTGGTTGGGGAGATAATCTTTAAAAATTAAAATCAAAATATGAAGCTGTATAAGAGAGTATTCAAAAATTGGGTGCTACTTATAGTATTTTAACAATAACAAGATAATCCCGCCCCCCTTTTGTTATCTGCTAAATCTAATGACCATAAATGTTGATATCAAATTGTCTCTCAAAAAACAAAACCCTCAAGAAGTATCTCAGATTTATTTTTTTTTTTAAATTGTGGAAAATAATATTTACATTCATCAAACTACATCAGATGTTTAATATAAGTAATCAAAAGATTGTTTATAAAGATTTGTAAAGCATCAATGTTTCACTGTGTAGAGTAGTTTATTGTTTGGACATAAGATTGTTTACTAATAACTGTTTAAATTAAATTATGATTTTTTTTTTCAATTTTCACATAATTCACTATAATTATTTAATTTAAATTATTTTTAAATGAATTTATACTACTTATAATCCAACAATGTCTATTTTTATTAATAAATATGCATGTATATGTACTAAAAAAGGATGTTTTAAAAAAATCCGGTTTAAACAAAAAAAACCTGGTTTAAACCAAAAAAAAGTTTTTTTTGGGTTTAAAAAAAAAAAACTGGTTTTTTTTCAACCCTGCCACTGTCATGTCGAAAATCAGTTTTTAAGGTCAAAAACCCAACCCTGACTTTATATGATCTTATAATGAAATATGTGCCTTTTTTCTGCGATTCTTTTGCAACATTTGCGCCTTTTTTGCAATCGTTTGGATAGAAATTGTGTCTGTTTTGCAATTCTTTAACAGAAATCGCGTCTGTTTCACGATCCTTTGACAGAAATTTGTGATTTTTCAACTAAATCCAAATATTTTATACGATATCTTAACGAAATTTGCTCCTTTAACAGATATTGCACCTTTATCGTGATCTTTGACAGAAATCGTGGCTTCTCTTCAATCATTAGATGAAAATCATGTTTTTTGGAGATCATTTGCAGGAAATCATGCCTTTTTTATTAAGCTTTGGCAAAAGTTGTATCTTTTCCATGATCCTTTGACAAAGTTTGAATCTGTTTCTAATTTTTTTTTTTTTTTTTTTGATAGAAATTGAGTCTGTTTTGCAATTATTTGACAAATATAATGTTTTTTCTATGATCTGTTGATAAAATTCATGTGTTTTCTACGAACCTTTGACAAAATTTGCATTTTCATTCCCAATCGTTTAATAAAAATTGTGCTTCTCTACAATCATTTGATGAAAATTGTCTTTTTTCGATCATTAGACTGAAATCGCATCTTTTTTGTAATCCTTTGGCAATATTCACATCTTTTTTGTGAGCCTTTGACAAAAATTGCACTTCCTCTGCAATCATTTGATAAAAATCGTAGGTTTCATTGCAATTATTTGACATAATCACAATTTTTTTTTAATCCTTTGACAGATACCGCATCTATAGCCAGAGTTGTATAATATAGACACACACACACACAGAAAATTTTGTGAACTTTGCAGACAGTTTTAGGAAAGAAAAAAAAATATTTTTGTAAATTTTTTTAGTACCAAAAAAAAAAATATATTCCCCCAATTTTATGTACGAATTATTTACAGTCAAAGCAAATTTCATCAACAGACCTTGAAAAAAAATTGCGAATTTCAACAAAGAATCGCTTAAAAAAAGTGCACTTTGACAAAGAATCGGGTAAAAAAGTAAACATTTTGACAAAAGACTGCATAAAAGACGTAAATTCTATTCATGAATCGCGTCAATAATACGAATTTTGTGTAGAATCTCACAAAAAAGCGAATTTTGTTCACAAATAGCGTAAGAAACACAAAATTCATCTATGATTTGCTCAAAAAATATGAATTACATCCATGAATCGCTAAAAAACACAAATTGTGGCCATGAATCGCTTTTTTATCAATGAATATGCATATGTAATAAAAAGTGTATATGTAATTAAAAAAAGGGGGGGGGGAGTTTAAAAACAAAACAAAATTGGTAAATAAAAAAACCAGATTTTCAACATGTGCAAACAACAGAAAATAAGTTGAGAAAGTAACAAAAATTTCATTAATAATAGGATTTTTTAGAAGATCAAAATTTCATTGCTATTAAATACATTTTATATTACTTTTAAGTAATAACAATTATTTCAAACAAATTTTTCTATCAAATATTTTTTCTTTCTGAAAATTTGCAATTCAATTTAGTGTTCAAACGCCATAAAATTGACTGGTTCTCATACATAAAAACCAAGCAAAAACGTTTTATAGTTTTCAGTAAAAGCAAAAAATTTTATGCGGAATGCCGTCAAAGTTTACATTTTGTATGCAATAGCATGTTAGAAGAAAAAGAAAAATGCTGACTAAACAATCAACATTGAATTCAGGTGGTCTGGTAGGGAGGGGTATTCCCCTCTCCCCCCCCCTCAAAAATGCGAGATTTTGTGTTTTCAATGACCAAAAAGTGCAATCCCCCACTGGAGATACAGAAATACGAGCTCTAACAATTTTAGGCTTACGGCTAACTTATGCACCTGATTAGATGCAGTTAAAAATAAAAAATTTCTACATACAAATCCGATATAGAACGTGAAAACAAATACAGTATAAACAAAAAAAAACATGTATATATTATACAGCTTAGCTTACCTTGCTTTTCGGAAATGTTGCTTTGAAGAACATTCGACGATCGCCGATACATGCTCGTTCAACCAAAACAAACCGGACCGTTCTGTAAGTTGGTTGATTGGTGGTCTTTTCAGATCGACGCAGAATCTTCCGCGGAAAATCTCGAGTGTTTGGATCTGCCATGGCTTCCTGCATCTATCTCGATAGAGATCGCAAGAAGCCATTGATCTGTTTAGGAGCGTTCGCCCATTTCTCCCATAAGTTTGGTAGATAAACCAGCGGTGCGCAAGATTTTGTAAGGTTTGTACTGCAATTGTTTTATGTGTTGTAAAAGGTTTTTTTTTTCATTGAATTAGTTAATAAAGAATTTTTATAAACATATAAAGATCAGTTGTTTTGTATTTTTTTTATTCTCAATTACATAATTACATTAAATTTTACTTAAAAGTAAGGGCACAAAATTAAATTCAAATTAGCTTAAATAAAATTTAATATTTTTTTTACATATTTTTTAATAAATTTTAATAATTAAAATATATTTTTAATTCATATACACTATTTTTAATAATTAAATAATACGAATTTAATTCATATGCACTATTTTTTAATAATTAAATAATTTTAATTATTAAAAAATTATAAATAATTATTAAATTTTTTAATAATTAAATTATAATTTAAAAAATAATTTTTTTATTAAATAATAATATTAAAATTAAATAAATTTATTAAATGCAAAATTTCCTACACTTATAATCAAAATATTTAAATAAATATTATTTAAGTTAACTTAAAAAAAAGCAATGTTAACATTAAAAAATTATCCCCAGATTCTGCTAGATTTTCTATCAAGATCTATATAGATAACCCTTATCGATCCACACAAATCTACACAGATTTTCTGAATGCTGTACAGATATTACATTTCACTATTTTCAGGATTTATTTAATAGATTAATATAGTAATCTGCATGTGTTATTAAAATAAACACATAATAAATATGCTGCTAAATTCATACTACAGTTGAACCTCTCCAATCCGGCATGTATGGGACTCGGGCGATGCCGAATTACGGAATTTTCCGGATTACGGAAATTCTAAGATACTGCAGAAATTTTCGTCAATTTCCTTTCTTGTGGGCAGGGGGGGGGGGTATTTTAGGAATTAAATAACGAAATTTAAAAAATATGACGTTATCGTCAGGAGCATTATATAAATCGATTTAAAAAACTATTCAATGCAAGAAATAAAGCAATATACGTTTTGTATTTATGAGAAACGGATTTCTGAAATAAAGTATTAAGTTTATTTGCAGCAAATAAAGTAAATCGTCATCCAAATCGATTAACGAAAATTTATGATTGAAAAACTAAATGAAATAAAAAGAAAATTACTTATAATATAAGAAAAAAAGGAGACGTCTGTTGGTACATAACCATCCAGATCGCGGGACGCGGACCCCTCTCCTCATGGCGCTCCTCCAGCACACTCGTGCCAGCGTCCACTTGACCTTGACCCGAGGCGAAGAATTTCTCCTGGCGTAGCTAACAGATGAGATACGGGGAAGGTTATTCAAATCGGAAAAAAGCTCTCTTTTTAGCGTCTTATTCCCAACATCTTTCTATTGTCGTTGAATAAGGGATTGATGCTAGATTTGTTGCAATCAAGGGGTGGCGAATTTCTCAGGGAATTATCACCCAATAAAAAAAGAATTACTGAAGACTACAGAAATCTTTCACACAGTTTACTGTAACAATAATGTTCATCCCCACGAGATTTCCCTTTGTACAAGACACCTGAATTGAAGATAAACTTTAGGAGGGATATCTGAGGGATTAAAGGTTTCACATTAGGAAGTAACTACCCACGTATTGTGTTGCTGACAATTGGGCATACAAAGGCGAGGGACAAGAATGTTAGCAAAAATTTTTAAAATGCGGCCGTTTCCGGTATTCTGAGTCCAGCTAAGTTTTCGGGCTTCCGCTGCGAAAGTGTTAAAGCGCAAAATTTTATATTTTATAACGATACCAGCACACTTCGCAGACGTAAAATAAATAAACGTAGGAAAACATAAAATGGGAGGATATATATATGACAAAATACATAACGGAGGAAAAAACAAAACAAAAAAAAACAGTGAGAAATGTGCCGGATAATAGAGTTTTCCGGTTTATAGAATGCCGGATTAGAGAGGTTCAACTGTACAAAGTTGATTTATATAGATATTTTATTATCATCATATAATAATAATAATAATAATAAAATAATAATTAATTATAGTAAAAATAATTACGTGTTATTTATATTATGATGAAATCTTCTTTAAATTAACTTAAAAAACGCTATGGTATCACTAAAAAGTTGTCTCCAGATTCTGATTGATTTTCTATCAAGATCTATATAGATAACCCACATCGATCTACACAAATCCACACAGATTTTCTAATTGCTGCACACATATATAAATTTCTACATTTTGTTACTTTTTATAGTTAATTTAATCAAACAGTAAGCTGATATACTTCTAATATTAATATAAATACATAATAAATGCGCTTGGAGCTATATGCTACAAAATCAATTTATATGGATGTACCTGGGTTTCTCATGGGCAAATGGGCCCAGCTAAAACCCGTCTGCCCATATGGGACCCATGTGGAGCCCACATGGGCCCATAGTTCTGTGCTGTCTGGGAAAGTAAAACTAACGACAAAACCTATGAATTCTTTTAACACAAAAACCTCGAAACCGATTCAATTTTGACCTGGAAGGAGTCAAAATGAAGAGATCTTTTTTACCAGAAAATTCTTTATAAAATTAGTTATATATATCATCTAGAATAATAATTTAAATAAATAATTGATTTGTTTAAAATTAAAATTCGGATATGAAATATTTTTAGTAATAAAAGGAAAAATCTGTTCTAGTGTTAAGTATCTCGTTTCTGGTTGCAAATAAATATTTCTTACGGATCTAAAAACGCGTTAATATTAGGAAAATCCACAACTACAAAATCGCTTCAGTCCATTTTCTATTATGAGCTATTGCTAATATTACTTGATTTATGTATACATATTTACAAATATTGAAGAAATTTAGAAATAATATTTTTGATTAAGAATCGTTTTGCGAAAACAAATATATCATTGTATAGTTTTTAAAATGATATTTTCATTTAAAATTTTTACAAGTGATGCATTAAAATTTTATTTTATTTAAATATTAATTTTTAAGTTAAAGTTTGTCGTGCCAATTTATACATATATTCAGAAATTTTTACGGTAAAAATAGCTGAAGATTCATGCACAAGATTTGAAATTGATAAAATATTTAAACTGTTTTAGAATAAAATTTTTGAAAAGACCAGTTCATGCACTGTAAATTTCACTCATTTCCGTATATCGAAAATAACATAAAATGATGGCAATTTCTAAATATATATTTTAAATTTGGTAGGTTTTAGAGAGGGAATACTTAAGATTTGTTTAAATTATAAATACATTATTTCCTGATTTAAAATTTTGCGGCAATGAATAGAGTCTTTTCTTCCGTAACTATCTTTTAATTCTCTCAGCGGTCCCATATATTGCTATGGCACATGTTTCCGATTTGTGATCACTTTTGCTTTACTATATGTAAATTAAATCTATTCCCTTTATATTTATACACTAAACCTCACCCTTTTTTTCAGATTTACAACTTATGCAGACGCCACCTTATGGAAAAACAGATCTCATTTCCATTTACTTACTGATGGCTTCTACACAGAATTTTATATTTATATAGTCTCGGTAGCTGATTCTTTTGTGAGTTTCTTAGCTTATTTTTTTTTCTTTTAAAAAATTTTCCTTCGCCATATGTTGTTGAATTTTAAACTGATATTAACTAGATTAGTTTTTTATTAGATGGTATTTGGTTGTTTGACTGGGCTGGTATTTAGTTGTTTAACTATTTTCTTTCTTGTTCCGTTAGATTTAATTTAGTAACACCATATTCCGGCAGGTGCAAATTCCAACGTGACGCTTATTTTCTAGGATTAGGAACGGGTGAATTTCATTGGCTCGTTTCGTGCTTCGTGATTGGCTAGTGAAGTTACAGGTTTGAACCTCGGAAAGTGCTTATATAAGAAGAGTTCCCGTTGTCAGACATTCAGTTTGCTCTGTTCTTCAGCAGATATGGCAGTTAAAATAGGGAGGCAGAAGATATCTGTGAGGGCCGGTACACTTTTTCCAGTCGGTCGTATTCACAGGCTTTTGTTAAATTGCAATTACTCGCGTAGACGGTTTTTACGTGTAACTGTTCCTGCTGCTGTATATCTCTCTGCTGTCCTGGAATATGTTACTGGCCAGTTTATAGTAGCAGCAGGTTTTGCACGGGACAAACGAAAACAGCTATTTTACGCTAAACGCCGTCTGTTCGGCGTGTGAAATGCTGCAACTTTAGTAGTAATGGCGTAAGGTACTCAACTGGAGTATTTAGAAAAAAAAGGCCCTTTTCAGGGCCATACAAATATTTATTTTCCTACTAAAAGACCATATTGCGAAGGTTATAAATGACATTTAGAGCTGATGAATAATGCAAATTCTTGATTTTCGAATTTCTGATTGCAAATAAATGTGTTCATAAAGATCTAAAGACGTGTTGATGAGACAAAAATCCAAACCAATAAAAGAGCAAAGAAACATGAAATGTTTTTGTAAAAAAAAATTCGTTTATAGAACCCTTTTTTTAATTAATAATAATTGTGTCCCTGATATATTGAAGATTCAAAAGTAAAACTAACGACAAAACCTATGAATTCTTTTAGCACAAAAACCTCGAAACCGGGTCAATTTTGACCTGGAAGAAGTGAAAATGAAGAGATTTTTTTTACCAGAAAATTCTTTATAAAATTAGTTATATATATCATCTAGAATAATAATTTAAATAAGTAATTGATTTGTTTAAAATTAAAATTCGGATATGAAATATTTTTAGTAATAAAAGGAATCTTCTGTTCTAGTGTTAAATATCTCGTTTCTGGTTGCAAATAAATATTTCTTACGGATCTAAAAACGCGTTAATATTAGGAAAATCCACAACTACAAAATCGCTTCAGTCCATTTTCTATTATGAGCTATTGCTAATATTACTTGTTTTATGTATACATATTTACAAATATTGAAGAAATTTAGAAATAATATTTTTGATTAAGAATCGTTTAGCGAAAACGAATATATCATTGTATAGTTTTTAAAATGATATTTTCATTTAAAATTTTTACAAGTGATGCATTAAAATTTTATTTTATTTAAATATTAATTTTTAAGTTAAAGTTTGTCGTGCCAATTTATACATATATTCAGAAATTTTTACGGTAAAAATAGCTGAAGATTCATGCACAAGATTTGAAATTGATAAAATATTTAAACTGTTTTAGAATAAAATTTTTGAAAAGACCAGTTCATGCACTGTAAATTTCACTCATTTCCGTATATCGAAAATAACATAAAATGATGGCCAATGTCTAAATATATATTTTAAATTTGGTAGGTTTTAAAGAGGGAATACTTAAGATTTGTTTAAATTATAAATACATTATTTCCTGATTTAAAATTTTTCGGCAATGAATAGAGTCTTTTCTTCCGTAACTATCTTTTAATTCTCTCAGCGGTCCCATATATTGCTATGGCACATGGTTCCGATTTGTGATCACTTTTGCTTTACTATATGTAAATTAAATCTATTCCCTTTATATTTATACACTAAACCTCGCCTTTTTTTTCAGATTTACAACTTATGCAGACGCCACCTTATGGAAAAACAGATCTCATTTCCATTTACTTACTTATGGCTTCTACACAGAATTTTATATTTATATAGTCTCGGTAGCTGATTCTTTTGTGAGTTTCTTAGCTTATTTTTTTTTTCTTTTGAAAAATTTTCCTTCGCCATATGTTGTTGAATTTTAAACTGATATTAACTAGATTAGTTTTTTATTAGATGGTATTTGGTTGTTTGACTGGGCTGGTATTTAGTTGTTTAACTATTTTCTTTCTTGTTCCGTTAGATTTAATTTAGTAACACCATATTCCGGCAGGTGCAAATTCCAACGTGACGCTTATTTTCTAGGATTAGGAGCGGGTGAATTTCATTGGCTCGTTTCGTGATTGGCTAGTGAAGTTACAGGTTTGAACCTCGGAAAGTGCTTATATAAGAAGAGTTCCCGTTGTCAGACATTCAGTTTGCTCTGTTCTTCAGCAGATATGGCAGTTAAAATAGGGAGGCAGAAGATATCTGTGAGGGCCGGTACACTTTTTCCAGTCGGTCGTATTCACAGGCTTTTGTTAAATTGCAATTACTCGCGTAGACGGTTTTTACGTGTAACTGTTCCTGCTGCTGTATATCTCTCTGCTGTCCTGGAATATGTTACTGGCCAGTTTATAGTAGCAGCAGGTTTTGCACGGGACAAACGAAAACAGCTATTTTACGCTAAACGCCGTCTGTTCGGCGTGTGAAATGCTGCAACTTTAGTAGTAATGGCGTAAGGTACTCAACTGGAGTATTTAGAAAAAAAAGGCCCTTTTCAGGGCCATACAAATATTTATTTTCCTACTAAAAGACCATATTGCGAAGGTTATAAATGACATTTAGAGCTGATGAATAATGCAAATTCTTGATTTTCGAATTTCTGATTGCAAATAAATGTGTTCATAAAGATCTAAAGGCGTATTGATGAGA
The DNA here is from genome assembly GCA_964019185.1 of Maratus speculifer. NCBI lineage: Eukaryota > Metazoa > Arthropoda > Arachnida > Araneae > Salticidae > Maratus > Maratus speculifer. The sequence goes on from OZ025303.1 coordinate 62,876,073, forward strand.
CAAAAATCCAAACCAATAAAAGAGCAAAGAAACATGAAATGTTTTTGTAAAAAAAAATTCGTTTATAGAACCCTTTTTTTAATTAATAATAATTGTGTCCCTGATATATTGAAGATTCAAAAGTAAAACTAACGACAAAACCTATGAATTCTTTTAGCACAAAAACCTCGAAACCGGGTCAATTTTGACCTGGAAGAAGTGAAAATGAAGAGATTTTTTTTACCAGAAAATTCTTTATAAAATTAGTTATATATATCATCTAGAATAATAATTTAAATAAATAATTGATTTGTTTAAAATTAAAATTCGGATATGAAATATTTTTAGTAATAAAAGGAATCCTCTGTTCTAGTGTTAAATATCTCGTTTCTGGTTGCAAATAAATATTTCTTACGGATCTAAAAACGCGTTAATATTAGGAAAATCCACAACTACAAAATCGCTTCAGTCCATTTTCTATTATGAGCTATTGCTAATATTACTTGTTTTATGTATACATATTTACAAATATTGAAGAAATTTAGAAATAATATTTTTGATTAAGAATCGTTTTGCGAAAACCAATATATCATTGTATAGTTTTTAAAATGATATTTTCATTTAAAATTTTTACAAGTGATGCATTAAAATTTTATTTTATTTAAATATTAATTTTTAAGTTAAAGTTTGTCGTGCCAATTTATACATATATTCAGAAATTTTTACGGTAAAAATAGCTGAAGATTCATGCACAAGATTTGAAATTGATAAAATATTTAAACTGTTTTAGAATAAAATTTTTGAAAACACCAGTTCATGGACTGTAAATTTCACTCATTTCCGTATATCGAAAATAACATAAAATGATGGCCAATGTCTAAATATATATTTTAAATTTGGTAGGTTTTAGAGAGGGAATACTTAAGATTTGTTTAAATTATAAATACATTATTTCCTGATTTAAAATTTTTCGGCAATGAATAGAGTCTTTTCTTCCGTAACTATCTTTTAATTCTCTCAGCGGTCCCATATATTGCTATGGCACATGGTTCCGATTTGTGATCACTTTTGCTATACTATATGTAAATTAAATCTATTCCCTTTATATTTATACACTAAACCTCGCCCTTTTTTTCAGATTTACAACTTATGCAGACGCCACCTTATGGAAAAACAGATCTCATTTCCATTTACTTACTTATGGCTTCTACACAGAATTTTATATTTATATAGTCTCGGTAGCTGATTCTTTTGTGAGTTTCTTAGCTTATTTTTTTTTTCTTTTAAAAAATTTTCCTTCGCCATATGTTGTTGAATTTTAAACTGATATTAACTAGATTAGTTTTTTATTAGATGGTATTTGGTTGTTTGACTGGGCTGGTATTTAGTTGTTTAACTATTTTCTTTCTTGTTCCGTTAGATTTAATTTAGTAACACCATATTCCGGCAGGTGCAAATTCCAACGTGACGCTTATTTTCTAGGATTAGGAACGGGTGAATTTCATTGGCTCGTTTCGTGCTTCGTGATTGGCTAGTGAAGTTACAGGTTTGAACCTCGGAAAGTGCTTATATAAGAAGAGTTCCCGTTGTCAGACATTCAGTTTGCTCTGTTCTTCAGCAGATATGGCAGTTAAAATAGGGAGGCAGAAGATATCTGTGAGGGCCGGTACACTTTTTCCAGTCGGTCGTATTCACAGGCTTTTGTTAAATTGAAATTACTCGCGTAGACGGTTTTTACGTGTAACTGTTCCTGCTGCTGTATATCTCTCTGCTGTCCTGGAATATGTTACTGGCCAGTTTATCGTAGCAGCAGGTTTTGCACGGGACAAACGAAAACAACTATTTTACGCTAAACGCCGTCTGTTCGGCGTGTGAAATGCTGCAGCTTTAGTAGTAATGGCGTAAGGTACTCAACTGGAGTATTTAGAAAAAAAAGGCCCTTTTCAGGGCCATACAAATATTTATTTTCCTACTAGAAAACCATATTGCGAAGTTTATAAATGACATTTAGAGCTGATGAATAATGCAAATTCTTGATTTTCGAATTTCTGATTGCAAATAAATGTGTTCATAAAGATCTAAAGACGTGTTGATGAGACAAAGATCCAAACCAATAAAAGGGCAAAGAAACATGAAATGTTTTTGTAAAAAAAATTCGTTTATAGAACTCTTTTTTTAATTAATAATAATTGTGTCCCTGATATTTTGAAGATTCAAAAGTAAAACTAACGACAAAAGCTATGAATTCTTTTATCACAAAAACCTCGAATCCGGGTCAATTTTGACCTGGAAGAAGTCAAAATGAAGAGATCTTTTTTACCAGAAAATTCTTTATAAAATTAGTTATATATATCATCTAGAATAATAATTTAAATAAATAATTGGTCTGTTTAAAATTAAAATTCGGATATGAAATACTTTTAGTAATAAAACAAATCTTCTGTTCTAGTGTTAAATATCTCGTTTCTGGTTGCAAATAAATATTTCTTACGGATCTAAAAACGCGTTAATATTAGGAAAATCCACAACTACAAAATCGCTTCAGTCCATTTTCTATTATGAGCTATTGCTAATATTACTTGTTTTATGTATACATATTTACAAATATTGAAGAAATTTAGAAATAATATTTTTGATTAAGAATCGTTTAGCGAAAACGAATATATCATTGTATAGTTTTTAAAATGATATTTTCATTTAAAATTTTTACAAGTGATGCATTAAAATTTTATTTTATTTAAATATTAATTTTTAAGTTAAAGTTTGTCGTGCCAATTTATACATATATTCAGAAATTTTTACGGTAAAAATAGCTGAAGATTCATGCACAAGATTTGAAATTGATAAAATATTTAAACTGTTTTAGAATAAAATTTTTGAAAAGACCAGTTCATGCACTGTAAATTTCACTCATTTCCGTATATCGAAAATAACATAAAATGATGGCCAATGTCTAAATATATATTTTAAATTTGGTAGGTTTTAGAGAGGGAATACTTAAGATTTGTTTAAATTATAAATACATTATTTCCTGATTTAAAATTTTTCGGCAATGAATAGAGTCTTTTCTTCCGTAACTATCTTTTAATTCTCTCAGCGGTCCCATATATTGCTATGGCACATGGTTCCGATTTGTGATCACTTTTGCTTTACTATATGTAAATTAAATCTATTCCCTTTATATTTATACACTAAACCTCGCCCTTTTTTTCAGATTTACAACTTATGCAGACGCCACCTTATGGAAAAACAGATCTCATTTCCATTTACTTACTTATGGCTTCTACACAGAATTTTATATTTATATAGTCTCGGTAGCTGATTCTTTTGTGAGTTTCTTAGCTTATTTTTTTTTCTTTTAAAAAATTTTCCTTCGCCATATGTTGTTGAATTTTAAACTGATATTAACTAGATTAGTTTTTTATTAGATGGTATTTGGTTGTTTGACTGGGCTGGTATTTAGTTGTTTAACTATTTTCTTTCTTGTTCCGTTAGATTTAATTTAGTAACACCATATTCCGGCAGGTGCAAATTCCAACGTGACGCTTATTTTCTAGGATTAGGAACGGGTGAATTTCATTGGCTCGTTTCGTGCTTCGTGATTGGCTAGTGAAGTTACAGGTTTGAACCTCGGAAAGTGCTTATATAAGAAGAGTTCCCGTTGTCAGACATTCAGTTTGCTCTGTTCTTCAGCAGATATGGCAGTTAAAATAGGGAGGCAGAAGATATCTGTGAGGGCCGGTACACTTTTTCCAGTCGGTCGTATTCACAGGCTTTTGTTAAATTGCAATTACTCGCGTAGACGGTTTTTACGTGTAACTGTTCCTGCTGCTGTATATCTCTCTGCTGTCCTGGAATATGTTACTGGCCAGTTTATCGTAGCAGCAGGTTTTGCACGGGAAAAACGAAAACAACTATTTTACGCTAAACGCCGTCTGTTCGGCGTGTGAAATGCTGCAGCTTTAGTAGTAATGGCGTAAGGTACTCAACTGGAGTATTTAGAAAAAAAAAGGCCCTTTTCAGGGCCATACAAATATTTATTTTCCTACTAGAAAACCATATTGCGAAGTTTATAAATGACATTTAGAGCTGATGAATAATGCAAATTCTTGATTTTCGAATTTCTGATTGCAAATAAATGTGTTCATAAAGATCTAAAGACGTGTTGATGAGACAAAGATCCAAACCAATAAAAGGGCAAAGAAACATGAAATGTTTTTGTAAAAAAAATTCGTTTATAGAACTCTTTTTTTAATTAATAATAATTGTGTCCCTGATATTTTGAAGATTCAAAAGTAAAACTAACGACAAAAGCTATGAATTCTTTTAACACAAAAACCTCGAATCCGGGTCAATTTTGACCTGGAAGAAGTCAAAATGAAGAGATCTTTTTTACCAGAAAATTCTTTATAAAATTAGTTATATATATCATCTAGAATAATAATTTAAATAAATAATTGGTCTGTTTAAAATTAAAATTCGGATATGAAATACTTTTAGTAATAAAACAAATCTTCTGTTCTAGTGTTAAATATCTCGTTTCTGGTTGCAAATAAATATTTCTTACGGATCTAAAAACGCGTTAATATTAGGAAAATCCACAACTACAAAATCGCTTCAGTCCATTTTCTATTATGAGCTATTGCTAATATTACTTGTTTTATGTATACATATTTACAAATATTGAAGAAATTTAGAAATAATATTTTTGATTAAGAATCGTTTAGCGAAAACGAATATATCATTGTATAGTTTTTAAAATGATATTTTCATTTAAAATTTTTACAAGTGATGCATTAAAATTTTATTTTATTAAAATATTAATTTTTAAGTTAAAGTTTGTCGTGCCAATTTATACATATATTCAGAAATTTTTACGGTAAAAATAGCTGAAGATTCATGCACAAGATTTGAAATTGATAAAATATTTAAACTGTTTTAGAATAAAATTTTTGAAAAGACCAGTTCATGCACTGTAAATTTCACTCATTTCCGTATATCGAAAATAACATAAAATGATGGCCAATGTCTAAATATATATTTTAAATTTGGTAGGTTTTAGAGAGGGAATACTTAAGATTTGTTTAAATTATAAATACATTATTTCCTTATTTAAAATTTTTCGGCAATGAATAGAGTCTTTTCTTCCGTAACTATCTTTTAATTCTCTCAGCGGTCCCATATATTGCTATGGCACATGGTTCCGATTTGTGATCACTTTTGCTTTACTATATGTAAATTAAATCTATTCCCTTTATATTTATACACTAAACCTCGCCCTTTTTTCAGATTTACAACTTATGCAGACGCCACATTATGGAAAAACAGATCTCATTTCCATTTACTTACTTATGGCTTCTACACAGAATTTTATATTTATATAGTCTCGGTAGCTGATTCTTTTGTGAGTTTCTTAGCTTATTTTTTTTTTCTTTTAAAAAATTTTCCTTCGCCATATGTTGTTGAATTTTAAACTGATATTAACTAGATTAGTTTTTTATTAGATGGTATTTGGTTGTTTGACTGGGCTGGTATTTAGTTGTTTAACTATTTTCTTTCTTGTTCCGTTAGATTTAATTTAGTAACACCATATTCCGGCAGGTGCAAATTCCAACGTGACGCTTATTTTCTAGGATTAGGAACGGGTGAATTTCATTGGCTCGTTTCGTGCTTCGTGATTGGCTAGTGGAGTTACAGGTTTGAACCTCGGAAAGTGCTTATATAAGAAGAGTTCCCGTTGTCAGACATTCAGTTTGCTCTGTTCTTCAGCAGATATGGCAGTTAAAATAGGGAGGCAGAAGATATCTGTGAGGGCCGGTACACTTTTTCCAGTCGGTCGTATTCACAGGCTTTTGTTAAATTGCAATTACTCGCGTAGACGGTTTTTACGTGTAACTGTTCCTGCTGCTGTATATCTCTCTGCTGTCCTGGAATATGTTACTGGCCAGTTTATCGTAGCAGCAGGTTTTGCACGGGACAAACGAAAACAACTATTTTACGCTAAACGCCGTCTGTTCGGCGTGTGAAATGCTGTAGCTTTAGTAGTAATGGCGTAAGGTACTCAACTGGAGTATTTAGAAAAAAAAGGCCCTTTTCAGGGCCATACAAATATTTATTTTCCTACTAGAAAACCATATTGCGAAGTTTATAAATGACATTTAGAGCTGATGAATAATGCAAATTCTTGATTTTCGAATTTCTGATTGCAAATAAATGTGTTCATAAAGATCTAAAGACGTGTTGATGAGACAAAGATCCAAACCAATAAAAGGGCAAAGAAACATGAAATGTTTTTGTAAAAAAAATTCGTTTATAGAACTCTTTTTTTAATTAATAATAATTGTGTCCCTGATATTTTGAAGATTCAAAAGTAAAACTAACGACAAAAGCTATGAATTCTTTTAACACAAAAACCTCGAATCCGGGTCAATTTTGACCTGGAAGAAGTCAAAATGAAGAGATCTTTTTTACCAGAAAATTCTTTATAAAATTAGTTATATATATCATCTAGAATAATAATTTAAATAAATAATTGGTCTGTTTAAAATTAAAATTCGGATATGAAATACTTTTAGTAATAAAAGAAATCTTCTGTTCTAGTGTTAAATATCTCGTTTCTGGTTGCAAATAAATATTTCTTACGGATCTAAAAACGCGTTAATATTAGGAAAATCCACAACTACAAAATCGCTTCAGTCCATTTTCTATTATGAGCTATTGCTAATATTACTTGTTTTATGTATACATATTTACAAATATTGAAGAAATTTAGAAATAATATTTTTGATTAAGAATCGTTTAGCGAAAACGAATATATCATTGTATAGTTTTTAAAATGATATTTTCATTTAAAATTTTTACAAGTGATGCATTAAAATTTTATTTTATTTAAATATTAATTTTTAAGTTAAAGTTTGTCGTGCCAATTTATACATATATTCAGAAATTTTTACGGTAAAAATAGCTGAAGATTCATGCACAAGATTTGAAATTGATAAAATATTTAAACTGTTTTAGAATAAAATTTTTGAAAAGACCAGTTCATGCACTGTAAATTTCACTCATTTCCGTATATCGAAAATAACATAAAATGATGGCCAATGTCTAAATATATATTTTAAATTTGGTAGGTTTTAGAGAGGGAATACTTAAGATTTGTTTAAATTATAAATACATTATTTCCTGATTTAAAATTTTTCGGCAATGAATAGAGTCTTTTCTTCCGTAACTATCTTTTAATTCTCTCAGCGGTCCCATATATTGCTATGGCACATGGTTCCGATTTGTGATCACTTTTGCTTTACTATATGTAAATTAAATCTATTCCCTTTATATTTATACACTAAACCTCGCCCTTTTTTTCAGATTTACAACTTATGCAGACGCCACCTTATGGAAAAACAGATCTCATTTCCATTTACTTACTTATGGCTTCTACACAGAATTTTATATTTATATAGTCTCGGTAGCTGATTCTTTTGTGAGTTTCTTAGCTTATTTTTTTTTCTTTTAAAAAATTTTCCTTCGCCATATGTTGTTGAATTTTAAACTGATATTAACTAGATTAGTTTTTTATTAGATGGTATTTGGTTGTTTGACTGGGCTGGTATTTAGTTGTTTAACTATTTTCTTTCTTGTTCCGTTAGATTTAATTTAGTAACACCATATTCCGGCAGGTGCAAATTCCAACGTGACGCTTATTTTCTAGGATTAGGAACGGGTGAATTTCATTGGCTCGTTTCGTGCTTCGTGATTGGCTAGTGAAGTTACAGGTTTGAACCTCGGAAAGTGCTTATATAAGAAGAGTTCCCGTTGTCAGACATTCAGTTTGCTCTGTTCTTCAGCAGATATGGCAGTTAAAATAGGGAGGCAGAAGATATCTGTGAGGGCCGGTACACTTTTTCCAGTCGGTCGTATTCACAGGCTTTTGTTAAATTGCAATTACTCGCGTAGACGGTTTTTACGTGTAACTGTTCCTGCTGCTGTATATCTCTCTGCTGTCCTGGAATATGTTACTGGCCAGTTTATCGTAGCAGCAGGTTTTGCACGGGAAAAACGAAAACAACTATTTTACGCTAAACGCCGTCTGTTCGGCGTGTGAAATGCTGCAGCTTTAGTAGTAATGGCGTAAGGTACTCAACTGGAGTATTTAGAAAAAAAAGGCCCTTTTCAGGGCCATACAAATATTTATTTTCCTACTAGAAAACCATATTGCGAAGTTTATAAATGACATTTAGAGCTGATGAATAATGCAAATTCTTGATTTTCGAATTTCTGATTGCAAATAAATGTGTTCATAAAGATCTAAAGACGTGTTGATGAGACAAAGATCCAAACCAATAAAAGGGCAAAGAAACATGAAATGTTTTTGTAAAAAAAATTCGTTTATAGAACTCTTTTTTTAATTAATAATAATTGTGTCCCTGATATTTTGAAGATTCAAAAGTAAAACTAACGACAAAAGCTATGAATTCTTTTAACACAAAAACCTCGAATCCGGGTCAATTTTGACCTGGAAGAAGTCAAAATGAAGAGATCTTTTTTACCAGAAAATTCTTTATAAAATTAGTTATATATATCATCTAGAATAATAATTTAAATAAATAATTGGTCTGTTTAAAATTAAAATTCGGATATGAAATACTTTTAGTAATAAAACAAATCTTCTGTTCTAGTGTTAAATATCTCGTTTCTGGTTGCAAATAAATATTTCTTACGGATCTAAAAACGCGTTAATATTAGGAAAATCCACAACTACAAAATCGCTTCAGTCCATTTTCTATTATGAGCTATTGCTAATATTACTTGTTTTATGTATACATATTTACAAATATTGAAGAAATTTAGAAATAATATTTTTGATTAAGAATCGTTTAGCGAAAACGAATATATCATTGTATAGTTTTTAAAATGATATTTTCATTTAAAATTTTTACAAGTGATGCATTAAAATTTTATTTTATTAAAATATTAATTTTTAAGTTAAAGTTTGTCGTGCCAATTTATACATATATTCAGAAATTTTTACGGTAAAAATAGCTGAAGATTCATGCACAAGATTTGAAATTGATAAAATATTTAAACTGTTTTAGAATAAAATTTTTGAAAAGACCAGTTCATGCACTGTAAATTTCACTCATTTCCGTATATCGAAAATAACATAAAATGATGGCCAATGTCTAAATATATATTTTAAATTTGGTAGGTTTTAGAGAGGGAATACTTAAGATTTGTTTAAATTATAAATACATTATTTCCTTATTTAAAATTTTTCGGCAATGAATAGAGTCTTTTCTTCCGTAACTATCTTTTAATTCTCTCAGCGGTCCCATATATTGCTATGGCACATGGTTCCGATTTGTGATCACTTTTGCTTTACTATATGTAAATTAAATCTATTCCCTTTATATTTATACACTAAACCTCGCCCTTTTTTCAGATTTACAACTTATGCAGACGCCACATTATGGAAAAACAGATCTCATTTCCATTTACTTACTTATGGCTTCTACACAGAATTTTATATTTATATAGTCTCGGTAGCTGATTCTTTTGTGAGTTTCTTAGCTTATTTTTTTTTTCTTTTAAAAAATTTTCCTTCGCCATATGTTGTTGAATTTTAAACTGATATTAACTAGATTAGTTTTTTATTAGATGGTATTTGGTTGTTTGACTGGGCTGGTATTTAGTTGTTTAACTATTTTCTTTCTTGTTCCGTTAGATTTAATTTAGTAACACCATATTCCGGCAGGTGCAAATTCCAACGTGACGCTTATTTTCTAGGATTAGGAACGGGTGAATTTCATTGGCTCGTTTCGTGCTTCGTGATTGGCTAGTGGAGTTACAGGTTTGAACCTCGGAAAGTGCTTATATAAGAAGAGTTCCCGTTGTCAGACATTCAGTTTGCTCTGTTCTTCAGCAGATATGGCAGTTAAAATAGGGAGGCAGAAGATATCTGTGAGGGCCGGTACACTTTTTCCAGTCGGTCGTATTCACAGGCTTTTGTTAAATTGCAATTACTCGCGTAGACGGTTTTTACGTGTAACTGTTCCTGCTGCTGTATATCTCTCTGCTGTCCTGGAATATGTTGCTGGCCAGTTTATCGTAGCAGCAGGTTTTGCACGGGACAAACGAAAACAACTATTTTACGCTAAACGCCGTCTGTTCGGCGTGTGAAATGCTGTAGCTTTAGTAGTAATGGCGTAAGGTACTCAACTGGAGTATTTAGAAAAAAAAGGCCCTTTTCAGGGCCATACAAATATTTATTTTCCTACTAGAAAACCATATTGCGAAGTTTATAAATGACATTTAGAGCTGATGAATAATGCAAATTCTTGATTTTCGAATTTCTGATTGCAAATAAATGTGTTCATAAAGATCTAAAGACGTGTTGATGAGACAAAGATCCAAACCAATAAAAGGGCAAAGAAACATGAAATGTTTTTGTAAAAAAAATTCGTTTATTGAACTCTTTTTTTAATTAATAATAATTGTGTCCCTGATATTTTGAAGATTCAAAAGTAAAACTAACGACAAAAGCTATGAATTCTTTTAACACAAAAACCTCGAATCCGGGTCAATTTTGACCTGGAAGAAGTCAAAATGAAGAGATCTTTTTTACCAGAAAATTCTTTATAAAATTAGTTATATATATCATCTAGAATAATAATTTAAATAAATAATTGGTCTGTTTAAAATTAAAATTCGGATATGAAATACTTTTAGTAATAAAAGAAATCTTCTGTTCTAGTGTTAAATATCTCGTTTCTGGTTGCAAATAAATATTTCTTACGGATCTAAAAACGCGTTAATATTAGGAAAATCCACAACTACAAAATCGCTTCAGTCCATTTTCTATTATGAGCTATTGCTAATATTACTTGTTTTATGTATACATATTTACAAATATTGAAGAAATTTAGAAATAATATTTTTGATTAAGAATCGTTTAGCGAAAACGAATATATCATTGTATAGTTTTTAAAATGATATTTTCATTTAAAATTTTTACAAGTGATGCATTAAAATTTTATTTTATTTAAATATTAATTTTTAAGTTAAAGTTTGTCGTGCCAATTTATACATATATTCAGAAATTTTTACGGTAAAAATAGCTGAAGATTCATGCACAAGATTTGAAATTGATAAAATATTTAAACTGTTTTAGAATAAAATTTTTGAAAAGACCAGTTCATGCACTGTAAATTTCACTCATTTCCGTATATCGAAAATAACATAAAATGATGGCCAATGTCTAAATATATATTTTAAATTTGGTAGGTTTTAGAGAGGGAATACTTAAGATTTGTTTAAATTATAAATACATTATTTCCTGATTTAAAATTTTTCGGCAATGAATAGAGTCTTTTCTTCCGTAACTATCTTTTAATTCTCTCAGCGGTCCCATATATTGCTATGGCACATGGTTCCGATTTGTGATCACTTTTGCTTTACTATATGTAAATTAAATCTATTCCCTTTATATTTATACACTAAACCTCGCCCTTTTTTTCAGATTTACAACTTATGCAGACGCCACCTTATGGAAAAACAGATCTCATTTCCATTTACTTACTTATGGCTTCTACACAGAATTTTATATTTATATAGTCTCGGTAGCTGATTCTTTTGTGAGTTTCTTAGCTTATTTTTTTTTTCTTTTAAAAAATTTTCCTTCGCCATATGTTGTTGAATTTTAAACTGATATTAACTAGATTAGTTTTTTATTAGATGGTATTTGGTTGTTTGACTGGGCTGGTATTTAGTTGTTTAACTATTTTCTTTCTTGTTCCGTTAGATTTAATTTAGTAACACCATATTCCGGCAGGTGCAAATTCCAACGTGACGCTTATTTTCTAGGATTAGGAACGGGTGAATTTCATTGGCTCGTTTCGTGCTTCGTGATTGGCTAGTGAAGTTACAGGTTTGAACCTCGGAAAGTGCTTATATAAGAAGAGTTCCCGTTGTCAGACATTCAGTTTGTTCTGTTCTTCAGCAGATATGGCAGTTAAAATAGGGAGGCAGAAGATATCTGTGAGGGCCGGTACACTTTTTCCAGTCGGTCGTATTCACAGGCTTTTGTTAAATTGCAATTACTCGCGTAGACGGTTTTTACGTGTAACTGTTCCTGCTGCTGTATATCTCTCTGCTGTCCTGGAATATGTTACTGGCCAGTTTATCGTAGCAGCAGGTTTTGCACGGGACAAACGAAAACAACTATTTAACTCTAAACGCCGTCTGTTCGGCGTGTGAAATGCTGCAGCTTTAGTAGTAATGGCGTAAGGTACTCAACTGGAGTATTTAGAAAAAAAAGGCCCTTTTCAGGGCCATACAAATATTTATTTTCCTACTAGAAAACCATATTGCGAAGTTTATAAATGACATTTAGAGCTGATGAATAATGCAAATTCTTGATTTTCGAATTTCTGATTGCAAATAAATGTGTTCATAAAGATCTAAAGACGTGTTGATGAGACAAAGATCCAAACCAATAAAAGGGCAAAGAAACATGAAATGTTTTTGTAAAAAAAATTCGTTTATAGAACTCTTTTTTTAATTAATAATAATTGTGTCCCTGATATTTTGAAGATTCAAAAGTAAAACTAACGACAAAAGCTATGAATTCTTTTAACACAAAAACCTCGAATCCGGGTCAATTTTGACCTGGAAGAAGTCAAAATGAAGAGATCTTTTTTACCAGAAAATTCTTTATAAAATTAGTTATATATATCATCTAGAATAATAATTTAAATAAATAATTGGTCTGTTTAAAATTAAAATTCGGATATGAAATACTTTTAGTAATAAAAGAAATCTTCTGTTCTAGTGTTAAATATCTCGTTTCTGGTTGCAAATAAATATTTCTTACGGATCTAAAAACGCGTTAATATTAGGAAAATCCACAACTACAAAATCGCTTCAGTCCATTTTCTATTATGAGCTATTGCTAATATTACTTGTTTTATGTATACATATTTACAAATATTGAAGAAATTTAGAAATAATATTTTTGATTAAGAATCGTTTAGCGAAAACGAATATATCATTGTATAGTTTTTAAAATGATATTTTCATTTAAAATTTTTACAAGTGATGCATTAAAATTTTATTTTATTTAAATATTAATTTTTAAGTTAAAGTTTGTCGTGCCAATTTATACATATATTCAGAAATTTTTACGGTAAAAATAGCTGAAGATTCATGCACAAGATTTGAAATTGATAAAATATTTAAACTGTTTTAGAATAAAATTTTTGAAAAGACCAGTTCATGCACTGTAAATTTCACTCATTTCCGTATATCGAAAATAACATAAAATGATGGCCAATGTCTAAATATATATTTTAAATTTGGTAGGTTTTAGAGAGGGAATACTTAAGATTTGTTTAAATTATAAATACATTATTTCCTGATTTAAAATTTTTCGGCAATGAATAGAGTCTTTTCTTCCGTAACTATCTTTTAATTCTCTCAGCGGTCCCATATATTGCTATGGCACATGGTTCCGATTTGTGATCACTTTTGCTTTACTATATGTAAATTAAATCTATTCCCTTTATATTTATACACTAAACCTCGCCCTTTTTTTCAGATTTACAACTTATGCAGACGCCACCTTATGGAAAAACAGATCTCATTTCCATTTACTTACTTATGGCTTCTACACAGAATTTTATATTTATATAGTCTCGGTAGCTGATTCTTTTGTGAGTTTCTTAGCTTATTTTTTTTTTCTTTTGAAAAATTTTCCTTCGCCATATGTTGTTGAATTTTAAACTGATATTAACTAGATTAGTTTTTTATTAGATGGTATTTGGTTGTTTGACTGGGCTGGTATTTAGTTGTTTAACTATTTTCTTTCTTGTTCCGTTAGATTTAATTTAGTAACACCATATTCCGGCAGGTGCAAATTCCAACGTGACGCTTATTTTCTAGGATTAGGAACGGGTGAATTTCATTGGCTCGTTTCGTGCTTCGTGATTGGCTAGTGAAGTTACAGGTTTGAACCTCGGAAAGTGCTTATATAAGAAGAGTTCCCGTTGTCAGACATTCAGTTTGCTCTGTTCTTCAGCAGATATGGCAGTTAAAATAGGGAGGCAGAAGATATCTGTGAGGGCCGGTACACTTTTTCCAGTCGGTCGTATTCGCAGGCTTTTGTTAAATTGCAATTACTCGCGTAGACGGTTTTTACGTGTAACTGTTCCTGCTGCTGTATATCTCTCTGCTGTCCTGGAATATGTTACTGGCCAGTTTATCGTAGCAGCAGGTTTTGCACGGGACAAACGAAAACAACTATTTTACGCTAAACGCCGTCTGTTCGGCGTGTGAAATGCTGCAGCTTTAGTAGTAATGGCGTAAGGTACTCAACTGGAGTATTTAGAAAAAAAAGGCCCTTTTCAGGGCCATACAAATATTTATTTTCCTACTAGAAAACCATATTGCGAAGTTTATAAATGACATTTAGAGCTGATGAATAATGCAAATTCTTGATTTTCGAATTTCTGATTGCAAATAAATGTGTTCATAAAGATCTAAAGACGTGTTGATGAGACAAAGATCCAAACCAATAAAAGGGCAAAGAAACATGAAATGTTTTTGTAAAAAAAATTCGTTTATAGAACTCTTTTTTTAATTAATAATAATTGTGTCCCTGATATTTTGAAGATTCAAAAGTAAAACTAACGACAAAAGCTATGAATTCTTTTAACACAAAAACCTCGAATCCGGGTCAATTTTGACCTGGAAGAAGTCAAAATGAAGAGATCTTTTTTACCAGAAAATTCTTTATAAAATTAGTTATATATATCATCTAGAATAATAATTTAAATAAATAATTGGTCTGTTTAAAATTAAAATTCGGATATGAAATACTTTTAGTAATAAAAGAAATCTTCTGTTCTAGTGTTAAATATCTCGTTTCTGGTTGCAAATAAATATTTCTTACGGATCTAAAAACGCGTTAATATTAGGAAAATCCACAACTACAAAATCGCTTCAGTCCATTTTCTATTATGAGCTATTGCTAATATTACTTGTTTTATGTATACATATTTACAAATATTGAAGAAATTTAGAAATAATATTTTTGATTAAGAATCGTTTAGCGAAAACGAATATATCATTGTATAGTTTTTAAAATGATATTTTCATTTAAAATTTTTACAAGTGATGCATTAAAATTTTATTTTATTTAAATATTAATTTTTAAGTTAAAGTTTTTCGTGCCAATTTATACATATATTCAGAAATTTTTACGGTAAAAATAGCTGAAGATTCATGCACAAGATTTGAAATTGATAAAATATTTAAACTGTTTTAGAATAAAATTTTTGAAAAGACCAGTTCATGCACTGTAAATTTCACTCATTTCCGTATATCGAAAATAACATAAAATGATGGCCAATGTCTAAATATATATTTTAAATTTGGTAGGTTTTAGAGAGGGAATACTTAAGATTTGTTTAAATTATAAATACATTATTTCCTGATTTAAAATTTTTCGGCAATGAATAGAGTCTTTTCTTCCGTAACTATCTTTTAATTCTCTCAGCGGTCCCATATATTGCTATGGCACATGGTTCCGATTTGTGATCACTTTTGCTTTACTATATGTAAATTAAATCTATTCCCTTTATATTTATACACTAAACCTCGCCCTTTTTTTCAGATTTACAACTTATGCAGACGCCACCTTATGGAAAAACAGATCTCATTTCCATTTACTTACTTATGGCTTCTACACAGAATTTTATATTTATATAGTCTCGGTAGCTGATTCTTTTGTGAGTTTCTTAGCTTATTTTTTTTTTCTTTTAAAAAATTTTCCTTCGCCATATGTTGTTGAATTTTAAACTGATATTAACTAGATTAGTTTTTTATTAGATGGTATTTGGTTGTTTGACTGGGCTGGTATTTAGTTGTTTAACTATTTTCTTTCTTGTTCCGTTAGATTTAATTTAGTAACACCATATTCCGGCAGGTGCAAATTCCAACGTGACGCTTATTTTCTAGGATTAGGAACGGGTGAATTTCATTGGCTCGTTTCGTGCTTCGTGATTGGCTAGTGAAGTTACAGGTTTGAACCTCGGAAAGTGCTTATATAAGAAGAGTTCCCGTTGTCAGACATTCAGTTTGCTCTGTTCTTCAGCAGATATGGCAGTTAAAATAGGGAGGCAGAAGATATCTGTGAGGGCCGGTACACTTTTTCCAGTCGGTCGTATTCACAGGCTTTTGTTAAATTGCAATTACTCGCGTAGACGGTTTTTACGTGTAACTGTTCCTGCTGCTGTATATCTCTCTGCTGTCCTGGAATATGTTACTGGCCAGTTTATCGTAGCAGCAGGTTTTGCACGGGACAAACGAAAACAACTATTTTACGCTAAACGCCGTCTGTTCGGCGTGTGAAATGCTGCAGCTTTAGTAGTAATGGCGTAAGGTACTCAACTGGAGTATTTAGAAAAAAAAGGCCCTTTTCAGGGCCATACAAATATTTATTTTCCTACTAGAAAACCATATTGCGAAGTTTATAAATGACATTTAGAGCTGATGAATAATGCAAATTCTTGATTTTCGAATTTCTGATTGCAAATAAATGTGTTCATAAAGATCTAAAGACGTGTTGATGAGACAAAGATCCAAACCAATAAAAGGGCAAAGAAACATGAAATGTTTTTGTAAAAAAAATTCGTTTATAGAACTCTTTTTTTAATTAATAATAATTGTGTCCCTGATATTTTGAAGATTCAAAAGTAAAACTAACGACAAAAGCTATGAATTCTTTTAACACAAAAACCTCGAATCCGGGTCAATTTTGACCTGGAAGAAGTCAAAATGAAGAGATCTTTTTTACCAGAAAATTCTTTATAAAATTAGTTATATATATCATCTAGAATAATAATTTAAATAAATAATTGGTCTGTTTAAAATTAAAATTCGGATATGAAATACTTTTAGTAATAAAAGAAATCTTCTGTTCTAGTGTTAAATATCTCGTTTCTGGTTGCAAATAAATATTTCTTACGGATCTAAAAACGCGTTAATATTAGGAAAATCCACAACTACAAAATCG
Source organism: Maratus speculifer (assembly GCA_964019185.1). Classification (NCBI taxonomy): domain Eukaryota; kingdom Metazoa; phylum Arthropoda; class Arachnida; order Araneae; family Salticidae; genus Maratus; species Maratus speculifer. The sequence continues at coordinate 62,893,120 of OZ025303.1, forward strand.
CTTCAGTCCATTTTCTATTATGAGCTATTGCTAATATTACTTGTTTTATGTATACATATTTACAAATATTGAAGAAATTTAGAAATAATATTTTTGATTAAGAATCGTTTAGCGAAAACGAATATATCATTGTATAGTTTTTAAAATGATATTTTCATTTAAAATTTTTACAAGTGATGCATTAAAATTTTATTTTATTTAAATATTAATTTTTAAGTTAAAGTTTGTCGTGCCAATTTATACATATATTCAGAAATTTTTACGGTAAAAATAGCTGAAGATTCATGCACAAGATTTGAAATTGATAAAATATTTAAACTGTTTTAGAATAAAATTTTTGAAAAGACCAGTTCATGCACTGTAAATTTCACTCATTTCCGTATATCGAAAATAACATAAAATGATGGCCAATGTCTAAATATATATTTTAAATTTGGTAGGTTTTAGAGAGGGAATACGTAAGATTTGTTTAAATTATAAATACATTATTTCCTTATTTAAAATTTTTCGGCAATGAATAGAGTCTTTTCTTCCGTAACTATCTTTTAATTCTCTCAGCGGTCCCATATATTGCTATGGCACATGGTTCCGATTTGTGATCACTTTTGCTTTACTATATGTAAATTAAATCTATTCCCTTTATATTTATACACTAAACCTCGCCCTTTTTTTTCAGATTTACAACTTATGCAGACGCCACCTTATGGAAAAACAGATCTCATTTCCATTTACTTACTTATGGCTTCTACACAGAATTTTATATTTATATAGTCTCGGTAGCTGATTCTTTTGTGAGTTTCTTAGCTTATTTTTTTTTTCTTTTAAAAAATTTTCCTTCGCCATATGTTGTTGAATTTTAAACTGATATTAACTAGATTAGTTTTTTATTAGATGGTATTTGGTTGTTTGACTGGGCTGGTATTTAGTTGTTTAACTATTTTCTTTCTTGTTCCGTTAGATTTAATTTAGTAACACCATATTCCGGCAGGTGCAAATTCCAACGTGACGCTTATTTTCTAGGATTAGGAACGGGTGAATTTCATTGGCTCGTTTCGTGCTTCGTGATTGGCTAGTGAAGTTACAGGTTTGAACCTCGGAAAGTGCTTATATAAGAAGAGTTCCCCTTGTCAGACATTCAGTTTGCTCTGTTCTTCAGCAGATATGGCAGTTAAAATAGGGAGGCAGAAGATATCTGTGAGGGCCGGTACACTTTTTCCAGTCGGTCGTATTCACAGGCTTTTGTTAAATTGCAATTACTCGCGTAGACGGTTTTTACGTGTAACTGTTCCTGCTGCTGTATATCTCTCTGCTGTCCTGGAATATGTTACTGGCCAGTTTATCGTAGCAGCAGGTTTTGCACGGGACAAACGAAAACAACTATTTTACGCTAAACGCCGTCTGTTCGGCGTGTGAAATGCTGCAGCTTTAGTAGTAATGGCGTAAGGTACTCAACTGGAGTATTTAGAAAAAAAAGGCCCTTTTCAGGGCCATACAAATATTTATTTTCCTACTAGAAAACCATATTGCGAAGTTTATAAATGACATTTAGAGCTGATGAATAATGCAAATTCTTGGTTTTCGAATTTCTGATTGCAAATAAATGTGTTCATAAAGATCTAAAGACGTGTTGATGAGACAAAGATCCAAACCAATAAAAGGGCAAAGAAACATGAAATGTTTTTGTAAAAAAAATTCGTTTATAGAACTCTTTTTTTAATTAATAATAATTGTGTCCCTGATATTTTGAAGATTCAAAAGTAAAACTAACGACAAAAGCTATGAATTCTTTTAACACAGAAACCTCGAATCCGGGTCAATTTTGACCTGGAAGAAGTCAAAATGAAGAGATCTTTTTTACCAGAAAATTCTTTATAAAATTAGTTATATATATCATCTAGAATAATAATTTAAATAAATAATTGGTCTGTTTAAAATTAAAATTCGGATATGAAATACTTTTAGTAATAAAAGAAATCTTCTGTTCTAGTGTTAAATATCTCGTTTCTGGTTGCAAATAAATATTTCTTACGGATCTAAAAACGCGTTAATATTAGGAAAATCCACAACTACAAAATCGCTTCAGTCCATTTTCTATTATGAGCTATTGCTAATATTACTTGTTTTATGTATACATATTTACAAATATTGAAGAAATTTAGAAATAATATTTTTGATTAAGAATCGTTTAGCGAAAACGAATATATCATTGTATAGTTTTTAAAATGATATTTTCATTTAAAATTTTTACAAGTGATGCATTAAAATTTTATTTTATTTAAATATTAATTTTTAAGTTAAAGTTTGTCGTGCCAATTTATACATATATTCAGAAATTTTTACGGTAAAAATAGCTGAAGATTCATGCACAAGATTTGAAATTGATAAAATATTTAAACTGTTTTAGAATAAAATTTTTGAAAAGACCAGTTCATGCACTGTAAATTTCACTCATTTCCGTATATCGAAAATAACATAAAATGATGGCCAATGTCTAAATATATATTTTAAATTTGGTAGGTTTTAGAGAGGGAATACTTAAGATTTGTTTAAATTATAAATACATTATTTCCTTATTTAAAATTTTTCGGCAATGAATAGAGTCTTTTCTTCCGTAACTATCTTTTAATTCTCTCAGCGGTCCCATATATTGCTATGGCACATGGTTCCGATTTGTGATCACTTTTGCTTTACTATATGTAAATTAAATCTATTCCCTTTATATTTATACACTAAACCTCGCCCTTTTTTTTCAGATTTACAACTTATGCAGACGCCACCTTATGGAAAAACAGATCTCATTTCCATTTACTTACTTATGGCTTCTACACAGAATTTTATATTTATATAGTCTCGGTAGCTGATTCTTTTGTGAGTTTCTTAGCTTATTTTTTTTTTCTTTTAAAAAATTTTCCTTCGCCATATGTTGTTGAATTTTAAACTGATATTAACTAGATTAGTTTTTTATTAGATGGTATTTGGTTGTTTGACTGGGCTGGTATTTAGTTGTTTAACTATTTTCTTTCTTGTTCCGTTAGATTTAATTTAGTAACACCATATTCCGGCAGGTGCAAATTCCAACGTGACGCTTATTTTCTAGGATTAGGAACGGGTGAATTTCATTGGCTCGTTTCGTGCTTCGTGATTGGCTAGTGAAGTTACAGGTTTGAACCTCGGAAAGTGCTTATATAAGAAGAGTTCCCGTTGTCAGACATTCAGTTTGCTCTGTTCTTCAGCAGATATGGCAGTTAAAATAGGGAGGCAGAAGATATCTGTGAGGGCCGGTACACTTTTTCCAGTCGGTCGTATTCACAGGCTTTTGTTAAATTGCAATTACTCGCGTAGACGGTTTTTACGTGTAACTGTTCCTGCTGCTGTATATCTCTCTGCTGTCCTGGAATATGTTACTGGCCAGTTTATCGTAGCAGCAGGTTTTGCACGGGACAAACGAAAACAACTATTTTACGCTAAACGCCGTCTGTTCGGCGTGTGAAATGCTGCAGCTTTAGTAGTAATGGCGTAAGGTACTCAACTGGAGTATTTAGAAAAAAAAGGCCCTTTTCAGGGCCATACAAATATTTATTTTCCTACTAGAAAACCATATTGCGAAGTTTATAAATGACATTTAGAGCTGATGAATAATGCAAATTCTCGGTTTTCGAATTTCTGATTGCAAATAAATGTGTTCATAAAGATCTAAAGACGTGTTGATGAGACAAAGATCCAAACCAATAAAAGGGCAAAGAAACATGAAATGTTTTTGTAAAAAAAATTCGTTTATAGAACTCTTTTTTTAATTAATAATAATTGTGTCCCTGATATTTTGAAGATTCAAAAGTAAAACTAACGACAAAAGCTATGAATTCTTTTAACACAGAAACCTCGAATCCGGGTCAATTTTGACCTGGAAGAAGTCAAAATGAAGAGATCTTTTTTACCAGAAAATTCTTTATAAAATTAGTTATATATATCATCTAGAATAATAATTTAAATAAATAATTGGTCTGTTTAAAATTAAAATTCGGATATGAAATACTTTTAGTAATAAAAGAAATCTTCTGTTCTAGTGTTAAATATCTCGTTTCTGGTTGCAAATAAATATTTCTTACGGATCTAAAAACGCGTTAATATTAGGAAAATCCACAACTACAAAATCGCTTCAGTCCATTTTCTATTATGAGCTATTGCTAATATTACTTGTTTTATGTATACATATTTACAAATATTGAAGAAATTTAGAAATAATATTTTTGATTAAGAATCGTTTAGCGAAAACGAATATATCATTGTATAGTTTTTAAAATGATATTTTCATTTAAAATTTTTACAAGTGATGCATTAAAATTTTATTTTATTTAAATATTAATTTTTAAGTTAAAGTTTGTCGTGCCAATTTATACATATATTCAGAAATTTTTACGGTAAAAATAGCTGAAGATTCATGCACAAGATTTGAAATTGATAAAATATTTAAACTGTTTTAGAATAAAATTTTTGAAAAGACCAGTTCATGCACTGTAAATTTCACTCATTTCCGTATATCGAAAATAACATAAAATGATGGCCAATGTCTAAATATATATTTTAAATTTGGTAGGTTTTAGAGAGGGAATACTTAAGATTTGTTTAAATTATAAATACATTATTTCCTTATTTAAAATTTTTCGGCATTGAATAGAGTCTTTTCTTCCGTAACTATCTTTTAATTCTCTCAGCGGTCCCATATATTGCTATGGCACATGGTTCCGATTTGTGATCACTTTTGCTTTACTATATGTAAATTAAATCTATTCCCTTTATATTTATACACTAAACCTCGCCCTTTTTTTCAGATTTACAACTTATGCAGACGCCACCTTATGGAAAAACAGATCTCATTTCCATTTACTTACTTATGGCTTCTACACAGAATTTTATATTTATATAGTCTCGGTAGCTGATTCTTTTGTGAGTTTCTTAGCTTATTTTTTTTTTCTTTTAAAAAATTTTCCTTCGCCATATGTTGTTGAATTTTAAACTGATATTAACTAGATTAGTTTTTTATTAGATGGTATTTGGTTGTTTGACTGGGCTGGTATTTAGTTGTTTAACTATTTTCTTTCTTGTTCCGTTAGATTTAATTTAGTAACACCATATTCCGGCAGGTGCAAATTCCAACGTGACGCTTATTTTCTAGGATTAGGAACGGGTGAATTTCATTGGCTCGTTTCGTGCTTCGTGATTGGCTAGTGAAGTTACAGGTTTGAACCTTGGAAAGTGCTTATATAAGAAGAGTTCCCGTTGTCAGACATTCAGTTTGCTCTGTTCTTCAGCAGATATGGCAGTTAAAATAGGGAGGCAGAAGATATCTGTGAGGGCCGGTACACTTTTTCCAGTCGGTCGTATTCACAGGCTTTTGTTAAATTGCAATTACTCGCGTAGACGGTTTTTACGTGTAACTGTTCCTGCTGCTGTATATCTCTCTGCTGTCCTGGAATATGTTACTGGCCAGTTTATCGTAGCAGCAGGTTTTGCACGGGACAAACGAAAACAACTATTTTACGCTAAACGCCGTCTGTTCGGCGTGTGAAATGCTGTAGCTTTAGTAGTAATGGCGTAAGGTACTCAACTGGAGTATTTAGAAAAAAAAGGCCCTTTTCAGGGCCATACAAATATTTATTTTCCTACTAGAAAACCATATTGCGAAGTTTATAAATGACATTTAGAGCTGATGAATAATGCAAATTCTTGATTTTCGAATTTCTGTTTGCAAATAAATGTGTTCATAAAGATCTAAAGACGTGTTGATGAGACAAAGATCCAAACCAATAAAAGGGCAAAGAAACATGAAATGTTTTTGTAAAAAAAATTCGTTTATAGAACTCTTTTTTTAATTAATAATAATTGTGTCCCTGATATTTTGAAGATTCAAAAGTAAAACTAACGACAAAAGCTATGAATTCTTTTAACACAAAAACCTCGAATCCGGGTCAATTTTGACCTGGAAGAAGTCAAAATGAAGAGATCTTTTTTACCAGAAAATTCTTTATAAAATTAGTTATATATATCATCTAGAATAATAATTTAAATAAATAATTGGTCTGTTTAAAATTAAAATTCGGATATGAAATACTTTTAGTAATAAAAGAAATCTTCTGTTCTAGTGTTAAATATCTCGTTTCTGGTTGCAAATAAATATTTCTTACGGATCTAAAAACGCGTTAATATTAGGAAAATCCACAACTACAAAATCGCTTCAGTCCATTTTCTATTATGAGCTATTGCTAATATTACTTGTTTTATGTATACATATTTACAAATATTGAAGAAATTTAGAAATAATATTTTTGATTAAGAATCGTTTAGCGAAAACGAATATATCATTGTATAGTTTTTAAAATGATATTTTCATTTAAAATTTTTACAAGTGATGCATTAAAATTTTATTTTATTTAAATATTAATTTTTAAGTTAAAGTTTGTCGTGCCAATTTATACATATATTCAGAAATTTTTACGGTAAAAATAGCTGAAGATTCATGCACAAGATTTGAAATTGATAAAATATTTAAACTGTTTTAGAATAAAATTTTTGAAAAGACCAGTTCATGCACTGTAAATTTCACTCATTTCCGTATATCGAAAATAACATAAAATGATGGCCAATGTCTAAATATATATTTTAAATTTGGTAGGTTTTAGAGAGGGAATACTTAAGATTTGTTTAAATTATAAATACATTATTTCCTGATTTAAAATTTTTCGGCAATGAATAGAGTCTTTTTTTCCGTAACTATCTTTTAATTCTCTCAGCGGTCCCATATATTGCTATGGCACATGGTTCCGATTTGTGATCACTTTTGCTTTACTATATGTAAATTAAATCTATTCCCTTTATATTTATACACTAAACCTCGCCCTTTTTTTCAGATTTACAACTTATGCAGACGCCACCTTATGGAAAAACAGATCTCATTTCCATTTACTTACTTATGGCTTCTACACAGAATTTTATATTTATATAGTCTCGGTAGCTGATTCTTTTGTGAGTTTCTTAGCTTATTTTTTTTTTCTTTTAAAAAATTTTCCTTCGCCATATGTTGTTGAATTTTAAACTGATATTAACTAGATTAGTTTTTTATTAGATGGTATTTGGTTGTTTGACTGGGCTGGTATTTAGTTGTTTAACTATTTTCTTTCTTGTTCCGTTAGATTTAATTTAGTAACACCATATTCCGGCAGGTGCAAATTCCAACGTGACGCTTATTTTCTAGGATTAGGAACGGGTGAATTTCATTGGCTCGTTTCGTGCTTCGTGATTGGCTAGTGAAGTTACAGGTTTGAACCTCGGAAAGTGCTTATATAAGAAGAGTTCCCATTGTCAGACATTCAGTTTGCTCTGTTCTTCAGCAGATATGGCAGTTAAAATAGGGAGGCAGAAGATATCTGTGAGGGCCGGTACACTTTTTCCAGTCGGTCGTATTCACAGGCTTTTGTTAAATTGCAATTACTCGCGTAGACGGTTTTTACGTGTAACTGTTCCTGCTGCTGTATATCTCTCTGCTGTCCTGGAATATGTTACTGGCCAGTTTATCGTAGCAGCAGGTTTTGCACGGGACAAACGAAAACAACTATTTTACGCTAAACGCCGTCTGTTCGGCGTGTGAAATGCTGCAGCTTTAGTAGTAATGGCGTAAGGTACTCAACTGGAGTATTTAGAAAAAAAAGGCCCTTTTCAGGGCCATACAAATATTTATTTTCCTACTAGAAAACCATATTGCGAAGTTTATAAATGACATTTAGAGCTGATGAATAATGCAAATTCTTGATTTTCGAATTTCTGATTGCAAATAAATGTGTTCATAAAGATCTAAAGACGTGTTGATGAGACAAAGATCCAAACCAATAAAAGGGCAAAGAAACATGAAATGTTTTTGTAAAAAAAATTCGTTTATAGAACTCTTTTTTTAATTAATAATAATTGTGTCCCTGATATTTTGAAGATTCAAAAGTAAAACTAACGACAAAAGCTATGAATTCTTTTAACACAAAAACCTCGAATCCGGGTCAATTTTGGCCTGGAAGAAGTCAAAATGAAGAGATCTTTTTTACCAGAAAATTCTTTATAAAATTAGTTATATATATCATCTAGAATAATAATTTAAATAAATAATTGGTCTGTTTAAAATTAAAATTCGGATATGAAATACTTTTAGTAATAAAAGAAATCTTCTGTTCTAGTGTTAAATATCTCGTTTCTGGTTGCAAATAAATATTTCTTACGGATCTAAAAACGCGTTAATATTAGGAAAATCCACAACTACAAAATCGCTTCAGTCCATTTTCTATTATGAGCTATTGCTAATATTACTTGTTTTATGTATACATATTTACAAATATTGAAGAAATTTAGAAATAATATTTTTGATTAAGAATCGTTTAGCGAAAACGAATATATCATTGTATAGTTTTTAAAATGATATTTTCATTTAAAATTTTTACAAGTGATGCATTAAAATTTTATTTTATTTAAATATTAATTTTTAAGTTAAAGTTTGTCGTGCCAATTTATACATATATTCAGAAATTTTTACGGTAAAAATAGCTGAAGATTCATGCACAAGATTTGAAATTGATAAAATATTTAAACTGTTTTAGAATAAAATTTTTGAAAAGACCAGTTCATGCACTGTAAATTTCACTCATTTCCGTATATCGAAAATAACATAAAATGATGGCCAATGTCTAAATATATATTTTAAATTTGGTAGGTTTTAGAGAGGGAATACTTAAGATTTGTTTAAATTATAAATACATTATTTCCTTATTTAAAATTTTTCGGCAATGAATAGAGTCTTTTCTTCCGTAACTATCTTTTAATTCTCTCAGCGGTCCCATATATTGCTATGGCACATGGTTCCGATTTGTGATCACTTTTGCTTTACTATATGTAAATTAAATTTATTCCCTTTATATTTATACACTAAACCTCGCCCTTTTTTTTCAGATTTACAACTTATGCAGACGCCACCTTATGGAAAAACAGATCTCATTTCCATTTACTTACTTATGGCTTCTACACAGAATTTTATATTTATATAGTCTCGGTAGCTGATTCTTTTGTGAGTTTCTTAGCTTATTTTTTTTTCTTTTAAAAAATTTTCCTTCGCCATATGTTGTTGAATTTTAAACTGATATTAACTAGATTAGTTTTTTATTAGATGGTATTTGGTTGTTTGACTGGGCTGGTATTTAGTTGTTTAACTATTTTCTTTCTTGTTCCGTTAGATTTAATTTAGTAACACCATATTCCGGCAGGTGCAAATTCCAACGTGACGCTTATTTTCTAGGATTAGGAACGGGTGAATTTCATTGGCTCGTTTCGTGCTTCGTGATTGGCTAGTGAAGTTACAGGTTTGAACCTCGGAAAGTGCTTATATAAGAAGAGTTCCCCTTGTCAGACATTCAGTTTGCCCTGTTCTTCAGCAGATATGGCAGTTAAAATAGGGAGGCAGGAGATATCTGTGAGGGCCGGTACACTTTTTCCAGTCGGTCGTATTCACAGGCTTTTGTTAAATTGCAATTACTCGCGTAGACGGTTTTTACGTGTAACTGTTCCTGCTGCTGTATATCTCTCTGCTGTCCTGGAATATGTTACTGGCCAGTTTATCGTAGCAGCAGGTTTTGCACGGGACAAACGAAAACAACTATTTTACGCTAAACGCCGTCTGTTCGGCGTGTGAAATGCTGCAGCTTTAGTAGTAATGGCGTAAGGTACTCAACTGGAGTATTTAGAAAAAAAAGGCCCTTTTCAGGGCCATACAAATATTTATTTTCCTACTAGAAAACCATATTGCGAAGTTTATAAATGACATTTAGAGCTGATGAATAATGCAAATTCTTGATTTTCGAATTTCTGATTGCAAATAAATGTGTTCATAAAGATCTAAAGACGTGTTGATGAGACAAAGATCCAAACCAATAAAAGGGCAAAGAAACATGAAATGTTTTTGTAAAAAAAATTCGTTTATAGAACTCTTTTTTTAATTAATAATAATTGTGTCCCTGATATTTTGAAGATTCAAAAGTAAAACTAACGACAAAAGCTATGAATTCTTTTAACACAAAAACCTCGAATCCGGGTCAATTTTGGCCTGGAAGAAGTCAAAATGAAGAGATCTTTTTTACCAGAAAATTCTTTATAAAATTAGTTATATATATCATCTAGAATAATAATTTAAATAAATAATTGGTCTGTTTAAAATTAAAATTCGGATATGAAATACTTTTAGTAATAAAAGAAATCTTCTGTTCTAGTGTTAAATATCTCGTTTCTGGTTGCAAATAAATATTTCTTACGGATCTAAAAACGCGTTAATATTAGGAAAATCCACAACTACAAAATCGCTTCAGTCCATTTTCTATTATGAGCTATTGCTAATATTACTTGTTTTATGTATACATATTTACAAATATTGAAGAAATTTAGAAATAATATTTTTGATTAAGAATCGTTTAGCGAAAACGAATATATCATTGTATAGTTTTTAAAATGATATTTTCATTTAAAATTTTTACAAGTGATGCATTAAAATTTTATTTTATTTAAATATTAATTTTTAAGTTAAAGTTTGTCGTGCCAATTTATACATATATTCAGAAATTTTTACGGTAAAAATAGCTGAAGATTCATGCACAAGATTTGAAATTGATAAAATATTTAAACTGTTTTAGAATAAAATTTTTGAAAAGACCAGTTCATGCACTGTAAATTTCACTCATTTCCGTATATCGAAAATAACATAAAATGATGGCCAATGTCTAAATATATATTTTAAATTTGGTAGGTTTTAGAGAGGGAATACTTAAGATTTGTTTAAATTATAAATACATTATTTCCTGATTTAAAATTTTTCGGCAATGAATAGAGTCTTTTCTTCCGTAACTATCTTTTAATTCTCTCAGCGGTCCCATATATTGCTATGGCACATGGTTCCGATTTGTGATCACTTTTGCTTTACTATATGTAAATTAAATCTATTCCCTTTATATTTATACACTAAACCTCGCCCTTTTTTTCAGATTTACAACTTATGCAGACGCCACCTTATGGAAAAACAGATCTCATTTCCATTTACTTACTTATGGCTTCTACACAGAATTTTATATTTATATAGTGTCGGTAGCTGATTCTTTTGTGAGTTTCTTAGCTTATTTTTTTTTTCTTTTGAAAAATTTTCCTTCGCCATATGTTGTTGAATTTTAAACTGATATTAACTAGATTAGTTTTTTATTAGATGGTATTTGGTTGTTTGACTGGGCTGGTATTTAGTTGTTTAACTATTTTCTTTCTTGTTCCGTTAGATTTAATTTAGTAACACCATATTCCGGCAGGTGCAAATTCCAACGTGACGCTTATTTTCTAGGATTAGGAACGGGTGAATTTCATTGGCTCGTTTCGTGCTTCGTGATTGGCTAGTGAAGTTACAGGTTTGAACCTCGGAAAGTGCTTATATAAGAAGAGTTCCCGTTGTCAGACATTCAGTTTGCTCTGTTCTTCAGCAGATATGGCAGTTAAAATAGGGAGGCAGAAGATATCTGTGAGGGCCGGTACACTTTTTCCAGTCGGTCGTATTCACAGGCTTTTGTTAAATTGCAATTACTCGCGTAGACGGTTTTTACGTGTAACTGTTCCTGCTGCTGTATATCTCTCTGCTGTCCTGGAATATGTTACTGGCCAGTTTATCGTAGCAGCAGGTTTTGCACGGGACAAACGAAAACAACTATTTTACGCTAAACGCCGTCTGTTCGGCGTGTGAAATGCTGCAGCTTTAGTAGTAATGGCGTAAGGTACTCAACTGGAGTATTTAGAAAAAAAAGGCCCTTTTCAGGGCCATACAAATATTTATTTTCCTACTAGAAAACCATATTGCGAAGTTTATAAATGACATTTAGAGCTGATGAATAATGCAAATTCTTGATTTTCGAATTTCTGATTGCAAATAAATGTGTTCATAAAGATCTAAAGACGTGTTGATGAGACAAAGATCCAAACCAATAAAAGGGCAAAGAAACATGAAATGTTTTTGTAAAAAAAATTCGTTTATAGAACTCTTTTTTTAATTAATAATAATTGTGTCCCTGATATTTTGAAGATTCAAAAGTAAAACTAACGACAAAAGCTATGAATTCTTTTAACACAAAAACCTCGAATCCGGGTCAATTTTGACCTGGAAGAAGTCAAAATGAAGAGATCTTTTTTACCAGAAAATTCTTTATAAAATTAGTTATATATATCATCTAGAATAATAATTTAAATAAATAATTGGTCTGTTTAAAATTAAAATTCGGATATGAAATACTTTTAGTAATAAAAGAAATCTTCTGTTCTAGTGTTAAATATCTCGTTTCTGGTTGCAAATAAATATTTCTTACGGATCTAAAAACGCGTTAATATTAGGAAAATCCACAACTACAAAATCGCTTCAGTCCATTTTCTATTATGAGCTATTGCTAATATTACTTGTTTTATGTATACATATTTACAAATATTGAAGAAATTTAGAAATAATATTTTTGATTAAGAATCGTTTAGCGAAAACGAATATATCATTGTATAGTTTTTAAAATGATATTTTCATTTAAAATTTTTACAAGTGATGCATTAAAATTTTATTTTATTTAAATATTAATTTTTAAGTTAAAGTTTGTCGTGCCAATTTATACATATATTCAGAAATTTTTACGGTAAAAATAGCTGAAGATTCATTCACAAGATTTGAAATTGATAAAATATTTAAACTGTTTTAGAATAAAATTTTTGAAAAGACCAGTTCATGCACTGTAAATTTCACTCATTTCCGTATATCGAAAATAACATAAAATGATGGCCAATGTCTAAATATATATTTTAAATTTGGTAGGTTTTAGAGAGGGAATACTTAAGATTTGTTTAAATTATAAATACATTATTTCCTGATTTAAAATTTTTCGGCAATGAATAGAGTCTTTTCTTCCGTAACTATCTTTTAATTCTCTCAGCGGTCCCATATATTGCTATGGTACATGGTTCCGATTTGTGATCACTTTTGCTTTACTATATGTAAATTAAATCTATTCCCTTTATATTTATACACTAAACCTCGCCCTTTTTTTCAGATTTACAACTTATGCAGACGCCACCTTATGGAAAAACAGATCTCATTTCCATTTACTTACTTATGGCTTATACACAGAATTTTATAATTATATAGTCTCGGTAGCTGATTCTTTTGTGAGTTTCTTAGCTTATTTTTTTTTTTTTCTTTTAAAAAATTTTCCTTCGCCATATGTTGTTGAATTTTAAACTGATATTAACTAGATTAGTTTTTTATTAGATGGTATTTGGTTGTTTGACTGGGCTGGTATTTAGTTGTATAACTATTTTCTTTCTTGTTCCGTTAGATTTAATTTAGTAACACCATATTCCGGCAGGTGCAAATTCCAACGTGACGCTTATTTTCTAGGATTAGGAACGGGTGAATTTCATTGGCTCGTTTCGTGCTTCGTGATTGGCTAGTGAAGTTACAGGTTTGAACCTCGGAAAGTGCTTATATAAGAAGAGTTCCCGTTGTCAGACATTCAGTTTGCTCTGTTCTTCAGCAGATATGGCAGTTAAAATAGGGAGGCAGAAGATATCTGTGAGGGCCGGTACACTTTTTCCAGTCGGTCGTATTCACAGGCTTTTGTTAAATTGCAATTACTCGCGTAGACGGTTTTTACGTGTAACTGTTCTTGCTGCTGTATATCTCTCTGCTGTCCTGGAATATGTTACTGGCCAGTTTATCGTAGCAGCAGGTTTTGCACGGGACAAACGAAAACAACTATTTTACGCTAAACGCCGTCTGTTCGGCGTGTGAAATGCTGCAGCTTTAGTAGTAATGGCGTAAGGTACTCAACTGGAGTATTTAGAAAAAAAAGGCCCTTTTCAGGGCCATACAAATATTTATTTTCCTACTAGAAAACCATATTGCGAAGTTTATAAATGACATTTAGAGCTGATGAATAATGCAAATTCTTGATTTTCGAATTTCTGATTGCAAATAAATGTGTTCATAAAGATCTAAAGACGTGTTGATGAGACAAAGATCCAAACCAATAAAAGGGCAAAGAAACATGAAATGTTTTTGTAAAAAAAATTCGTTTATAGAACTCTTTTTTTAATTAATAATAATTGTGTCCCTGATATTTTGAAGATTCAAAAGTAAAACTAACGACAAAAGCTATGAATTCTTTTAACACAAAAACCACGAATCCGGGTCAATTTTGACCTGGAAGAAGTCAAAATGAAGAGATCTTTTTTACCAGAAAATTCTTTATAAAATTAGTTATATATATCATCTAGAATAATAATTTAAATAAATAATTGGTCTGTTTAAAATTAAAATTCGGATATGAAATACTTTTAGTAATAAAAGAAATCTTCTGTTCTAGTGTTAAATATCTCGTTTCTGGTTGCAAATAAATATTTCTTACGGATCTAAAAACGCGTTAATATTAGGAAAATCCACAACTACAAAATCGCTTCAGTCCATTTTCTATTATGAGCTATTGCTAATATTACTTGTTTTATGTATACATATTTACAAATATTGAAGAAATTTAGAAATAATATTTTTGATTAAGAATCGTTTAGCGAAAACGAATATATCATTGTATAGTTTTTAAAATGATATTTTCATTTAAAATTTTTACAAGTGATGCATTAAAATTTTATTTTATTTAAATATTAATTTTTAAGTTAAAGTTTGTCGTGCCAATTTATACATATATTCAGAAATTTTTACGGTAAAAATAGCTGAAGATTCATTCACAAGATTTGAAATTGATAAAATATTTAAACTGTTTTAGAATAAAATTTTTGAAAAGACCAGTTCATGCACTGTAAATTTCACTCATTTCCGTATATCGAAAATAACATAAAATGATGGCCAATGTCTAAATATATATTTTAAATTTGGTAGGTTTTAGAGAGGGAATACTTAAGATTTGTTTAAATTATAAATACATTATTTCCTGATTTAAAATTTTTCGGCAATGAATAGAGTCTTTTCTTCCGTAACTATCTTTTAATTCTCTCAGCGGTCCCATATATTGCTATGGTACATGGTTCCGATTTGTGATCACTTTTGCTTTACTATATGTAAATTAAATCTATTCCCTTTATATTTATACACTAAACCTCGCCCTTTTTTTCAGATTTACAACTTATGCAGACGCCACCTTATGGAAAAACAGATCTCATTTCCATTTACTTACTTATGGCTTATACACAGAATTTTATAATTATATAGTCTCGGTAGCTGATTCTTTTGTGAGTTTCTTAGCTTATTTTTTTTTTTTCTTTTAAAAAATTTTCCTTCGCCATATGTTGTTGAATTTTAAACTGATATTAACTAGATTAGTTTTTTATTAGATGGTATTTGGTTGTTTGACTGGGCTGGTATTTAGTTGTATAACTATTTTCTTTCTTGTTCCGTTAGATTTAATTTAGTAACACCATATTCCGGCAGGTGCAAATTCCAACGTGACGCTTATTTTCTAGGATTAGGAACGGGTGAATTTCATTGGCTCGTTTCGTGCTTCGTGATTGGCTAGTGAAGTTACAGGTTTGAACCTCGGAAAGTGCTTATATAAGAAGAGTTCCCGTTGTCAGACATTCAGTTTGCTCTGTTCTTCTGCAGATATGGCAGTTAAAATAGGGAGGCAGAAGATATCTGTGAGGGCCGGTACACTTTTTCCAGTCGGTCGTATTCACAGGCTTTTGTTAAATTGCAATTACTCGCGTAGACGGTTTTTACGTGTAACTGTTCTTGCTGCTGTATATCTCTCTGCTGTCCTGGAATATGTTACTGGCCAGTTTATCGTAGCAGCAGGTTTTGCACGGGACAAACGAAAACAACTATTTTACGCTAAACGCCGTCTGTTCGGCGTGTGAAATGCTGCAGCTTTAGTAGTAATGGCGTAAGGTACTCAACTGGAGTATTTAGAAAAAAAAGGCCCTTTTCAGGGCCATACAAATATTTATTTTCCTACTAGAAAACCATATTGCGAAGTTTATAAATGACATTTAGAGCTGATGAATAATGCAAATTCTTGATTTTCGAATTTCTGATTGCAAATAAATGTGTTCATAAAGATCTAAAGACGTGTTGATGAGACAAAGATCCAAACCAATAAAAGGGCAAAGAAACATGAAATGTTTTTGTAAAAAAAATTCGTTTATAGAACTCTTTTTTTAATTAATAATAATTGTGTCCCTGATATTTTGAAGATTCAAAAGTAAAACTAACGACAAAAGCTATGAATTCTTTTAACACAAAAACCTCGAATCCGGGTCAATTTTGACCTGGAAGAAGTCAAAATGAAGAGATCTTTTTTACCAGAAAATTCTTTATAAAATTAGTTATATATATCATCTAGAATAATAATTTAAATAAATAATTGGTCTGTTTAAAATTAAAATTCGGATATGAAATACTTTTAGTAATAAAAGAAATCTTCTGTTCTAGTGTTAAATATCTCGTTTCTGGTTGCAAATAAATATTT
Source organism: Maratus speculifer (assembly GCA_964019185.1). NCBI lineage: Eukaryota > Metazoa > Arthropoda > Arachnida > Araneae > Salticidae > Maratus > Maratus speculifer. The sequence continues at coordinate 62,909,682 of OZ025303.1, forward strand.
CTTACGGATCTAAAAACGCGTTAATATTAGGAAAATCCACAACTACAAAATCGCTTCAGTCCATTTTCTATTATGAGCTATTGCTAATATTACTTGTTTTATGTATACATATTTACAAATATTGAAGAAATTTAGAAATAATATTTTTGATTAAGAATCGTTTAGCGAAAACGAATATATCATTGTATAGTTTTTAAAATGATATTTTCATTTAAAATTTTTACAAATGATGCATTAAAATTTTATTTTATTTAAATATTAATTTTTAAGTTAAAGTTTGTCGTGCCAATTTATACATATATTCAGAAATTTTTACGGTAAAAATAGCTGAAGATTCATGCACAAGATTTGAAATTGATAAAATATTTAAACTGTTTTAGAATAAAATTTTTGAAAAGACCAGTTCATGCACTGTAAATTTCACTCATTTCCGTATATCGAAAATAACATAAAATGATGGCCAATGTCTAAATATATATTTTAAATTTGGTAGGTTTTAGAGAGGGAATACTTAAGATTTGTTTAAATTATAAATACATTATTTCCTGATTTAAAATTTTTCGGCAATGAATAGAGTCTTTTCTTCCGTAACTATCTTTTAATTCTCTCAGCGGTCCCATATATTGCTATGGCACATGGTTCCGATTTGTGATCACTTTTGCTTTACTATATGTAAATTAAATCTATTCCCTTTATATTTATACACTAAACCTCGCCCTTTTTTTCAGATTTACAACTTATGCAGACGCCACCTTATGGAAAAACAGATCTCATTTCCATTTACTTACTTATGGCTTCTACACAGAATTTTATATTTATATAGTCTCGGTAGCTGATTCTTTTGTGAGTTTCTTAGCTTATTTTTTTTTTCTTTTGAAAAATTTTCCTTCGCCATATGTTGTTGAATTTTAAACTGATATTAACTAGATTAGTTTTTTATTAGATGGTATTTGTTTGTTTGACTGGGCTGGTATTTAGTTGTTTAACTATTTTCTTTCTTGTTCCGTTAGATTTAATTTAGTAACACCATATTCCGGCAGGTGCAAATTCCAACGTGACGCTTATTTTCTAGGATTAGGAACGGGTGAATTTCATTGGCTCGTTTCGTGCTTCGTGATTGGCTAGTGAAGTTACAGGTTTGAACCTCGGAAAGTGCTTATATAAGAAGAGTTCCCGTTGTCAGACATTCAGTTTGCTCTGTTCTTCAGCAGATATGGCAGTTAAAATAGGGAGGCAGAAGATATCTGTGAGGGCCGGTACACTTTTTCCAGTCGGTCGTATTCACAGGCTTTTGTTAAATTGCAATTACTCGCGTAGACGGTTTTTACGTGTAACTGTTCCTGCTGCTGTATATCTCTCTGCTGTCCTGGAATATGTTACTGGCCAGTTTATCGTAGCAGCAGGTTTTGCACGGGACAAACGAAAACAACTATTTTACGCTAAACGCCGTCTGTTCGGCGTGTGAAATGTTGCAGCTTTAGTAGTAATGACGTAAGGTACTCAACTGGAGTATTTAGAAAAAAAAGGCCCTTTTCAGGGCCATACAAATATTTATTTTCCTACTAGAAAACCATATTGCGAAGTTTATAAATGACATTTAGAGCTGATGAATAATGCAAATTCTTGATTTTCGAATTTCTGATTGCAAATAAATGTGTTCATAAAGATCTAAAGACGTGTTGATGAGACAAAGATCCAAACCAATAAAAGGGCAAAGAAACATGAAATGTTTTTGTAAAAAAAATTCGTTTATAGAACTCTTTTTTTAATTAATAATAATTGTGTCCCTGATATTTTGAAGATTCAAAAGTAAAACTAACGACAAAAGCTATGAATTCTTTTAACACAAAAACCTCGAATCCGGGTCAATTTTGACCTGGAAGAAGTCAAAATGAAGAGATCTTTTTTACCAGAAAATTCTTTATAAAATTAGTTATATATATCATCTAGAATAATAATTTAAATAAATAATTGGTCTGTTTAAAATTAAAATTCGGATATGAAATACTTTTAGTAATAAAAGAAATCTTCTGTTCTAGTGTTAAATATCTCGTTTCTGGTTGCAAATAAATATTTCTTACGGATCTAAAAACGCGTTAATATTAGGAAAATCCACAACTACAAAATCGCTTCAGTCCATTTTCTATTATGAGCTATTGCTAATATTACTTGTTTTATGTATACATATTTACAAATATTGAAGAAATTTAGAAATAATATTTTTGATTAAGAATCGTTTAGCGAAAACGAATATATCATTGTATAGTTTTTAAAATGATATTTTCATTTAAAATTTTTACAAGTGATGCATTAAAATTTTATTTTATTTAAATATTAATTTTTAAGTTAAAGTTTGTCGTGCCAATTTATACATATATTCAGAAATTTTTACGGTAAAAATAGCTGAAGATTCATGCACAAGATTTGAAATTGATAAAATATTTAAACTGTTTTAGAATAAAATTTTTGAAAAGACCAGTTCATGCACTGTAAATTTCACTCATTTCCGTATATCGAAAATAACATAAAATGATGGCCAATGTCTAAATATATATTTTAAATTTGGTAGGTTTTAGAGAGGGAATACTTAAGATTTGTTTAAATTATAAATACATTATTTCCTGATTTAAAATTTTTCGGCAATGAATAGAGTCTTTTCTTCCGTAACTATCTTTTAATTCTCTCAGCGGTCCCATATATTGCTATGGCACATGGTTCCGATTTGTGATCACTTTTGCTTTACTATATGTAAATTAAATCTATTCCCTTTATATTTATACACTAAACCTCGCCCTTTTTTTCAGATTTACAACTTATGCAGACGCCACCTTATGGAAAAACAGATCTCATTTCCATTTACTTACTTATGGCTTCTACACAGAATTTTATATTTATATAGTCTCGGTAGCTGATTCTTTTGTGAGTTTCTTAGCTTATTTTTTTTTTCTTTTAAAAAATTTTCCTTCGCCATATGTTGTTGAATTTTAAACTGATATTAACTAGATTAGTTTTTTATTAGATGGTATTTGGTTGTTTGACTGGGCTGGTATTTAGTTGTATAACTATTTTCTTTCTTGTTCCGTTAGATTTAATTTAGTAACACCATATTCCGGCAGGTGCAAATTCCAACGTGACGCTTATTTTCTAGGATTAGGAACGGGTGAATTTCATTGGCTCGTTTCGTGATTGGCTAGTGAAGTTACAGGTTTGAACCTCGGAAAGTGCTTATATAAGAAGAGTTCCCGTTGTCAGACATTCAGTTTGCTCTGTTCTTCAGCAGATATGGCAGTTAAAATAGGGAGGCAGAAGATATCTGTGAGGGCCGGTACACTTTTTCCAGTCGGTCGTATTCACAGGCTTTTGTTAAATTGCAATTACTCGCGTAGACGGTTTTTACGTGTAACTGTTCCTGCTGCTGTATATCTCTCTGCTGTCCTGGAATATGTTACTGGCCAGTTTATCGTAGCAGCAGGTTTTGCACGGGACAAACGAAAACAACTATTTTACGCTAAACGCCGTCTGTTCGGCGTGTGAAATGCTGCAGCTTTAGTAGTAATGGCGTAAGGTACTCAACTGGAGTATTTAGAAAAAAAAGGCCCTTTTCAGGGCCATACAAATATTTATTTTCCTACTAGAAAACCATATTGCGAAGTTTATAAATGACATTTAGAGCTGATGAATAATGCAAATTCTTGATTTTCGAATTTCTGATTGCAAATAAATGTGTTCATAAAGATCTAAAGACGTGTTGATGAGACAAAGATCCAAACCAATAAAAGGGCAAAGAAACATGAAATGTTTTTGTAAAAAAAATTCGTTTATAGAACTCTTTTTTTAATTAATAATAATTGTGTCCCTGATATTTTGAAGATTCAAAAGTAAAACTAACGACAAAAGCTATGAATTCTTTTAACACAAAAACCTCGAATCCGGGTCAATTTTGACCTGGAAGAAGTCAAAATGAAGAGATCTTTTTTACCAGAAAATTCTTTATAAAATTAGTTATATATATCATCTAGAATAATAATTTAAATAAATAATTGGTCTGTTTAAAATTAAAATTCGGATATGAAATACTTTTAGTAATAAAAGAAATCTTCTGTTCTAGTGTTAAATATCTCGTTTCTGGTTGCAAATAAATATTTCTTACGGATGTAAAAACGCGTTAATATTAGGAAAATCAACAACTACAAAATCGCTTCAGTCCATTTTCTATTATGAGCTATTGCTAATATTACTTGTTTTATGTATACATATTTACAAATATTGAAGAAATTTAGAAATAATATTTTTGATTAAGAATCGTTTAGCGAAAACGAATATATCATTGTATAGTTTTTAAAATGATATTTTCATTTAAAATTTTTACAAGTGATGCATTAAAATTTTATTTTATTTAAATATTAATTTTTAAGTTAAAGTTTGTCGTGCCAATTTATACATATATTCAGAAATTTTTACGGTAAAAATAGCTGAAGATTCATGCACAAGATTTGAAATTGATAAAATATTTAAACTGTTTTAGAATAAAATTTTTGAAAAGACCAGTTCATGCACTGTAAATTTCACTCATTTCCGTATATCGAAAATAACATAAAATGATGGCCAATGTCTAAATATATATTTTAAATTTGGTAGGTTTTAGAGAGGGAATACTTAAGATTTGTTTAAATTATAAATACATTATTTCCTGATTTAAAATTTTTCGGCAATGAATAGAGTCTTTTCTTCCGTAACTATCTTTTAATTCTCTCAGCGGTCCCATATTTTGCTATGGCACATGGTTCCGATTTGTGATCACTTTTGCTTTACTATATGTAAATTAAATCTATTCCCTTTATATTTATACACTAAACCTCGCCCTTTTTTTCAGATTTACAACTTATGCAGACGCCACCTTATGGAAAAACAGATCTCATTTCCATTTACTTACTTATGGCTTCTACACAGAATTTTATATTTATATAGTCTCGGTAGCTGATTCTTTTGTGAGTTTCTTAGCTTATTTTTTTTTTCTTTTAAAAAATTTTCCTTCGCCATATGTTGTTGAATTTTAAACTGATATTAACTAGATTAGTTTTTTATTAGATGGTATTTGGTTGTTTGACTGGGCTGGTATTTAGTTGTATAACTATTTTCTTTCTTGTTCCGTTAGATTTAATTTAGTAACACCATATTCCGGCAGGTGCAAATTCCAACGTGACGCTTATTTTCTAGGATTAGGAACGGGTGAATTTCATTGGCTCGTTTCGTGATTGGCTAGTGAAGTTACAGGTTTGAACCTCGGAAAGTGCTTATATAAGAAGAGTTCCCGTTGTCAGACATTCAGTTTGCTCTGTTCTTCAGCAGATATGGCAGTTAAAATAGGGAGGCAGAAGATATCTGTGAGGGCCGGTACACTTTTTCCAGTCGGTCGTATTCACAGGCTTTTGTTAAATTGCAATTACTCGCGTAGACGGTTTTTACGTGTAACTGTTCCTGCTGCTGTATATCTCTCTGCTGTCCTGGAATATGTTACTGGCCAGTTTATCGTAGCAGCAGGTTTTGCACGGGACAAACGAAAACAACTATTTTACGCTAAACGCCGTCTGTTCGGCGTGTGAAATGCTGCAGCTTTAGTAGTAATGGCGTAAGGTACTCAACTGGAGTATTTAGAAAAAAAAGGCCCTTTTCAGGGCCATACAAATATTTATTTTCCTACTAGAAAACCATATTGCGAAGTTTATAAATGACATTTAGAGCTGATGAATAATGCAAATTCTTGATTTTCGAATTTCTGATTGCAAATAAATGTGTTCATAAAGATCTAAAGACGTGTTGATGAGACAAAGATCCAAACCAATAAAAGGGCAAAGAAACATGAAATGTTTTTGTAAAAAAAATTCGTTTATAGAACTCTTTTTTTAATTAATAATAATTGTGTCCCTGATATTTTGAAGATTCAAAAGTAAAACTAACGACAAAAGCTATGAATTCTTTTAACACAAAAACCTCGAATCCGGGTCAATTTTGACCTGGAAGAAGTCAAAATGAAGAGATCTTTTTTACCAGAAAATTCTTTATAAAATTAGTTATATATATCATCTAGAATAATAATTTAAATAAATAATTGGTCTGTTTAAAATTAAAATTCGGATATGAAATACTTTTAGTAATAAAAGAAATCTTCTGTTCTAGTGTTAAATATCTCGTTTCTGGTTGCAAATAAATATTTCTTACGGATCTAAAAACGCGTTAATATTAGGAAAATCAACAACTACAAAATCGCTTCAGTCCATTTTCTATTATGAGCTATTGCTAATATTACTTGTTTTATGTATACATATTTACAAATATTGAAGAAATTTAGAAATAATATTTTTGATTAAGAATCGTTTAGCGAAAACGAATATATCATTGTATAGTTTTTAAAATGATATTTTCATTTAAAATTTTTACAAGTGATGCATTAAAATTTTATTTTATTTAAATATTAATTTTTAAGTTAAAGTTTGTCGTGCCAATTTATACATATATTCAGAAATTTTTACGGTAAAAATAGCTGAAGATTCATGCACAAGATTTGAAATTGATAAAATATTTAAACTGTTTTAGAATAAAATTTTTGAAAAGACCAGTTCATGCACTGTAAATTTCACTCATTTCCGTATATCGAAAATAACATAAAATGATGGCCAATGTCTAAATATATATTTTAAATTTGGTAGGTTTTAGAGAGGGAATACTTAAGATTTGTTTAAATTATAAATACATTATTTCCTGATTTAAAATTTTTCGGCAATGAATAGAGTCTTTTCTTCCGTAACTATCTTTTAATTCTCTCAGCGGTCCCATATATTGCTATGGCACATGGTTCCGATTTGTGATCACTTTTGCTTTACTATATGTAAATTAAATCTATTCCCTTTATATTTATACACTAAACCTCGCCCTTTTTTTCAGATTTACAACTTATGCAGACGCCACCTTATGGAAAAACAGATCTCATTTCCATTTACTTACTTATGGCTTCTACACAGAATTTTATATTTATATAGTCTCGGTAGCTGATTCTTTTGTGAGTTTCTTAGCTTATTTTTTTTTCTTTTGAAAAATTTTCCTTCGCCATATGTTGTTGAATTTTAAACTGATATTAACTAGATTAGTTTTTTATTAGATGGTATTTGGTTGTTTGACTGGGCTGGTATTTAGTTGTTTAACTATTTTCTTTCTTGTTCCGTTAGATTTAATTTAGTAACACCATATTCCGGCAGGTGCAAATTCCAACGTGACGCTTATTTTCTAGGATTAGGAACGGGTGAATTTCATTGGCTCGTTTCGTGCTTCGTGATTGGCTAGTGAAGTTACAGGTTTGAACCTCGGAAAGTGCTTATATAAGAAGAGTTCCCGTTGTCAGACATTCAGTTTGCTCTGTTCTTCAGCAGATATGGCAGTTAAAATAGGGAGGCAGAAGATATCTGTGAGGGCCGGTACACTTTTTCCAGTCGGTCGTATTCACAGGCTTTTGTTAAATTGCAATTACTCGCGTAGACGGTTTTTACGTGTAACTGTTCCTGCTGCTGTATATCTCTCTGCTGTCCTGGAATATGTTACTGGCCAGTTTATCGTAGCAGCAGGTTTTGCACGGGACAAACGAAAACAACTATTTTACGCTAAACGCCGTCTGTTCGGCGTGTGAAATGCTGCAGCTTTAGTAGTAATGGCGTAAGGTACTCAACTGGAGTATTTAGAAAAAAAAGGCCCTTTTCAGGGCCATACAAATATTTATTTTCCTACTAGAAAACCATATTGCGAAGTTTATAAATGACATTTAGAGCTGATGAATAATGCAAATTCTTGATTTTCGAATTTCTGATTGCAAATAAATGTGTTCATAAAGATCTAAAGACGTGTTGATGAGACAAAGATCCAAACCAATAAAAGGGCAAAGAAACATGAAATGTTTTTGTAAAAAAAATTCGTTTATAGAACTCTTTTTTTAATTAATAATAATTGTGTCCCTGATATTTTGAAGATTCAAAAGTAAAACTAACGACAAAAGCTATGAATTCTTTTAACACAAAAACCTCGAATCCGGGTCAATTTTGACCTGGAAGAAGTCAAAATGAAGAGATCTTTTTTACCAGAAAATTCTTTATAAAATTAGTTATATATATCATCTAGAATAATAATTTAAATAAATAATTGGTCTGTTTAAAATTAAAATTCGGATATGAAATACTTTTAGTAATAAAAGAAATCTTCTGTTCTAGTGTTAAATATCTCGTTTCTGGTTGCAAATAAATATTTCTTACGGATCTAAAAACGCGTTAATATTAGGAAAATCCACAACTACAAAATCGCTTCAGTCCATTTTCTATTATGAGCTATTGCTAATATTACTTGTTTTATGTATACATATTTACAAATATTGAAGAAATTTAGAAATAATATTTTTGATTAAGAATCGTTTAGCGAAAACGAATATATCATTGTATAGTTTTTAAAATGATATTTTCATTTAAAATTTTTACAAGTGATGCATTAAAATTTTATTTTATTTAAATATTAATTTTTAAGTTAAAGTTTGTCGTGCCAATTTATACATATATTCAGAAATTTTTACGGTAAAAATAGCTGAAGATTCATTCACAAGATTTGAAATTGATAAAATATTTAAACTGTTTTAGAATAAAATTTTTGAAAAGACCAGTTCATGCACTGTAAATTTCACTCATTTCCGTATATCGAAAATAACATAAAATGATGGCCAATGTCTAAATATATATTTTAAATTTGGTAGGTTTTAGAGAGGGAATACTTAAGATTTGTTTAAATTATAAATACATTATTTCCTGATTTAAAATTTTTCGGCAATGAATAGAGTCTTTTCTTCCGTAACTATCTTTTAATTCTCTCAGCGGTCCCATATATTGCTATGGTACATGGTTCCGATTTGTGATCACTTTTGCTTTACTATATGTAAATTAAATCTATTCCCTTTATATTTATACACTAAACCTCGCCCTTTTTTTCAGATTTACAACTTATGCAGACGCCACCTTATGGAAAAACAGATCTCATTTCCATTTACTTACTTATGGCTTATACACAGAATTTTATAATTATATAGTCTCGGTAGCTGATTCTTTTGTGAGTTTCTTAGCTTATTTTTTTTTTTCTTTTAAAAAATTTTCCTTCGCCATATGTTGTTGAATTTTAAACTGATATTAACTAGATTAGTTTTTTATTAGATGGTATTTGGTTGTTTGACTGGGCTGGTATTTAGTTGTATAACTATTTTCTTTCTTGTTCCGTTAGATTTAATTTAGTAACACCATATTCCGGCAGGTGCAAATTCCAACGTGACGCTTATTTTCTAGGATTAGGAACGGGTGAATTTCATTGGCTCGTTTCGTGCTTCGTGATTGGCTAGTGAAGTTACAGGTTTGAACCTCGGAAAGTGCTTATATAAGAAGAGTTCCCGTTGTCAGACATTCAGTTTGCTCTGTTCTTCAGCAGATATGGCAGTTAAAATAGGGAGGCAGAAGATATCTGTGAGGGCCGGTACACTTTTTCCAGTCGGTCGTATTCACAGGCTTTTGTTAAATTGCAATTACTCGCGTAGACGGTTTTTACGTGTAACTGTTCCTGCTGCTGTATATCTCTCTGCTGTCCTGGAATATGTTACTGGCCAGTTTATCGTAGCAGCAGGTTTTGCACGGGACAAACGAAAACAACTATTTTACGCTAAACGCCGTCTGTTCGGCGTGTGAAATGCTGCAGCTTTAGTAGTAATGGCGTAAGGTACTCAACTGGAGTATTTAGAAAAAAAAGGCCCTTTTCAGGGCCATACAAATATTTATTTTCCTACTAGAAAACCATATTGCGAAGTTTATAAATGACATTTAGAGCTGATGAATAATGCAAATTCTTGATTTTCGAATTTCTGATTGCAAATAAATGTGTTCATAAAGATCTAAAGACGTGTTGATGAGACAAAGATCCAAACCAATAAAAGGGCAAAGAAACATGAAATGTTTTTGTAAAAAAAATTCGTTTATAGAACTCTTTTTTTAATTAATAATAATTGTGTCCCTGATATTTTGAAGATTCAAAAGTAAAACTAACGACAAAAGCTATGAATTCTTTTAACACAAAAACCTCGAATCCGGGTCAATTTTGGCCTGGAAGAAGTCAAAATGAAGAGATCTTTTTTACCAGAAAATTCTTTATAAAATTAGTTATATATATCATCTAGAATAATAATTTAAATAAATAATTGGTCTGTTTAAAATTAAAATTCGGATATGAAATACTTTTAGTAATAAAAGAAATCTTCTGTTCTAGTGTTAAATATCTCGTTTCTGGTTGCAAATAAATATTTCTTACGTATCTAAAAACGCGTTAATATTAGGAAAATCCACAACTACAAAATCGCTTCAGTCCATTTTCTATTATGAGCTATTGCTAATATTACTTGTTTTATGTATACATATTTACAAATATTGAAGAAATTTAGAAATAATATTTTTGATTAAGAATCGTTTAGCGAAAACGAATATATCATTGTATAGTTTTTAAAATGATATTTTCATTTAAAATTTTTACAAGTGATGCATTAAAATTTTATTTTATTTAAATATTAATTTTTAAGTTAAAGTTTGTCGTGCCAATTTATACATATATTCAGAAATTTTTACGGTAAAAATAGCTGAAGATTCATGCACAAGATTTGAAATTGATAAAATATTTAAACTGTTTTAGAATAAAATTTTTGAAAAGACCAGTTCATGCACTGTAAATTTCACTCATTTCCGTATATCGAAAATAACATAAAATGATGGCCAATGTCTAAATATATATTTTAAATTTGGTAGGTTTTAGAGAGGGAATACTTAAGATTTGTTTAAATTATAAATACATTATTTCCTGATTTAAAATTTTTCGGCAATGAATAGAGTCTTTTCTTCCGTAACTATCTTTTAATTCTCTCAGCGGTCCCATATATTGCTATGGCACATGGTTCCGATTTGTGATCACTTTTGCTTTTCTATATGTAAATTAAATCTATTCCCTTTATATTTATACACTAAACCTCGCCCTTTTTTTCAGATTTACAACTTATGCAGACGCCACCTTATGGAAAAACAGATCTCATTTCCATTTACTTACTTATGGCTTCTACACAGAATTTTATATTTATATAGTCTCGGTAGCTGATTCTTTTGTGAGTTTCTTAGCTTATTTTTTTTTTCTTTTGAAAAATTTTCCTTCGCCATATGTTGTTGAATTTTAAACTGATATTAACTAGATTAGTTTTTTATTAGATGGTATTTGGTTGTTTGACTGGGCTGGTATTTAGTTGTTTAACTATTTTCTTTCTTGTTCCGTTAGATTTAATTTAGTAACACCATATTCCGGCAGGTGCAAATTCCAACGTGACGCTTATTTTCTAGGATTAGGAACGGGTGAATTTCATTGGCTCGTTTCGTGCTTCGTGATTGGCTAGTGAAGTTACAGGTTTGAACCTCGGAAAGTGCTTATATAAGAAGAGTTCCCGTTGTCAGACATTCAGTTTGCTCTGTTCTTCAGCAGATACTATGGCAGTTAAAATAGGGAGGCAGAAGATATCTGTGAGGGCCGGTACACTTTTTCCAGTCGGTCGTATTCGCAGGCTTTTGTTAAATTGCAATTACTCGCGTAGACGGTTTTTACGTGTAACTGTTCCTGCTGCTGTATATCTCTCTGCTGTCCTGGAATATGTTACTGGCCAGTTTATCGTAGCAGCAGGTTTTGCACGGGACAAACGAAAACAACTATTTTACGCTAAACGCCGTCTGTTCGGCGTGTGAAATGCTGCAGCTTTAGTAGTAATGGCGTAAGGTACTCAACTGGAGTATTTAGAAAAAAAAGGCCCTTTTCAGGGCCATACAAATATTTATTTTCCTACTAGAAAACCATATTGCGAAGTTTATAAATGACATTTAGAGCTGATGAATAATGCAAATTCTTGATTTTCGAATTTCTGATTGCAAATAAATGTGTTCATAAAGATCTAAAGACGTGTTGATGAGACAAAGATCCAAACCAATAAAAGGGCAAAGAAACATGAAATGTTTTTGTAAAAAAAATTCGTTTATAGAACTCTTTTTTTAATTAATAATAATTGTGTCCCTGATATTTTGAAGATTCAAAAGTAAAACTAACGACAAAAGCTATGAATTCTTTTAACACAAAAACCTCGAATCCGGGTCAATTTTGACCTGGAAGAAGTCAAAATGAAGAGATCTTTTTTACCAGAAAATTCTTTATAAAATTAGTTATATATATCATCTAGAATAATAATTTAAATAAATAATTGGTCTGTTTAAAATTAAAATTCGGATATGAAATACTTTTAGTAATAAAAGAAATCTTCTGTTCTAGTGTTAAATATCTCGTTTCTGGTTGCAAATAAATATTTCTTACGGATCTAAAAACGCGTTAATATTAGGAAAATCCACAACTACAAAATCGCTTCAGTCCATTTTCTATTATGAGCTATTGCTAATATTACTTGTTTTATGTATACATATTTACAAATATTGAAGAAATTTAGAAATAATATTTTTGATTAAGAATCGTTTAGCGAAAACGAATATATCATTGTATAGTTTTTAAAATGATATTTTCATTTAAAATTTTTACAAGTGATGCATTAAAATTTTATTTTATTTAAATATTAATTTTTAAGTTAAAGTTTGTCGTGCCAATTTATACATATATTCAGAAATTTTTACGGTAAAAATAGCTGAAGATTCATTCACAAGATTTGAAATTGATAAAATATTTAAACTGTTTTAGAATAAAATTTTTGAAAAGACCAGTTCATGCACTGTAAATTTCACTCATTTCCGTATATCGAAAATAACATAAAATGATGGCCAATGTCTAAATATATATTTTAAATTTGGTAGGTTTTAGAGAGGGAATACTTAAGATTTGTTTAAATTATAAATACATTATTTCCTGATTTAAAATTTTTCGGCAATGAATAGAGTCTTTTCTTCCGTAACTATCTTTTAATTCTCTCAGCGGTCCCATATATTGCTATGGTACATGGTTCCGATTTGTGATCACTTTTGCTTTACTATATGTAAATTAAATCTATTCCCTTTATATTTATACACTAAACCTCGCCCTTTTTTTCAGATTTACAACTTATGCAGACGCCACCTTATGGAAAAACAGATCTCATTTCCATTTACTTACTTATGGCTTATACACAGAATTTTATAATTATATAGTCTCGGTAGCTGATTCTTTTGTGAGTTTCTTAGCTTATTTTTTTTTTTCTTTTAAAAAATTTTCCTTCGCCATATGTTGTTGAATTTTAAACTGATATTAACTAGATTAGTTTTTTATTAGATGGTATTTGGTTGTTTGACTGGGCTGGTATTTAGTTGTATAACTATTTTCTTTCTTGTTCCGTTAGATTTAATTTAGTAACACCATATTCCGGCAGGTGCAAATTCCAACGTGACGCTTATTTTCTAGGATTAGGAACGGGTGAATTTCATTGGCTCGTTTCGTGCTTCGTGATTGGCTAGTGAAGTTACAGGTTTGAACCTCGGAAAGTGCTTATATAAGAAGAGTTCCCGTTGTCAGACATTCAGTTTGCTCTGTTCTTCAGCAGATATGGCAGTTAAAATAGGGAGGCAGAAGATATCTGTGAGGGCCGGTACACTTTTTCCAGTCGGTCGTATTCACAGGCTTTTGTTAAATTGCAATTACTCGCGTAGACGGTTTTTACGTGTAACTGTTCCTGCTGCTGTATATCTCTCTGCTGTCCTGGAATATGTTACTGGCCAGTTTATCGTAGCAGCAGGTTTTGCACGGGACAAACGAAAACAACTATTTTACGCTAAACGCCGTCTGTTCGGCGTGTGAAATGCTGCAGCTTTAGTAGTAATGGCGTAAGGTACTCAACTGGAGTATTTAGAAAAAAAAGGCCCTTTTCAGGGCCATACAAATATTTATTTTCCTACTAGAAAACCATATTGCGAAGTTTATAAATGACATTTAGAGCTGATGAATAATGCAAATTCTTGATTTTCGAATTTCTGATTGCAAATAAATGTGTTCATAAAGATCTAAAGACGTGTTGATGAGACAAAGATCCAAACCAATAAAAGGGCAAAGAAACATGAAATGTTTTTGTAAAAAAAATTCGTTTATAGAACTCTTTTTTTAATTAATAATAATTGTGTCCCTGATATTTTGAAGATTCAAAAGTAAAACTAACGACAAAAGCTATGAATTCTTTTAACACAAAAACCTCGAATCCGGGTCAATTTTGGCCTGGAAGAAGTCAAAATGAAGAGATCTTTTTTACCAGAAAATTCTTTATAAAATTAGTTATATATATCATCTAGAATAATAATTTAAATAAATAATTGGTCTGTTTAAAATTAAAATTCGGATATGAAATACTTTTAGTAATAAAAGAAATCTTCTGTTCTAGTGTTAAATATCTCGTTTCTGGTTGCAAATAAATATTTCTTACGTATCTAAAAACGCGTTAATATTAGGAAAATCCACAACTACAAAATCGCTTCAGTCCATTTTCTATTATGAGCTATTGCTAATATTACTTGTTTTATGTATACATATTTACAAATATTGAAGAAATTTAGAAATAATATTTTTGATTAAGAATCGTTTAGCGAAAACGAATATATCATTGTATAGTTTTTAAAATGATATTTTCATTTAAAATTTTTACAAGTGATGCATTAAAATTTTATTTTATTTAAATATTAATTTTTAAGTTAAAGTTTGTCGTGCCAATTTATACATATATTCAGAAATTTTTACGGTAAAAATAGCTGAAGATTCATGCACAAGATTTGAAATTGATAAAATATTTAAACTGTTTTAGAATAAAATTTTTGAAAAGACCAGTTCATGCACTGTAAATTTCACTCATTTCCGTATATCGAAAATAACATAAAATGATGGCCAATGTCTAAATATATATTTTAAATTTGGTAGGTTTTAGAGAGGGAATACTTAAGATTTGTTTAAATTATAAATACATTATTTCCTGATTTAAAATTTTTCGGCAATGAATAGAGTCTTTTCTTCCGTAACTATCTTTTAATTCTCTCAGCGGTCCCATATATTGCTATGGCACATGGTTCCGATTTGTGATCACTTTTGCTTTTCTATATGTAAATTAAATCTATTCCCTTTATATTTATACACTAAACCTCGCCCTTTTTTTCAGATTTACAACTTATGCAGACGCCACCTTATGGAAAAACAGATCTCATTTCCATTTACTTACTTATGGCTTCTACACAGAATTTTATATTTATATAGTCTCGGTAGCTGATTCTTTTGTGAGTTTCTTAGCTTATTTTTTTTTTCTTTTGAAAAATTTTCCTTCGCCATATGTTGTTGAATTTTAAACTGATATTAACTAGATTAGTTTTTTATTAGATGGTATTTGGTTGTTTGACTGGGCTGGTATTTAGTTGTTTAACTATTTTCTTTCTTGTTCCGTTAGATTTAATTTAGTAACACCATATTCCGGCAGGTGCAAATTCCAACGTGACGCTTATTTTCTAGGATTAGGAACGGGTGAATTTCATTGGCTCGTTTCGTGCTTCGTGATTGGCTAGTGAAGTTACAGGTTTGAACCTCGGAAAGTGCTTATATAAGAAGAGTTCCCGTTGTCAGACATTCAGTTTGCTCTGTTCTTCAGCAGATACTATGGCAGTTAAAATAGGGAGGCAGAAGATATCTGTGAGGGCCGGTACACTTTTTCCAGTCGGTCGTATTCGCAGGCTTTTGTTAAATTGCAATTACTCGCGTAGACGGTTTTTACGTGTAACTGTTCCTGCTGCTGTATATCTCTCTGCTGTCCTGGAATATGTTACTGGCCAGTTTATCGTAGCAGCAGGTTTTGCACGGGACAAACGAAAACAACTATTTTACGCTAAACGCCGTCTGTTCGGCGTGTGAAATGCTGCAGCTTTAGTAGTAATGGCGTAAGGTACTCAACTGGAGTATTTAGAAAAAAAAGGCCCTTTTCAGGGCCATACAAATATTTATTTTCCTACTAGAAAACCATATTGCGAAGTTTATAAATGACATTTAGAGCTGATGAATAATGCAAATTCTTGATTTTCGAATTTCTGATTGCAAATAAATGTGTTCATAAAGATCTAAAGACGTGTTGATGAGACAAAGATCCAAACCAATAAAAGGGCAAAGAAACATGAAATGTTTTTGTAAAAAAAATTCGTTTATAGAACTCTTTTTTTAATTAATAATAATTGTGTCCCTGATATTTTGAAGATTCAAAAGTAAAACTAACGACAAAAGCTATGAATTCTTTTAACACAAAAACCTCGAATCCGGGTCAATTTTGACCTGGAAGAAGTCAAAATGAAGAGATCTTTTTTACCAGAAAATTCTTTATAAAATTAGTTATATATATCATCTAGAATAATAATTTAAATAAATAATTGGTCTGTTTAAAATTAAAATTCGGATATGAAATACTTTTAGTAATAAAAGAAATCTTCTGTTCTAGTGTTAAATATCTCGTTTCTGGTTGCAAATAAATATTTCTTACGGATCTAAAAACGCGTTAATATTAGGAAAATCCACAACTACAAAATCGCTTCAGTCCATTTTCTATTATGAGCTATTGCTAATATTACTTGTTTTATGTATACATATTTACAAATATTGAAGAAATTTAGAAATAATATTTTTGATTAAGAATCGTTTAGCGAAAACGAATATATCATTGTATAGTTTTTAAAATGATATTTTCATTTAAAATTTTTACAAGTGATGCATTAAAATTTTATTTTATTTAAATATTAATTTTTAAGTTAAAGTTTGTCGTGCCAATTTATACATATATTCAGAAATTTTTACGGTAAAAATAGCTGAAGATTCATGCACAAGATTTGAAATTGATAAAATATTTAAACTGTTTTAGAATAAAATTTTTGAAAAGACCAGTTCATGCACTGTAAATTTCACTCATTTCCGTATATCGAAAATAACATAAAATGATGGCCAATGTCTAAATATATATTTTAAATTTGCTAGGTTTTAGAGAGGGAATACTTAAGACTTGTTTAAATTATAACTACATTATTTCCTGATTTAAAATTTTGCGGCAATGAATAGAGTCTTTTCTTCCGTAACTATCTGTCAATTCTCTCAGCGGTCCCTTATATTGCTATGGCACATGTTTCCGATTTGTGATCACTTTTGCTTTACTATATGTAAATTAAATCTATTCCCTTTATATTTATACACTAAACCTCGCCCTTTTTTTCAGATTTACAACTTATGCAGACGCCACCTTATGGAAAAACAGATCTCATTTCCATTTACTTACTTATGGCTTCTACACAGAATTTTATATTTATATAGTCTCGGTAGCTGATTCTTTTGTGAGTTTCTTAGCTTATTTTTTTTTTTCTTTTAAAAAATTTTCCTTCGCCATATGTTGTTGAATTTTAAACTGATATTAACTAGATTAGTTTTTTATTAGATGGTATTTGGTTGTTTGACTGGGCTGGTATTTAGTTGTATAACTATTTTCTTTCTTGTTCCGTTAGATTTAATTTAGTAACACCATATTCCGGCAGGTGCAAATTCCAACGTGACGCTTATTTTCTAGGATTAGGAACGGGTGAATTTCATTGGCTCGTTTCGTGCTTCGTGATTGGCTAGTGAAGTTACAGGTTTGAACCTCGGAAAGTGCTTATATAAGAAGAGTTCCCGTTGTCAGACATTCAGTTTGCTCTGTTCTTCAGCAGATATGGCAGTTAAAATAGGGAGGCAGAAGATATCTGTGAGGGCCGGTACACTTTTTCCAGTCGGTCGTATTCACAGGCTTTTGTTAAATTGCAATTACTCGCGTAGACGGTTTTTACGTGTAACTGTTCCTGCTGCTGTATATCTCTCTGCTGTCCTGGAATATGTTACTGGCCAGTTTATCGTAGCAGCAGGTTTTGCACGGGACAAACGAAAACAACTATTTTACGCTAAACGCCGTCTGTTCGGCGTGTGAAATGCTGCAGCTTTAGTAGTAATGGCGTAAGGTACTCAACTGGAGTATTTAGAAAAAAAAGGCCCTTTTCAGGGCCATACAAATATTTATTTTCCTACTAGAAAACCATATTGCGAAGTTTATAAATGACATTTAGAGCTGATGAATAATGCAAATTCTTGATTTTCGAATTTCTGATTGCAAATAAATGTGTTCATAAAGATCTAAAGACGTGTTGATGAGACAAAGATCCAAACCAATAAAAGGGCAAAGAAACATGAAATGTTTTTGTAAAAAAAATTCGTTTATAGAACTCTTTTTTTAATTAATAATAATTGTGTCCCTGATATTTTGAAGATTCAAAAGTAAAACTAACGACAAAAGCTATGAATTCTTTTAACACAAAAACCTCGAATCCGGGTCAATTTTGACCTGGAAGAAGTCAAAATGAAGAGATCTTTTTTACCAGAAAATTCTTTATAAAATTAGTTATATATATCATCTAGAATAATAATTTAAATAAATAATTGGTCTGTTTAAAATTAAAATTCGGATATGAAATACTTTTAGTAATAAAAGAAATCTTCTGTTCTAGTGTTAAATATCTCGTTTCTGGTTGCAAATAAATATTTCTTACGGATCTAAAAACGCGTTAATATTAGGAAAATCCACAACTACAAAATCGCTTCAGTCCATTTTCTATTATGAGCTATTGCTAATATTACTTGTTTTATGTATACATATTTACAAATATTGAAGAAATTTAGAAATAATATTTTTGATTAAGAATCGTTTAGCGAAAACGAATATATCATTGTATAGTTTTTAAAATGATATTTTCATTTAAAATTTTTACAAGTGATGCATTAAAATTTTATTTTATTTAAATATTAATTTTTAAGTTAAAGTTTGTCGTGCCAATTTATACATATATTCAGAAATTTTTACGGTAAAAATAGCTGAAGATTCATGCACAAGATTTGAAATTGATAAAATATTTAAACTGTTTTAGAATAAAATTTTTGAAAAGACCAGTTCATGCACTGTAAATTTCACTCATTTCCGTATATCGAAAATAACATAAAATGATGGCCAATGTCTAAATATATATTTTAAATTTGCTAGGTTTTAGAGAGGGAATACTTAAGACTTGTTTAAATTATAACTACATTATTTCCTGATTTAAAATTTTTCGGCAATGAATAGAGTCTTTTCTTCCGTAACTATCTTTTAATTCTCTCAGCGGTCCCATATATTGCTATGGCACATGTTTCCGATTTGTGATCACTTTTGCTTTACTATATGTAAATTAAATCTATTCCCTTTATATTTATACACTAAACCTCGCCCTTTTTTTCAGATTTACAACTTATGCAGACGCCACCTTATGGAAAAACAGATCTCATTTCCATTTACTTACTTATGGCTTCTACACAGAATTTTATATTTATATAGTCTCGGTAGCTGATTCTTTTGTGAGTTTCTTAGCTTATTTTTTTTTTTCTTTTAAAAAATTTTCCTTCGCCATATGTTGTTGAATTTTAAACTGATATTAACTAGATTAGTTTTTTATTAGATGGTATTTGGTTGTTTGACTGGGCTGGTATTTAGTTGTTTAACTATTTTCTTTCTTGGTCCGTTAGATTTAATTTAGTAACACCATGTTCCGGTAGGTGCAAATTCCAACGTGACGCTTATTTTCTAGGATTAGGAGCGGGTGAATTTCATTGGCTCGTTTCGTGATTGGCTAGTGAAGTTACAGGTTTGAACCTCGGAAAGTGCTTATATAAGAAGAGTTCCCGTTGTCAGACATTCTCTTCAGTTAGCGTCCGTTCTAGACGGACGCGTTTTTGTCTTTCCCCTTTTGGTTTACAACCATGTCTTCCGCTGATGCGGATTTTGCAAATTTTTTGCAACTAAACACCTTTATGCAGTTATGCAGTGCCATAGAATCGAAGACTACGTTCGCTGGCGACAACAGCTGTGATAAACTGATTGCCGATGCCAGAGCTGAGTACTTCCGGTGGAAGTCACTGACCGAGGCAGTGGAGCGGGAAACCAGTCAAGCCACCCTTCATGGTATGTGGATTTCTCTCTCTGCTCTTGCGACGCAGAAGGAAGTTACGATTTCTTCCCCCCCTTTGCCGGGAAACGAGATTCTTAAGCAAAACAACCCTCTTAAGAGGAAAGAAAGTGATTTTATCGAGGCAAAGAAAAATGCGCGCTTAGATAAATTTAACAAGGGACGGGACTTCATACTTAATACTGATAACAAATTCAAACCTTTAGCTGATCTTAACGAATTAAATGAAGACTTAATGGATTCTGATAATATTTCTGAAAGTAATATTGCTAACGCAAATTTTTCTAAAGTTACCCCCCCTAAAAACAAAAACAAAGTCGAACCCATAACAATAAAAAAGACTGATGCATATAATGAAATAATCCAGCATATTGAAGCTAATCTCTTAAAGAAAAGTACCAAAAAAATCCTCAAAGGAGATACAATAAAAATTTTTCCCGAAACCGTTGATGATTATCGAGAAATTCAAAACTATCTTTCTGAAAACTCTATCGAACATTTTAGGATGGCACCGAAAAATGAGAGACCGAGGAAAGTGCTTCTTCGCGGCATCCCTCCTGAAACCCCTATTGATATAGTCAAAAATGAGCTAATCCAAAAATCTTTTAACATAAATCGCGTTTCCCAATTAAGGGACTACAAGACTAAAATTCCGCTACCACTCTATCTGGTAGATATCTTTCCCACGGAAAATTTCCGTGAAATTTATGACTTAGACTTATTTTTAGGTTATTTCATCAAAGTGGAGGTTTATCGGTCAAACGGCCCTAAGCAGTGCTGGAATTGCCAGCGTTTCAACCATTCCAGCGATGTCTGTCTCTTTAATCCTGTTTGTATGAAGTGTGCTGAATCACACAGAACACGGGAATGCCCCCCTGAAAATACTAAAATTAAATGTGCTAATTGTGGAGAACCACATACCGCCAACTATGGCGGTTGTAAATATAACCCGCGTAACCTTAAAAACAATAGAATTATTACATTCCGAAATAGCCAAAAGACTTTCAAGTCTAACGTCGCAAATCCCTCAACACCTTATTCTAATATTGCCAGTGGAGCATCCCATACTCCAAATGAACCCGTCGTTGAGTCCCCCCCTCTCCCTAACTTGCAAAATTTCCCCCCTTTAACCACTAATAGCAACCTAAACACTAACGGAAGACCCCCTATACCCTCTGTAGAAAGCTTAGATTTAATCATACAAAAATTAGAAAAAATCTATGAATTATTAAATAAAATAAATAATTTACCTAACGCTCAACTTGCAGCTATTTTTGCCTCTCATATGACAGGAGAAAACTCCGAAAATGCTACTAATACTAAACCTTAATGGGCCTTTTCAAAATTCTTACCTGGAATGCTAATGGACTCAGACCTAAGATTGACGAGCTCCGAGATTTTGTTATCCAAAATCCGGTTGATGTTATTTTAATACAGGAAGTTAAATGCAAAAACTCCAAAAACCTCAATATTCAAAATTTCAAAACCTACCACACACCTAGAATTCATGACAACAACATTTCGCCTTTCGGCGGGACGGCTATTTTCATTAATAACAGGGTCCCACACTCCATATTACCATCTTTAACCCTTAATAAACTTGAAAACACTAACATTAAAATCTATTTAGACCAGCAAAATTCTTTCACCATCTCTTCAATTTATCTCCGGGTTTCCACGCCCCCCTCCCAGGCTCCCACCCCCCCCTCGGCAGCTCTCCAAAATGATCTTGATGCCATTTTTAGGCTAGATGACAAAGTTATCATCGCAGGTGACTTCAATGCACATCATACCAGTTGGAATGCTAATACTCCACCTGATGCCTTAGGGAATACCCTGCATCAGTACTGCCTAAATAAAGGAATCGAAATTGCTGCCCCTTCCACCCCTACTCGTTACGGTCCGTCCGGTGGCACTACGATCGATTTAGCACTTCTTAATAATATTCCTTACCCTTATACTATCACTCCGCATTCTGTAATGTCTTCTGACCATCTCCCCATTCAATTTAATTTTGACTGTAATCCCAAATTACCCGAATTATTAACTAAACCCGTCATTGAATGGTCGACTTATACTAAAATTATTGAGGAATCCCCCCCTCCATTTGGCATTATTAACAATAAAGACGACATTGACGAAGCTGCCACAAACTTAACAAATTTAATAAAAAACTCTCTTGAAAATTCTAAATTTCACCCCAAAAAGCAAAATTATCAGGAACTTCCCTTTAAAATTAGATTTAAAATTAATAATAGAAATCGCATCAGAAGACAGTGGCAGTCCTCTGGTGATCCATCTGTCAGAGCAGAAATGAACAGGCTTAACGCTGAAATAAAATTAGAGATCAAAAATTATAAGAACAATAAATGGCGGAATTACATCGAATCTCTCGCTCCCTCTGATAATTCCATCTGGAATTATCTTAGGAGAGTGAGAAAACCTTTCACCCCTATCCCACCTTTAACCACCAACAATGGACAAGCTCTGACAGACAAAGATAAGGTCGAAGCACTTGCCGACCAATATCAGGGGCAGTTTGCCCCCCACCCGGATGTTTTCGACCCTGAAACCATCGATGAAGTCGACCATACCCTCCGTCACTTTAACTCCAGAAGTGCTACTAGACAAATCGACCCCACCACTCCTGACGAGATCATTCGAGTAATAAAATCTCTTCCTAACAGAAAAGCCCCTGGACATGATGGCATTAATAATTCGGCCCTCAAAAATCTCCCCATTACATACGCGGATCATCTAGCCAATCTCATTAACTCTATTTTTAAATTTAGATATTTTCCAAAAATTTGGAGACATGCTGTTATTGTACCGATTAAAAAACCCGGAGAGGACCCTGGTATACCCAAGAATTATCGCCCAATCAGTCTACTTCCTGCACTCAGCAAACTTGTTGAACACATATTTTTAAATAGACTTTCTAAATTTTTACCTGACATTCCAGAACAGTTCGGTTTCAGACCCAAACATTGCACCACACACCAACTGCTCAGGGTTGTCGAATACATCATGGATGGCTTTGACAATCAGGAGCAAACCGGAGCGCTTTTTGTTGATATTTCCAAAGCCTTCGACACAGTCTGGCACTCAGGGCTCATATACAAACTCATAAAACTAAAAGTGCCAACTGCTTACATACAACTAATTATCTCTTATTTACAGCTGAGGACTTTTTCAGTTAAATATGCTAACACCTTATCCACAAGCAGACCGGTAGAGGCAGGAGTTCCACAAGGAAGCAAAATTGCTGCCTACCTTTACAAAGCATACATAAATGACATCCCTAAATCACTTCGTACACTCCTTGCACTCTACGCAGATGACACAACAGTCCTCAGCAAACACAAAAACATTCGCTATTTACATGCTCACCTGCAAGAACACATTAATCTACTCGAACAATATTTTACTCGCTGGAGAATTAAAATTAATCCTAACAAATCCACTGCCGTATATTTCTCCAGAAAGAAATTCCCTCCCCCACCTCTAACTTTAAACGGTGAGCAAATACACTTTTGCAGAGAAGTTAAATACTTGGGTGTAATTCTTGACAGCAATCTTACTTGGCGAAAGCACATTGAAAATACCGTCCATAAATTCTATAAAGCCAGACACGACCTTGCACATCTCCTGTATTCTAATGACATGAGTATAGGTAACAAAATCCTGTTATACAAAACAGTTCTCAGGCCTATACTTCTCTATTCTGCTCAGGTCTGGGGTACATCTGCGAAAACCAACCTCCAAAAAATTCAAACTGCCCAAAATAAAACTTTACGAATTATGACCCGTGCTCCCTGGTACAAAAGAAACTCCGTTATCCATAATGAACTTAATATTGAACCCATCAGAAATGTCATTAAAAAATTTGCCATTAACTTTTACAATAATATTTATTCCATTCCTAATGCTGAACTTTTTAACTTACCCGAGTACGACGTTAGACAATTTCATCGCAGACCTAAAGCTACTACCGTTTTGACTGAGGGCCTCCATGGATGACCCCCCCCCCTTAGCTTTTTCACTCCGCTTGCAATGATAGGGTTTTGAAGCACTATCTTCATTTAATTTTATTTTTCTAACTTTAAACTGCTTTTTTTCTTGGGTATTATACAGTTTACTTTTTAATATTTTCAGATTTTAAATCTTAAATCATAATCTCTATATTTTTTATATTTAATTAATCTTACTTTAAATATATTGGTACCATCCTTTAAATAAATAGTTATCACTTACCTATTAAAAAAATTTTAATTTTTCTTTATTTTATCAATAGCTTTTATATTAATATATGGTTCCTGATTATGGCCTTTGTTTTGTAAATTAAACAGTAATCTGTTACTGAACTTTCCCGGCAAACTTTCTTTTCGAGAGGCATCATTTTTCTTTACTTTCTCTTTTTCCCTTTCAACTAAGTCAGCTGCTGGTATCAGCTGTTGACTTTTCTTTATTCTGTTATTTCCCGAACCCTCTGTGGTTTGGGGATTAACGCCCACCTCTCTCAATCACTCTTGACAGGTGACTTTCCTGCGTAAGCGCGGGAGATCATCCCTTCACTTTTTCGACCGCAGGTTGACTCCTGCACATCTGGGGATTATGTTTCCCCCACCCTTTTTCTTTTCTTCCGTTCGGTTATGTTTTGAACGGCATTCTTGAAACTTTTAACTTCTGTTTTCTCAATTTTTCTACAAGAGGTAAAGACGTCTGTGTCGTAGGAACTCTGAGAGAATTCACTATCCAATGTCCATGTGTGTGTGTCAGACATTCAGTTTGCTCTGTTCTTCAGCAGATATGGCAGTTAAAATAGGGAGGCAGAAGATATGTGTGAGGGCCGGTACACTTTTTCCAGTCGGTCGTATTCACAGGCTTTTGTTAAATTGCAATTACTCGCGTAGACGGGTTTTACGTGTAACTGTTCCTGCTGCTGTATATCTCTCTGCTGTCCTGGAATATGTTACTGGCCAGTTTATCGTAGCAGCAGGTTTTGCACGGGACAAACGAAAGCAACTATTTTACGCTAAACGCCGTCTGTTCGGCGTGTGAAATGCTGCAGCTTTAGTAGTAATGGCGTAAGGTACTCAACTGGAGTATTTAGAAAAAAAAAGGCCCTTTTCAGGGCCATACAAATATTTATTTTCCTACTAGAAAACCATATTGCGAAGTTTATAAATGACATTTAGAGCTGATGAATAATGCAAATTCTTGATTTTCGAATTTCTGATTGCAAATAAATGTGTTCATAAAGATCTAAAGATGTGTTGATGAGACAAAGATCCAAACCAATAAAAGGGCAAAGAAACATGAAATGTTTTTGTAAAAAAAATTCGTTTATAGAACTCTTTTTTTAATTAATAATAATTGTGTCCCTGATATTTTGAAGATTCAAAAGTAAAACTAACGACAAAAGCTATGAATTCTTTTAACACAAAAACCTCGAATCCGGGTCAATTTTGACCTGGAAGAAGTCAAAATGAAGAGATCTTTTTTACCAGAAAATTCTTTATAAAATTAGTTATATATATCATCTAGAATAATAATTTAAATAAATAATTGGTCTGTTTAAAATTAAAATTCGGATATGAAATACTTTTAGTAATAAAAGAAATCTTCTGTTCTAGTGTTAAATATCTCGTTTCTGGTTGCAAATAAATATTTCTTACGGATCTAAAAACGCGTTAATATTAGGAAAATCAACAACTACAAAATCGCTTCAGTCCATTTTCTATTATGAGCTATTGCTAATATTACTTGTTTTATGTATACATATTTACAAATATTGAAGAAATTTAGAAATAATATTTTTGATTAAGAATCGTTTAGCGAAAACGAATATATCATTGTATAGTTTTTAAAATGATATTTTCATTTAAAATTTTTACAAGTGATGCATTAAAATTTTATTTTATTTAAATATTAATTTTTAAGTTAAAGTTTTTCGTGCCAATTTATACATATATTCAGAAATTTTTACGGTAAAAATAGCTGAAGATTCATGCACAAGATTTGAAATTGATAAAATATTTAAACTGTTTTAGAATAAAATTTTTGAAAAGACCAGTTCATGCACTGTAAATTTCACTCATTTCCGTATATCGAAAATAACATAAAATGATGGCCAATGTCTAAATATATATTTTAAATTTGCTAGGTTTTAGAGAGGGAATACTTAAGACTTGTTTAAATTATAACTACATTATTTCCTGATTTAAAATTTTGCGGCAATGAATAGAGTCTTTTCTTCCGTAACTATCTGTCAATTCTCTCAGCGGTCCCTTATATTGATATGGCACATGCTTCCGATTTGTGATCACTTTTGCTTTACTATATGTAAATTAAATCTATTCCCTTTATATTTATACACTAAACCTCGCCCTTTTTTTTCAGATTTATAACTTATGCAGATGCCACCTTATGGAAAAACAGATCTCATTTCCATTTACTTACTTATGGCTTCTACACAGAATTTTATATTTATATAGTCTCAGTAGCTTATTCTTTTGTGAGTTTCTTAGCTTATTTTTTTTTTCTTTTAAAAAATTTTCCTTCGCCATATGTTGTTGAATTTTAAACTGATATTAACTAGATTAGTTTTTTATTAGATGGTATTTGGTTGTTTGACTGGGCTGGTATTTAGTTGTTTAACTATTTTCTTTCTTGTTCCGTTAGATTTAATTTAGTAACACCATGTTGCGGTACGTGCAAATTCCAACGTGACGCTTATTTTCTAGGATTAGGAACGGGTGAATTTCATTAGCTCGTATTGTCATATCTCAGTCTGTTTCCTTTAGTACCTATTTGCTTTCTAATCTTTATCTGAAGTTAATATTGAAAATGTTGGTCATAATACAATTACTCCCCCTCCCCGCCTCCCTTAAATATATGTTATGTATGAACTATATGAAAAAGAAAAGTGCATATAATGTTGATTGTACCACATATTTCATGTCAAGCTTTTACTTGTAAGAATTTCATAATTGATTTATTTACTTCATATTTTTATATCGAAGATATGTTTTGAGTAAACTATAATATATATATTAGGGTGGAGCGAAAAAAATTTTTTTTTGAAAATCAAAAACGGGTAGGTGCCAAAAGTTGCCTTTATGCTAGTACATCAACTGCGTGAAATTTTACCGCTGAAAAAAAATGGCTTGAGTCTGCGCTTTTGCTCCAAAAATCGAAATTTTGGGTAAAATTTGTCATTTTTTGACATTTTTTCAAAAAAATTAAAAAATTTCTACAGAGCTGGTTAGTATTTAAAAGTGTTGCTTAGACCTTTATATTTATCTGCTTAATATATTTAAACTATAAAACAATATGTATATTCCCTATAGCTGGAGCAAAACAGACAACTTTTAGTAAGAAAACAGTATTATCACTCTATTGGGTCATATAACGAATTGTTGTTTTTAATACAGCTCTTGTTTTCAAAACTACCTTGGACATGCGTCGTGGAGGTGGCTATATTTCCTATACCATCCGGCCCAACTATTCGATCATCTTAGTACAGTGTTTTATTTATACATTGATTTGTGATTTTCTTTATAAAAATTTGGCATGTTTTCGATGCTTCCACCTTGTTCATCAGTTCTTTGCATCCACATGCTGCTGTAACTATCTTCATGTATATTTTTGCAGTTTATACAAAATAAAATGTCAAGCAGAGTAATGCACGGGAATATTATTAAAGGGATCTGTTCGGCCATCTATTATATTTATCAAACTTACATTCAGTTGATGAATAATGATTGGAAGTTCTGTTACCACAACATTTTTTCAGTCAATTGTATTTTTTTACGTAATGATTTGCTTCAAAGATGATTTCAGATATTTCAACTATAAGTATGCCATCATTTATTCTACTTTTGCATTTTTTATATGTTGAGAAGCGAGCTGTTTAATGTGATGGTGATCGTCAGCGAGAATTGCAATGAAAATTTGTTCTCCATGTGTAAAGCAACCGCTGTTGTAAATAACTTTTTTTGCATTAGTTTTATGCCGTTTTCTTAGTGTTTTCGTATCCAGTTAATTTCCTATTAAGTTTTAGATTCCCTTTTTACGAGTGGACAACATTTGATGGTGAAATGTCCTGGGCATAAACTTATAATGCATTGTGCTTTATGAGGGAATGGACGGATATCGACTATAAGTGCTCATTTAAAATTAGGAGAATTTTATTTGTCACTGTGAACCATTTTGCATGGGGTAAGCTTAGAATTGTCTATATAATATTGAATCATTCGCTACTTCCCAGTCGCTACTTAACTCCAGTGAATTTCCTCTGCGTCAATTATTAGAGAAGTCGATATAAAACGTTCTAAGCTACATGGATTCACTGTATCAATAAGGAAAATCTTTGTCTACGTAATGTTAACTTCCTATTGCAATTTTTTTTTTATAAAATAGAGAAATTATTTTCTCAAATTGAGAAAAAGATACTCAGAACAGACTAGAAATTTCTGTCGGAGATTGCAAAGCTAATTCATAAGGAAAGCTATTTCTCAAAGAATGGGGAATAGAAATTTAGAAAACATCTCACAGAAAAGACAGCTCATAAAGTTAATAAAATTTTCC
The DNA here is from genome assembly GCA_964019185.1 of Maratus speculifer. Taxonomy (NCBI): domain Eukaryota; kingdom Metazoa; phylum Arthropoda; class Arachnida; order Araneae; family Salticidae; genus Maratus; species Maratus speculifer. Next base: position 62,938,403 of record OZ025303.1, read on the forward strand.
GCTTTATATAAGCACAGATTGGCAATCAGCGTCTATATGTTCACTCACCAAATCTATAATCCAAGTTTATACCGCGGGATGTTTTATACCAAATGTACTACACACCTAAATAATAGATCTAAAATCTTATTAGAAATTACTAAACTACGGAACAACACAGGAAACGACATAAAGCATACTAAAACTTCTTTAGAAATATTGTTGTTTTACACGCAAATTTTGTTTGCAATCCTCTGTGACGATCGTCATAATATTAAACAGCTAACTTCTCAGCATATATTCAATGTAATAGGTTCAATAAATGATGGCATACTAGAAACTGAATTCATACAATCAATTTTTAGGCAAATCATTGCATATAAAATGTAATTGATTGAAAGAATGCTGTGATAACATAACTTCCAATCATAATGTACTAATTGCATGAAATTTTAATGAAGATAATAGACTGCTGACTAGGTTCAATTAAGAACATACCCAATACATTACTCAGCTTATCTTTTGTTATACATGGTATAAAAATATACGTGCAGCAGGTCACACCAGCATGATCCAAATCATCCAAAGTCTGTGAATACAAAGAAGAGATAAATTACTTTGATATATAGAAAACTTACACTCGTCTTCGGGGAAAAAATAACAATTCAATACATAAATAAAACACTGGGCCTAGATGATTGGGTGGTTGAGACGGGTGGGATAATGCAACCACCTCTATGAGTTATATACACAGTAGTTTTGAAAGCAGCTAGGTAAAAAGTGCATTCAAAAGAACATTTCGTTGTATGCTCCAATAGAGAGGTTAACGCTGATTTTTCACAAAAAGTTTTCAGATTTGCTCCAATTATACAGACTACAGATATTGTTTTATAGTTTAAATATGTTAAGCAGATAAATATAAACATCTAACCAACACTTTTAAATACTAACCAGCTCTGTAGGAATTTTTTAATTTTTTTGAAAAAATGTCAAAAAATGTCAAATTTTACTTAAAATTTCGATTTTTGGAGCAAAAGCGCAGACTCAAGCCATTTTTTTTCAGCGGTAAAATTTCACGCAGTTAATGTACTAGTATAAAGGCAACTTTTGGCACCTACCCGTTTTTGATTTTCAAAAAAAATTTTTTTTCGCTCCACCCTAATATATATGTGTGTGTGTGTGTGTTGTATAAATTAAATATATAAGAGCACTAGTTACATTTGAAAATAGTCTAAGCTGATTTTTAAAAAAGGACAGTAGAAAATGTATTGACTAATATTTTTATAGGATAACAAGCTTAAAACAAAGTACTATTCTATATAAGAGTTTCATTGGATTTTTTAGAAGAAAAATTTTATAATTTATATTAAAAATACAAAACATTAATCTTTATTAAATGTTCCCTTCTATTGGAGAGATGAGAAGAAAGGTCATTTATTTATAATAATCTCTTCCATACCTTAAGGAACATTTCATATATAAATTTAGATGTTTGTTTACCCTTATAATGTAAACTAACCATGTGTGTGAATGCTTTTTCTCAATGTATTGTAAGTTAAATCTATAATATTCTAATTTATTTATTGAAAATTATTTTTAATCAGCTTATATTAACAAAGTAGTTTTAGTTTCTAATATAACTACTTTATTATTTATTTGATAGAGGATTTTAAAAATAAGAAACATAGATTTTTTTTTTTTTTCTGTAAGCCTAAAAGTACCATTTTTCCTGAATATTTTTAATATTAATTTTATTATAAATAGAAGATTCACTCTATTTGAATGATGAATTCGAAGAAATTTATCATTTACTTACAATAAAATTTTCCTTTCATACCCAAATCAAGATATTAACTAAATTAATTTTAGTAATGTTTGTTTACTGCTATTATACACAGACCTTGTGTATTTTTATTCTTTTTTCAAATATACCATTTATTCATTAAATCTATAATATTCTAATTTATGATTTATATTTTTTTAATCAGCTTATGTGTAAAAATCGTTTCAAAATAAGAAAATATCAATTAATACAACAGCAAATAGGATAAGATTATTTAGAAAAAAAAATGGTGAATGTAATTCTCTAGGTGATAAGCCTAAAATTAGCACACCTTTTTTTTCTTCTAAAAATGTAAAATAATAACCTTTTAATGCTATTTTGATTGGTAAATGAGAAAAAAGAAAACATTTGTTTACAGCAGTTAGTGTTCTTACTTTCACAAACAAATTATTTCATTAATAAATTCAAAAGTGTTTGTTTATCATTATTTGACCATGTGTATGAATGACTATTTTCATTATGCCATTTTAAATCTAGTTGTCTAATTTATTAAACTTATTTCTAGTTAAATTGTTTAAAAAAAAATAGTTTTAGAAGAATAACGAACAAATACCTATAAGGTTAGTAACATTAGAAAATAATCTAAGATTAATTTATAGAAAGTGAGAATTTTAACTTTTTTATTCTGTTGTAAGACAAGGACTTTTTTAGAAAATTGTGCTGCAAAAGGTTTTAAATTTTGATTGAAATGAAATTAATATTTTATAAAAATATTGATTTAATTAATGAATTGAATGATATGTTTTAGAATTTCAATGATTTATCAATTAGTTTTCTAAATACATCAGACTACCATAAATCCGCACATAATTTACAGATGTAAACAATGAAATTTTCAGTTTAAATATAGGGACATAATTTGACAATTTTATGTAAATTCTATGCATATATTAAACTGTAATTTTCGTTTATACTACTGAATTCAGGCTGTTTCATGAAAGAAAAATAAATTTATTTTATCAAAAATTCAAGATATTAACTGATTTTACTAATAATCAATCTTTTTGCCTGATGTATTTGTGCTATTAATCCAGCTTTTTTTTTTAAATGTTAAGTCTTACTGAACCTGAAATAAGACTTATTTTATGATTTTGATGTGAAATAGTTGTGCACCTTCAATGCAAGTTTTATTGAATAATTTAGGAAAATGGCATCTCATCTTTAATAATGAATAGTTAATTATACATTATTGATTATTTACTTGACCTTTGCTTTTAATAATATAATCATTTTATAAAATTATCTAAACGTTTATTATTTTATTACTTATTTTAATATTTTACTATATTGCAAGCATCCATTATAATTTTGATTGCATTATTAATTACATTCAAATTACTGTTTAAAAAATGTAAACAAAACAAAAACCAAAAATCTGCACAACTTCTGGTCCCAAGGTTTGCGGTGTCTAATGCATTTTTTTGTTATATGCAGGAGTGGGGAACACTCATCATTTTGTTTGCCAGTGGTGAGTGGATATTTACATTTTGAAAAACTGTTGGCAGTAGAGACATTATCAGACACTTTTTTAATCTGGATACTTTTAATTTCCAAATTATTACCATGTAAATATGGTACTAAGTTTTATCTTGCATTATGAGCATACCTCTGTTGTATATATTTCTTAATATTATAGGAAAAAAAAATTATGAAAATGCATTTAAGTAATAGTAATTTTGTCTGTAATTGCTTGCAGTGGCGTAGCTATGTTTTTTGGCGCCCGGGGCCAGAAAGAAATTTTGCGCCCCCACCCCAATATAGATATATAACAATTTCTCTCAATTTGGCGCCCCTAGGCCTCGGCGCCCGGGGCGGACGCCCCCCTTGCCCCCCCTTAGCTACGCCACTGATTGCTTGTGATTTTGTCATAACTATATTTAACTGCATATGTATTGTATATTGCGGGCTGGTGAAATAAATCCTTGGCTGGTAAGATTTTTGAAAAATTCCCTACACCTGGTTATATGTTAATAAACTGAAAACATGCTATAGAATTTGTAGCTATGTATAACAGGGTGGCAACAGATTCTGGAAATCAGGGAAATATTAGGGAACTTTATAAATAAATGCTCAATCAAGGTAATTTTTCTCTCTGTGAAAATATTTGTTTTTACCTTACCAACAACTTTGAATCGTTGCGAAACAGGTCACTATGAAACCAATAAGATGTGATAAAGAGATATAAAGCCATACTGCTGCCAAGCGCTATCTATCTGCATGAAAGCGAAATTGTCCCATAAACCCAAATTTTCAAAAGTTATTTCATTGACGAACATGCAGGTGTGGGGAACACTCATCATTTTGTTTGCCAGTGGTGAGTGGATATTTACATTTTGAAAAACTGTTGGTAGTAGAGACATTATCAGACACTTTTTTAATCTAGATACTTTAAATTTCCAAATTATTACAGTGTAAATATGGTACTAAGCTTTATCTTGCATTATAAGCTTACCTCTGTTGTATATATTTCTTAATATTATGGGGAAAAAAAAAGAATTAAGTAGATGCATTGTAGTAATAGTAATTTCGTCTGTAATTGTGTGTGATTTTGTCATAACTATTTTTAACTGCATATGTGTTGCATATTGCAGGCTGGCGAAATAAATCCTTGGCTGGTAAGATTTTTGAAAAATTCCCTACCCCTGGTTTTATGTCAATAAACTGAAGACATGTTATAGAATTTTTAGCTATGTGTAATAATTAAGCAAATGTTACTAATAAATTCCAACTTTTATGTACCCTTTTTTATTCCCACGATCGGCTCGTCAAGAAATGTTGTCTTAAAAAAAATAGAAAGTGTCCTCAAAAATGATAGAATGAAAATGCACCCCCCTTTTGTTTTAAGGTCTCTCCGAGGAAAGGTATATTAACAAGATGAATATAGATTCTACCATTGCAGAATTCAGTTTCGCATCCGATTAAAAAAAAAAATGGTAGAGGTTTTTAAAAAGGGCGACCCCGTTTAGATTGCAATGAACTAACTTCAGTTTTCTTGTGTTTATAAATATAAGAGCAAACAGAACGGCGTGAAATACCCAATTGAATAGCAATTTCTCTCTGAGACATTGGAATTGCGGAATAATAAAGAGATACAATTTGACGTGCTACTTCTTCATTGACTAGATTAATCAAAAACCGATTTTTTCTTTAGTTTAAACGCTTTTTTATAGACTCTTACAGTGCCTAGAATAGATAGTGTGCCGTTCGTTAGTTAAGAACGCTTTTTTTTGGCCTTGAAAGTAAGGATGCCACGAGGTGGCGCGCATGTCATTACCGACTGGGAATTTTGAAAGCTTTTACCGTTGTGACAGCGACGTATATTGTAAGCAAACGAGAGTTTTTTCTTTAAAGTTTTGATTATGTCTGTTTAAAAAGTATAATGAGTGGAAAGACTAACAAAAAGTATCAGCAAAGGTATTGCTTTGTGCCTGGTTGTCGTACGGGGTATTCTGGAATTAAAAATATTCCTAAATATTCATTATTCAAAGCTCCATCCGATGAGGAAAAAAGGAAACGTTGGGAAAAGTGCATTCCGAGAGCTGATAAACCTTTTAGCGAACATTGCAGTGTTTGTGAATTGCATTTTTGTGATAAATTCATTGAGCGTCATTTTCGTCATACGATAAAAGGAAAGGAAGTATTAATTCTAAGAGAAAGACCAGTTTTGCATCCTGATGCCGTGCCATCAATATTTCCCAACCTGCCAAATTATCTGAGTTTTAATCCTCTCAAGAGACCACCTCCTAAAGATCGCCTAGTTTCCCCACCAAAGAAAAAGCTCAAACCATCTCCAGTTGTGGAAAACAATGAAATTTTACCTAGTGATAATGATCATAATCATAATATATCAATTAATGAACTAACTAGTGTTCATTTGCCAGAATTTTGGACCAAAATATCTTTTAGAAATAACCCATTTTGTATTGGATTTGGTTCATGGAATGATTCACATTACAGCTGAGCAATCCAGATAAAATGGTAATTGTTGAAAAAATAGACGACAGTATTAAATGCACTGTTCGTGTTGGAAGAAGGATAATTAAAACACAGGAATTAGTGAACTCAGTCTCAGATCAAGAAAATATTATAAAAGAGAGTGAAAACATTATTCAGTGTCAAGGTGCTGGACATGTAGATGAGTTTTGTGACATACTTTCAGAACACAAATCTCTAATAATTGAAAATTTCACAGTTTATTGTGAAAAGTGCACTGGTACATCAGTTTCGCAGCAAAGCAGATGCTTGCATTGCAAATTCAAGAGAAAAAACTTGCTTTACAAAAAGACATTAAAAAAAAGAGGGGTAGTGAAAAATAAAAGTACTGTTTTTTTCTAAAAGGTCGTATAAGCGTATAAAAGCAAGGGTGTCTGAATTAAAATCAGATATAAAGGGCATGCATAGAAAGCTCTCAGAGAATGCTGCAAATATGATGGCGATGAAATTAAAAACATTAAGCAAAAAACAACAACTAGCAGTCAGTGAATGTTTTAAAGCATCAGAAAGAAAAAATGTTAAAGGCATGGTCTACAACAAAGAATGGCTATTAGAGTGCATTTTAATGCGTATGAAAAGCCCCAGATTATATGAGTATATGCGAATCAATAAAATTTTAACATTACCTGGCAAGACGTGCATTCAAAAATCAGTTAAATCCTTCTCTAGTAATGGTTTTGGATTTGCAGAAAGACATTTTGATATTTTGAAAGAAAAAGTTTCTGAACTTGATATTTTTCAGAGACATGGATCAATTCAATTTGATGAATTAAAACTTTCTGAAAATTTAAAAGTAAACGCAGATGGTTATGTACAAGGATATGTAGATTATGGGTCTTTTTCATGTGGAAAAAAAGAAAACAAACTATGTGACCATGGATTGGTTATTCTTTTTCAACCGTTTGTTGGCGATTGGATCCAAATTATTGGTGTTTTTGCAACACAAAATAACATGGATGGCAACATGTTAGCAAAAATCCTTCTTCATGCTGTTATCCTTATTGAGAAAAGTGGATTATTTGTTGATAGTATAACCGGAGATGGAGCATCATGGAATCGATCTATGTGGAAAGAGTTTGGAATTGGTGTGACAAAAGAAGGTGAAATAATATGCGAGGTTGTGCATCCATGTGATGAAAAGAGAGTACTTCGTTTCATCTCAGATTTTCCTCACTTGATAAAATGTTTACGAAATACATTTTTACAGTATGGTGAGTTTCATACTCCACATGGTAAAGTTATTCTGCAACAATTAAAGGCTGCTTGGAAATCCTTTGACATTGAGAGTAATGCCAAAAATTTCTAAAGTGCACTTTTTTCCTAATAACTTTGAAAAAATGCGAGTGAATTTGGCCTTTCAGTTATTTGGTGAAGGAATGGTTAAAGGTTTACTTTTTTATAAAGAAAAAGTAGAACAGTTTGGTGATTCCACAGAAACTGTAAATTTTATTCAGAAAATAAACAAACTGATAAAAATTATGACTGCCCATTATCCGAATGAAGCCTCACAGCCCAATTCAGAATCAGAAAATTTCTTGTTGGAATTTTTAGATTTTCTTACTGAATGGGAAAATTTTTGCGAAAGAAATAATGGGAATGGATATATAAGTAAAACAACAAGTATTGGCTTTAAAGTTACAATAAAAAGCACCTTATCATTAATGAAGTACTTGTCCTCTCTTAATTACAAATACTTATTAACAAGTAGATTAAGCCAAGATAAATTGGAGAACTTGTTTAGCATAATAAGGCAATGTAAAGGCTGTAATGATCATCCAACACCAACGGAATTCTTAACCATTGTGGAATGTTTAACATTTTACAACTTAGCTAGACCACCTAAGGGTGGAAATACAAGTGCAAATGTTATAAATGGCTTAATGTCTCCCGAAAATATTTCATTGGTTTCTAATAAAAACAAGGCTCCTTCATTATCTAATCTTATAGATGATCTCATTGAAAGTGGTAAATTGTCTATTGCGGATAATATTGTAAAAGATTTAAAAGATGATTTTTATGATATTCATCTACAACATAGTGATACCAGATTAATTTATCACACAGCAGGATATGTAGTCAGAAAATTTCAGGATAAAACCAAATGTATAGAATGTCACAGTAAACTGAAATCTGACAAAATAAATCTTCCAGAAGATGCAGAGTTCACAAAACAATTTGACTTTTTTATCCATCTAGTTCTTTATTTAAACTTATTTATGAATTAGAAAACAATTTCACAGAATGCTTCAGCAAAAACCCACTTCATCACAATAGCATCTTAGATGTAATGAGTGGATTAGACTTTAAGGATAATTATTTGGTTGGTTGTGCTGAACACAAAAGTGCGCTCACAAAGAAAATTATGAAATTTTTTATCATAACTCGGTTGCACTTTTATGTAAAACAGATAAATAAAAATCGCCCAGAAAAACGACAAAAAGCTAATTGCTTAAAGATACGGCGCGTACAGTAAGTGCATATCAACTTTTACCTATTATATTGTTTAGTGCATTTTTATTTATATTTTTTATGCAGTACACATAAATTTATTTTAAAATATTTATTAAACAACTTTCGATGTACAGTCAGTCTATTTTCTTTTGAATTTGAAATATTTGTAATTGTTTATGCCTACATTGTTTTTGCATATATAATACAAAGAAGGAAAAGAAAAAAAAATGTTTGCAATTTTTTCTTGATAAATTTTATTGGGGTAGATGTGCCAGTAATGGACGGCTTTCTAGTAATAGCGCCTCTGAATATTTTTGGTTCATAAAAAAATGATATATTATTTACCTTTAATTATTTTTTTATTATTTACTATTCATACATAATTCACAAAGAAAAAAATGTTTATAATTTTTTTAAGAATTTTATTTTGTGATTTCCAGCAAGAAAAAGATTTATTTAACATGCAGGCTTTTGTTTTGAAAATACAAAACTAACTTGAGTAATTATTGCTACTGGTAATTTATTTTTAAATAATCATTGGGTGTTTGCATAGTTTTGAAGCTAGTGAACAGTTGTTGATATTTGTAAATAAAGTTAAAGTGAATTTAACCTCTGAATTTATTTTTTAAATTATATACTTTACATACATAATTCACAAAGAAAAAAATGTTTATAGTTTTGATTAAGAATTTTATTTTGTGATTTCCAGTATGAGAAAGATTTATTTAACATACAGGCTTTTGTTTTGAAAATAAAACTTGAGTAATTATTGCTACTGGTAATTTATTTTTAAATAATCATTGGGTGTTTGCATAGTTTTGAAACTAGTGAACAGTTGTTGATATTTGTAAATAAAGCTAAAGTGAATTTAACCTTTGAATTTATTTTTTAAATTATATACTTTACATACATAATTCACAAAGAAAAAAATGTTTATAGTTTTGATTAAGAATTTTATTTTGTGATTTCCAGTATGAAAAAGATTTATTTAACATACAGGCTTTTGTTTTGAAAATAAAACTTGAGTAATTATTGCTACTGGTAATTTATTTTTAAATAATCATTGGGTGTTTGCATAGTTTTGAAACTAGTGAACAGTTGTTGATATTTGTAAATAAAGCTAAAGTGAATTTAACCTTTGAATTTATTTTTTAAATTATATACTTTACATACATAATTCACAAAGAAAAAAATGTTTATAGTTTTGATTAAGAATTTTATTTTGTGATTTCCAGTATGAGAAAGATTTATTTAAAAAATGAGCTTTTGTTTTGAAAATAGCACTAAGTAAATATTGCTATTGGTATTTTTTTTTATTAATATTCATTGTGTGTTTGTATAGCTTTCAAAGTAGTGAACAGTTGTTGATATTTCTAACTAAAGCTAAAGTGAATTCAACCTTTGAATTTATTTTTTAAATTATATATTTTTCATGCATAATTTCACAAAGAAAGAAATGTTTATAGTTTTGATTAAGAATTTTTAATATGTGATTTTCAGTATGAGAAAGTTTTATTTAACATATGACCTTTTGTTTTGAAAATAAAACTAAGTAAATAATGCTATTTGTAAGTTATTTTATAATAAAAATTGTATGTTTGTATAGTTTTTAAAGTAGTGAACAGTTGATTATATTTGTAAATAAAGCTACATGGAATTTAACCTTTGAATTTATTTGTTTTTCATACATAGTTCATACGATAAAGAAAAAAAAAAGATTTTAATAATTTTTAATTTTGGATTTTTATTATATGATGGTCAGTGAATGTGAAAAAGATCCATTTATAAAATATGTCTCTCTTCTAAAATAACAATTTGTCAATAATATATTCATTAGTGAAATATTTCAGACTTGTTTTTATCTAAATATCAGTTAAATGCCTTCTCATACAATATCGAAGTTTAGCAAATTTCCAGTCGCTATTGCAGTCAGCGCCATCTGTTGGAGGCTTTTTTTCGCGTGCATTTTTTTAGTGTCGAACGGCACACTATCTATTCTAGGCACTGTAGTAAAAGGAAATGCAATTTAACAATAAAACGAATGGAATCCCGTCGAATTCGACGAATGAAATGTTTAAAAGACCCGATCGATTTGGTTTTAAAAAAAAGCAAAAGTAATTACATTATTAAATCAATATATAATAAATATATTTACAAAGTAAATGTCAAATTTGCCAGTTACAATTTTGCATTCAAATATTCGCACATCTACAGTTAAAATTGTAATATGAGTGCCGGCGAAATCCAGAAATTTTATTTTATATGCACTCACAGAAAAATAGCTTTATTTTAAAAAAAAAGAAAAAAAAAGTAATATTGGGTACTACTAGGTTATTATAATAATTGGAACAATAAATGAATATAACCGGAGTTCACAAACACAACATTTATTCAGGACGATCACAGACAAAACTGAAACATAGAACAATCTCTCGAGCCGAGTTGAGTAGTCGTGAGTACAAGTTACTTACGTTACATATATGACATCTCCCCTTTTTTTTAAAGCAAAAAATCTGAAAAATACAAATACAATAGTAATTAATAAAATAATAATCAGGTAACATAGTCACTTAAGTAGTATGGTTTTTTAATTAGTCTTCCAAATTTAGAATATGTTTTTATTGGAGATTTAGAGCTATCGGTGTTGGATTGAGTTATTGTAGAAGGTAGAGAGTTCAAATTCGGTGTAGAAGATTTTGGTTCTTTCTCAGAAAGGTTCACATCTGTTGTAGGTTTCTCACAATCTAAAATATTGGATTTATTTTTTATTTCAAAATGTATATTATGAGGACTTTTATGGAGATGCCTTCTGTTTCTCTCTAATACTTGACCATCTTCCTTTAATATGCGATAAGATCGCGGCCTTTCAGAATTTCCTATAACTTTGGCAAGCTGATTTGCTTCTTTCTGGGTACCATCTTTCAAAAATACAACATCATCTTCCCGTAAAGGTTTAAGTAATTTAGAGCCTCTGTCATAATAAGATTTTTGAATCTGTTGTCGAGAAAATAATTTTTGTCGAATTTCATCATATTGGTTAGTACGGAAAAAATCTTCTTTACGTGGCATAATTCCATTAATTTTATGACCAAATAACAATTCTGATGGTGAGGGAATGTTATTGGATATTGGTGTATTTCTGTACTCTAAAAGTGCTAAATATGGGTCTTTATTATCAAAATCAGCTTTTTTGAGCATGTACTTAACAGTCTGCAGATGTCTTTCAACCATTCCATTTGATTGTGGGAATCTAGGACTTGATGTTTTGATCTGAAAATTCCAAGATTTTGCAAAGTTTCTGAATCTTGAACTGTCATACTGCGGACCATTATCAGAATATAGAAGTTTGGGAATGCCAAATCGTGCAAATATACCTTTTAATGCTTTGATGGTAGCAAGACTTGAGATTTCTGTTAATAAAGCTGTTTCAACATATTTACTAAAATAATCTATAACTAGCAAATGTACTCGACCTTGGAAGTGAAACAAATCAGTTCCTAAAACTTCCCATGGGCCATATGGAACTTCTTTTGGCATCAATGGTTCTTTTTGATTTGATTTTCTATATGATAAACATGTTTTACAATTTAATACAAGATCTTCTACTTCTTTTGACATACCAGGCCAAAACAAAATTTCCCGTGCTCTGTTTTTGCATTTTTCAACACCCATGTGCCCATAATGTATACGATTGAGCATATCATTTCTAAGATTTTTTGGAACAACAACACGCGAGTTTTTAAAAACTAAGCCATTTGCAACTGTCAATTCTTCACGAAAACTATAATAAGGCATTGCAATTTCAGGAACTTTAAGTTTATCATCCGGCCATCCTTCCAAAATTAAGTTAGATACAACTTGTAATTCATGATCATTTCGTGTTTCTTTTTGAAAAATTTTAAATTTTTCATTTGACATAGGAATACTTTCAGTAATCATACCAACATATGCCTCGATATCACCTTCAAAAAAGTCGCACGTCTCTTCCAAAAATGATCTAGATAAAGCATCTGCCAAAAACAATTCTTTTCCTGGTTTGTAATAAAGTTTAAAATCATATGGTTGTAAACGTATTCTCATTCTTTGCAATCTAGCAGGGCACTTATCAAAAGGTTTATTAAATATTGCTTCAAGTGGTTTATGATCACTCTCGATTTTAAATGATCTTCCAAAAAGATATTGGTGAAATTTTTCACAACCAAAAACAACAGCTAATGTCTCCTTTTCTATCTGTGCATAGTTTTTCTGAGTATCATTTAAAGCTTTAGATGCATATGCAACTGGTAAATTATTTTGGAGAAGCACTGCTCCTAACCCATCTTTACTGGCATCAACTGACAAGGTGATTGGTTTCGACGCATCAAAATATTGCAGAACCGGATTTTTTGCCAAAATATTTTTTAATTCCAAAAAACATTTATCATGAATAGAATTCCAATTCCATATGTTACCTTTTTTAACTAAATCTCTTAAAATTGCAGTTTTTTGTGAAACATTCGGAATGAATTTTGAAACATATGTAATCATACCTAAAAAAGTTTCTAGTTCTTTAGCGTTATTTGGAGGTTTCATAGCTAAAATTGCTTTAATTTTATCTTCATCAGGCTTAAGACCATCTTTCGAAAATTTGTGTCCTAAATATTTGACTTCTGTTACTCCAATTTTACACTTATTCAAATTAAATTTAATATTTCTTTCACGAGCTTTCTCAAGAACTTTTTTAAGCCTCATATCATGTTCTTTTTTATCTTTTCCCCAAATTAATAAATCATCTATGTAAATTTCTACTCCTTCTTCTCCCCCAAAAACTTCACTAAAACTTCTATGAAACACTTCCGGAGCTGAGCAAATACCATATGGTAACCTTAAAAAACAAAATCTGCCAAATGGGGTGTTAAATGTTGTTAATTTTGAGCTCTCTTCTGATAATTTAATTTGCCAAAAAGCCTTATTAGCATCCAAAATACTAAAAACTTGAGCACCAGCCATTTTAGAAGCAATATCTTCAAATGTTGGAAGATAACAGGAGCCTTATTATCACAATCAACTATTTGAAAATCTACTACTGCTTTTGCACTTTTAGACGTTTCACATATTAAAGAACATTTACCAACAACACTGATTTCTGAACCACTATAATTAGTTAACTTCATGTTTGAATTTTCTATTATACCTTCTTTTAAATTTAATTGTTTAAATTTATGTAATGGTAATACGTTACATTGAGCACCCGTATCTAATTTTACAAATAAATACTTCGAAACATTTACTTTAAGTTTCTCAAACCAATCTTGTTTATTTTTACTCTTATTATTTTTTATAGCTCCTAACACATATTCATTTGAATTATCATTTTGGGATGGTGGAACACTCATGAATTCGTCAGTATCATAACTTCTCAAAATATTAACATTCTTTTTAAATCTACACATATTCGCAAAATGATGCAATTTTTTACAAATAAAACAAGTTTTATTATAAGCAGGGCAAGAATTTTTAAAGTGACACTTACCGCATCTTAGGCATTTCTGTACTCCAAGTTCTGAGTTGTTGTATTTGCGATAATTTTCATTACCATGGAAACGATTCTTCTTTATTCGCGTTTGAAATGAAATAGACGCCCTCTCGCGGACAAAGTCTGAAAAACGAAATAGAACTGATACCGTGAGCATGAAATCAGTGTTTAAAAGGCCGATAAATAAATAAACAGTTCTATAACGCGTGCAACGTTGGGTTCTTTGTATTAAAATTATCTAAAATCAAAATTTTATACACAAAGTTTAGATCTATAATATAAAAAAATACATTTGACTTACTCATGGCAAAATAGCATGACAGCAACACAATGCTTTCATGCTTCAGCTTCTCTAAAGCAATTACTAGATTTTCCAGCATCTACAAATTCTAAAATTGTCGATATTTGTAATTTATCTCCCATAATTAAATAAAAAAGATAAAAAACTGCACTTTAAATAGCTCTTTAAACTGGTTCTATGCTACAGTGCTACAGCATGGAACGTAAACAAACAAACGTAAACAAACGATTATCAGGTCTATTACAACGCCATCTTTCGGTCATTACAAACGCGAATTAGATTTTCATTTTTATTCTCAAAGTTTTTTGATGGCAGACGATTTCTTCCTGCTTTTGGTTTTATTCTAAGTGCTTCCACGGTTTTCTCTTCATTCAGAGTTTTCATCTGTATTTCGGCAATTTCTTGTGTTTTGCACATCTTTATACACTTTTCCAAATTAAGATCAGATTCGCGTAATAGTCTATCCTTCAGCTGTGTATTTTTTATACCACTTATAATTCTATCACGAATTAGACTATCTCTCAGTTCTCCGAAATTACATGTGCTGCAAAGTTTCTTTAAGGAAGTTAAAAATTCATCAAATGTTTCATGAGAATGTTGCGTACGATTAAAAAATAAATGTCTGTCAATTGACTCATTCGACTTCGGAATACAAAAATCTTCAAATTTCTGCATTATTTTAGAGACATCTTTCTTATCTTCTTCTGCAATATCCATCGTATTATATACTTCCAAAGCATCTGTTCCAATTACATGCAATAAAATTGCAACTTGAACTTCCGGCGGTTTTTTATTACTTTCACTCGCTAACATATACAATTCAAATTTTTGTTTCCACTTTTTAAAATTTTCTGCAACATTACCATCCATAGAAAGTGGATTCGGAGGATTTAATCCCGATGTAGCCATTTCTTCAGGTAATAGGAAACAAAAGAAAAATTAAACAGTTAGCATTTTAAATTAAATAATTACCACGGAATCTTCAGTATTTCTCATTTCATAAAAGGCAACGTTCTTTTGAACCGGCTGCGCCATATAATAATTGGAACAATAAATGAATATAACCGGAGTTCACAAACACAACATTTATTCAGGACGATCACAGACAAAACTGAAACATAGAACAATCTCTCGAGCCGAGTTGAGTAGTCGTGAGTACAAGTTACTTACGTTACATATATGACAGTTATCCCATCGACCAAAAAAAATATCACCAAACTATAAGATTAAATGCCAATAATGGATGATCGTGAATGTCACATTCAATGACATTAAATACGATTCATGTGTTTAAAATGTCATTAAGTGATTTTTATTTCGACTTTTTATTAATATTTTTATTAATATTCTACTAATTATTTATTTTTTCGTTATCTAAAATAAAAATTATGTCAATATGTATAATTTGGCTATTAATGTGGCGATTTGTATAATTTGGCGAAATTGGTCGACGGGATAACAGAGTAGTACCTAATATCGTTATGAGTAAAAATACGATGTTTTAAATAGTGACGTCATTTTCTCTTCAAATGTTCTTTAAAAGTTACTGTTTATGAAAAAGGCATCAATAATAATATTGTAATTCCCTTTTATCTGGTTGCTGAATGACATAATTTTCCTCATTTGAAATTTCTCTTATTTTGATTTAGACATTAATTTTTATCATAAATTATTTTCTGTCATTTTATTTACATTATTAATATTATTTCTCAGTAAATATATATTTTTTTTAACTCAATTAGTGCATAATTATACGCAATCATTTTAGAAAATAAATTTTTATTATCGAGAGAAAAGCTAAACTGTGTTGCCACCATTTTGAAGAAATGTCATGAAAAAGCTTTTAAAATTAAAAATAAAATATAAAAATAGAAATAAATTAAAAAAATAATTAAAATGGGCACAACTACAAATAAATAGCTTTCATTTAAAAAAATAATTATCAAAATCGGTTGACTAGAAAATTCAGGGCTGATGACACGACATTTTTAGCTTGTCTGAAAGAAATAGCATCGGATTCTAAAAAGACAGGGCATATGAAAATAAAAATACAGAGTGCTGTAAAAAAATATAAGGAAGTTACCCCCCCCCCCTTTTTTTAAGAGGGCCCTTTGAGGAATGTTAAAAATACAGGCCTAGAAGTGCTCCTATATTTTTCCGCACTGTATGATTATTTTTTTATTTAGGGTGTGAAGTTCTTTAATCCAAATGTAAATTTTCTTTGAGTATATGTACATATATATTATCAATCTCTCATGTAAAGAATTATGAATTTCGTTAATCACTTGTAGCTTATCTACAGAATCGCCAATTCTATCAGTCCTATGCAAAAGAAAAATTATTAACTTCTTCGATTTGTTGTAGCATTGGAAATTTTGTCATTCAAGTGCGAAAAATTATTTTTCTCAATATATCTCCAAAGAAAAATTATAGATTATGTGAAAAAAATTGCAAAATTTATTAATAGATCATCAATAAAAAATAGTCAATGAAATATGGTTTTAAAAAAAAATTCTTCAGTTAGTGCTGACAAAAGAACACAGATTTTTTTAGGACGATGAATTAAAAAATGTCTCTTTCACCAACAGATTGTAATAATCATGAAATGTACGAATCTGCCATTGATAAAAATGCCATTTACTCATAGCAAACTGTCGTACATTTCTTCAATCAAAAAAGCAAAAAATTGTTTTTTTTTTTTTTTTTTTTTTTTTTTTTTTTTTTTTTTCAAATCAGTTAAAACAAAATCTTGCGATTTTGACAATTGGTTGTTGAAAGGATCAGAAAATTTCTCGATCATTCATTTACAAAAATTGCAAATTCCAATAACTTGCTGTTAAAAAAAAAAAAAAAAAAAAAAAAAAAAAAAAAAAAAAAATGTAAATTTTGTCAATTAATTGCTGCTTCTCCCGCCCAAAAAAGTGGATAAGTGTGAGCGCAAATCGCACAGAGGGTTTTGTTTAATATCTCCTTTCAGCCCGGCCTAACCTGAAAGTTAAAATTTTGGTCTGGCCTGAGCTCAGGCCGGCACAAAAAAAGGTTAAAAATTCGACCCGAACCCAGCCCAGCCCAAGTGAATTTCTACAGAACATTGATCTTTATTCTTACGGAAGCCTACAGACCAAAAAAACTTATCTTAGTCTTTTTTTTTTTTAATGTTTATAATCTCCATTTATGCAGAAGTGTCGTAGGCTGCGATATTTACAGTTTTAATGAACCTGTGTTTGTTGTATGTAAATGTTTCACTAATCATTAGTATTATTAATCCATATTCCATGTAATGGAGACATAAAAATCTAAAAAATGATATATGGTAAAAGTAAAATCTTTTAAGATGGAATCCCATTGAAAAGAAAAAAAATGCGTTCCATTCTTAGCAAATGAAAATATTTTTTTTTTTTTTTTAATTCACGTATTGTTGTATTTATTTTGCTTGGATGAACAGTTTAAATGAAATTTGCAGTTTTCAGTATAAAAGAAAATTGCGTCATAATCATGTTTTTTTTCATGTGTTTGATTCTATTTTAAAACACCTAGTAATCTATGATTCTTTAAAAAGAATAAATTCTAAATTGTAGAATAATGACGACTTAAAAGTATATGCCTTTTTTGCAAAATTTTTTGGGCCAAGCCAAATTTTACTGATTTATAAACAGATTTGGCCATGCAGAGGAAAGGAATTTCATACAGGGTGATTCAACAGGAACTGATTATTTTGGTCCATGAAGACTAAGAAGAATGAAATCAGTCTTGGCTTCGTACGGAAAAATACGCTAGGCCCTGCCTGATACTCACAGAAAAAATTTAAGTCCTGACCCGAAAAGATTAATGACTAAGCTCGGCCCAAGTCTTCAGAAGTAAGGCCCGGCCCGAATGCCATTAGTAGAAATCGGCCCGAACCCGGCCCGTGCAGATCTGTAATAAGCATTATTGGTCCGACCCAGGGTTCTTGCTGGCTTTTTACTAACATTAGCGATTTGGCAAATAAGAAATGAAAAGCACTAGCCAAATGAAAAGAAATGTTAGCAATATGGATTCGATGTCAAACACTGAAAAAATCTTTCTTTGGCCCCTTATTGTGTCAGTATTTTTTTTTTTCAATATGTTTTAAAATATCCTAATTTTTTGTAATTGCTTATGAAATAGAAATTTGACCATCCGCCATGTAAACTATTTAAAATAAGTGCATTCTAAATACCTTCTAAAAGTGTAAATGCTTCAGACATTCTTTTTGCAATCTAAATAAAAATTAAAAACTTTTATCTTTGACTTACCATTATGAAAATATACACTGAAAATTGGAATGAAACTTCAGCTCAGATAGAAAAAGATTGACCGGCCAACGATACTTTGCATAAAACTAATAAACAGTATGATAGATGACTAAGTTTAACACAGCATTCCAACAAAAATTTTCCTTTCTTAATGCATAGTATATAGTTTGGGTTTTTACCGACCGACACGACTCCGGCGTATAACTGACAATAGAAAAATACCTATAGCGTAAACTTTTGTATATCTCTAGCTGTTGCTCAGTTAAAAATTAAAAGTGGTCAGCTCGACCCACAGCAAAAAACAGAACTCAACGCGACCAGCAACAAACTATAGTCATCTACCGGACCGAAACCCAACTCGCAGAAAAAAAAAGTAGAAGTTAACTTGATCCACAGCAAAAAGAAGTTAACCGGATCCAAACACAACCCACAGCAAAAAAATATTAGTTAAGCCGACCAGTAGCCTAATCTAGTAGACAACTCGACACGCAGCAAAAAAAAATAGAAGCTAACCTGACCCGCAGTAAAAAGTGAAAGTCAAACAAACCTAAATGCAATCCCCCAGCAAAAATATTAGTTAACACGTTCGCTGCCGCTTACATGAAGATGTGATGATAGTTAATGCCGCACTGTAGAAGTGGGTTCATCCCAGAAGCCGATTTACTTTTTATAACAAAGAATCAGTGAAAGATTTTCCCGCACCAGCGCATGACTGGCTATTGGACATCACGCGCTGGCGTGTGAGTGACCCCTTAACGTTGGTGCCATATTACACACTTTCACGTGAGCGGCAGTGAACATGTTAACCCAACCAACAGCAAAAAGTGGAAGTCAACCAGACCCAAACCCGATCCGCAGCAAAAATAGAAGTTATCCAGACCCAAACCCAACCCACAGTAAAAATAAGAGTCAACCAGACTCAAACCTTACCTGCATAAAAATAGAAGTCAACCGGACACAAATGCAATTCCCAGAAAAAATGAGTTAACCCAACCAGCAGCAAAAAATGGAAGTCAACTGGACCCAAAACCCGATCCGCAACAAAAATAGAAGTCATCAAGACCCAAACCCTACCCACAGTAAAAATAGAAGTCAACCAGAGCCGAACCCGACCTGCAGTGAAGAAATTAGCCTTGACACATGCATCAGATTCGAGTCTCCAAATTTTTTGAAATTGCCCCCCCCCCCCCCCCCTTGAAGACTCTCCAGATCAGCCCTTGAGATTGAAGAAAAAATACAAAATTTTGTCAAAAGATCAAATAAAAAACGCTCATTTCTTCAAAATTTAGCAAAAAGAAGATAAATTTAGTCAAAAGATCATGGATAAACACGAAATAAACCTTAAAGATTGCATAAAAAAATGCAAATTTCATCCAAGGCTTCATAAAAAAATGCGAATTTCGTGAAAGGTTAGCGTAAAAGCACGAATATAGTCAAAAGATCATGGGAAAATGTGCAAATCTTGTCTAAAGTTCACAAAATGCATAAAAAACGCGAAAAATGTGCAAATTTCGTCAAAAGATCTTGAAAAATATTCACATTTTCTCAAAAAAAGCACATTTTGTGGGAGAAAAAAAAAAATGTGACGAATTCGTCAATGAAATAACTTTTGAAAATTTGGGTTTATGGGACAATTTCGCTTTCATGCAGACACATAGCGCTTGGCAACAGTATGGCTTTATATCTCTTTATCACATTTTATTGGTTTCATAGTGACCTGTTTCGCAACGATTCAAAGTTGTTGGTAAGGTAAAAACAAATATTTTCACAGAGAGAAAAATTTCGCTGATTGAGCATTTATTTATAAAGTTCCCTAATATTTCCCTGATTTCCAGAATCTGTTGCCACCCTGTTATACATAGCTAAAAATTCTATAGCATGTTTTCAGTTTATTAACATATAACCAGGTGTAGGGAATTTTTCAAAAATCTTACCAGCCAAGGATTTATTTCACCAGCCCGCAATATACAACACATATGCAGTTAAATATAGTTATGACAAAATCACAAGCAATCAGTGGCGTAGCTAAGGGGGGGCAAGGGGGGCGTCCGCCCCGGGCGCCGAGGCCTAGGGGCGCCAAATTGAGAGAAATTGTTATATATCTATATTGGGGTGGGGGCGCAAAATTTCTTTCTGGCCCCGGGCGCCAAAAAACATAGCTACGCCACTGCAAGCAATTACAGACAAAATTACTATTACTTAAATGCATTTTCATAATTTTTTTTCTATAATATTAAGAAATATATACAACAGAGGTATGATCATAATGCAAGATAAAACTTAGTACCATATTTAAACTGTAATAATTTGGAAATTAAAAGTATCCAGATTAAAAAAGTGTCTGATAATGTCTCTACTGCCAACAGTTTTTCAAAATGTAAATATCCACTCACCACTGGCAAACAAAATGATGAGTGTTCCCCACTCCTGCATATAACAAAAAAATGCAGTAGACACCGCAAACCTTGGGACCAGAAGTTGTGCAGATTTCTGGTTTTTGTTTTGTTTACATTTTTTAAACAGTAACTTGAATGTAATTAATAATGCAATCAAAATTATAATGGATGCTCGCAATATAGTAAAATATTAAAATAAGTAATAAAATAATAAACGTTTAGATAATTTTATAAAATGATTATATTATTGAAAGCAAAGGTCAAGTAAATAATCAATAATGTATAATTAACTATTCATTATTAAAGATGAGATGCCATTTTCCTAAATTATTCAATAAAACTTGCCTTGAAGGTGCACAACTATTTCAAATCAAAATCATAAAATAAGGTAGTCTTATTTCAGGTTTAGTAAGACTTAACATTTAAAAAAAAAAGCTGGATTAATAACACAAATACATCAGGCAAAAAGATTGATTATTAGTAAAATCAGTTAATATCTTGAATTTTTGATAAAATAAATTTATTTTTCTTTCATGAAACAGCCTGAATTCAGTAGTATTAACGAAAATTACAGTTTAATATATGCATAGAATTTATATAAAAATGTCAAATTATGTCCCTATATTTAAAGTGAAAATTTCATTGTTTACATCTGTATATTATGTGCGGATTTACGGTAGTCTGATGTATTTAGAAAACAAAATTTTCAATATAAACTTCAGATAAAAATTAACAAGCAAACAGGTACTAAAGGAAACAAACAGAGAGATGACAAGAATATAAACAGACAGACAGACAAGAATAGGAATGTTTTTAAATTTTAATAAGAAAAGTAACGAAAGAATTGCCACACATTAAATGCATGTTAAATTACTGTAAAAATATTAACTATGCACACCCACATTATTAGGCAATAATACCCCAATAAATGATTTAATTGTTCAATAAAAATAAATATAAAAATGGACAGAAAAAACTGTGCTTACCAAACTTGAAATTTCTTTACTTTGATTGTGGATCCATTTCTTTACAATTCTTTTTTGGCTAGCAAGTAATCACTTTCAAAGCAGAAGAAGAAATTTCACTTGCTGCTTTAGAAGTGACAACCGGCTTCTCCAACTGTTCATTTTACAACTTGAACATTTATTTTGCTAGACATCTATTATCAATTATCTTCTACTGTGGGCTTGCCCCGCCCTCCTAACTTCGGGTTGGTTGCTCCGCCAGCCACCTCGTATAAATACTCTTTCCTCTATCTTACTTTTCATTTCGTCTCCAGCTCTACAGCGGGCCGACGGTTGAGGGATTAAAGGTGTGGTCTTCCCTTATCATTGCTTGGAAAGGCTGTCACCGGTACATAAAAACTTGTGCACCTCGAGATGTCGATATGGCCTTTTGAAAAAGCCTGCAAAATGATCCATTTCATCCAAACCAACAGTTAAGCCCACGTCGACAAACAGAAAGGCGAAAAAAGGCTTTGACAGACGTCGAACGATAGAGAAAAGGCTCTTTCAGAGCCATACAAGTTTTTTATGGATCCTTCTACTTCTATCCTTATTTCACCATGTAGAATTTAACAAAAATAATTCAGATCGGCATTCTGCTAATCTTTCAAAATGTCTTACAATGTCAGAACAGGACAATCCAGAAAACCAGTTTGTTCAATGTGCTTTTTGCAAAGGAAAAATAAGGTCCTTTTCGGGGCCATACAAATAGTTTTTCATTGAGAGTTTCTCTTTCATTCCCCTTCTTTTACTTAGACATTAAATGAAATTACCATGTTAGTTGCATGCGTTCCTCAAACAGCATTTCAAATGTAACTATTTCAGAGGAAATAGAAGTTGTTTCGTACATTACAAAAATGAGATTTCCTTCAATTGTCTTTGAATGCTCATAAAAAATCGTAAATAATCGCCGAATATATAAACGTCAAGAGGATTTTCTTGTAAAAAAGAATTCTTAAACCTAAGGATAAATCTAGCCTAGTGAAAAAGCCCGCAAACCGATCCATTTCATCCAAATCAATTGTTAAGCCGTTATCGAAGAAAAAGTAGGCTTTGACGGACGACACAATGTAAAAAAAATTAAAGGCTCTTTTCAGAGCCATACAAATTTTGTGTGGGTACTCCTCCTTGTGCCCTTATTTCCCCACAGAAATGATCATGTTAGCTCGACACTTTCCTCGTTTTTGCGTCTCAGTATCGATGATATTATTTAAAAATGATTTCACATAAATATATTCATAAAAATGTCTAATTAATTAACAGGCATATGAGAGATGTTTACAAATGATTATTTTTCTGATACCAGATGGCGCCACTCATCAAACATTAGTAAATTTAATGTTTAAATTTAAAATAGTATAAATCTGATATAAAAATATTTAATCAGATAAATCATAATCATACTTTTTACATAAGTATATCAAATTAAAGAGAAGATGATTCAGAAGAAAGGTTTTTATTCTTAATATGAAACTTTCTGAATGCCGCTTAAGAATGGAATCCTTTCGGAAAAAGTCTAAAAGAAGTGATTTCATCGGTGGCATTTAAAATGGTCGGTTTGTAAAAAGACAAAGCTCGCAAACGGAGAATGTTTTTCTTTTTTTTAAAAAAAATTTTTCTTAAGATAACGGAGAGAAATGAAGTATATAATGAACGTCTTCATTCTTGTTGTTAAGACTGTAAGTGAAATTTAAAAAAATTACAGAAATTTGAGAAAGAGTTTTTTTTTTTCATTCAATGTAACTATAGTAAATTATTTTCAATGTAACTACATTATTTTGTATTATGAAATCGTGTGGTCATGAAAATGGCATTTTATTTAATCAATATTTTTTCCTTTTGTAAGCTTCTCATCACACTCGTTTTCCATGCATTCCGAATTATGAATGTCTTTTAGTACTAAACTACGTCTAAATTTTTTCTGTGTGGTTCCTGAAAGTGCCTTTTTTAAAAAAATTTTCGCTTCGACTAGCTGTTGTCCTTGTTCATTTTACAACTTGAACATTTCTTTTGCCAGACTTCTATTTTCAATTATCTTCTACTGCGGGTGCTTAATACAAACACATCAAACGGTTTCTAAAGGCCGTAAATTCCGAATCTTGAGGTAGTCATCATTGAACGGAAAGCAAAAATAAAGCGACACGTTGCTTAGTTTCTGAATTTAAAAAAGGCTCTTTTCAGGGCCATAAAAATATCCTGTATGTTTGCAAATAAAGGTGCATGATTTAAGAGGTGTTTAAGAACATTTATAAATAAATTTGCAATATGAAAGTGTGTGATCATGAATGTGTCACTTTTTTTATAAAAAAAATTTATCCTTTGGTATCTCCCCTTTACAATGTTTTGTCACGTACTTCCGATTTATGAATTTGTTTATTTTACTAAACTGTAATTCTAATTTTTTTTTTTTTTTTTTTTTTTTTTTTTTTTTTTTTTTACCATCTTACCAGTACGCTCGAAATTTCTATTTTCACCCTGGCTGATTAAGCCACCAACCCATAAAAAAGAATACAGGGTCGGAATTTTTTTTAAAGGCCTCTTCTAAAGTCATTCAAAATATTTCTTAATAAATAACTTTGACTATATTTTTAATATTTTTACTGATATCATTGTATAAGCGAGAATATAGTCAATAAAAAATCTGTTGGTATGACAGAAACTCATATCCGATTTCTGACTACAGCAACGGGCAAATTTGATTTGCTGCTTTTCAAGCTACGTGATTGGCTATTTATACTGGTAGGCGGATCTTCTTAATCTTTATAAAAGACAACGCTCCAATTGTCAGACATGCAACTTTTATTGTAGTTTTAGGCAAAATGCGAGTTAAAATTTTCAATGGTAAACGGCAGTCGAGATCTAGGAGGGCCGGTACATTGTTTCCTGTCGGCCGTATTCACAGAGTCTTGAGAAAGGGCAAGTACCCGTGTAAGCGGGTGTTGCCTGTAAAATCAACTTCTCCTGTGTTTCTCGCAGCTGTTCTCGAATACTTAACCGGTGAAATTATATATTATGCCGGTAAGCTTGCGAGAGACCAGGAGAACCACAAAATAAGCCCTAGACATCTTCAACTTGCAATTCAAAATGATTCAGAGATTAGGGAACTTCTGGACGTCATAACAATCGCACGACTCAGCGATAGTTTCCAATCTCTGACACTGTCTTGTATCCTCAATAACGAGGAAAGAAAGTCATGAATTGATCTAGTTCTATGACAATCGATGAAAGGCCCTTTTCAGGGCCATACAAATTTTTTTCCAAGAATAAACCTCTTAATACTCTCTCCTGTGATATTCACGGGTTACGTTCTTTACGGCTTTTATTCGGAATATTTTGGTTCCCACCAATATCGTAAGCCACTGTTATTCTCTTTCTTCTGGTATTATTTTACATATCATTAAATAAAATGAGCATTTCTTTTTAAGAAGAAATGGTGGGAATAATCATGATTAATTTTTTAGCCGTAATTCAATGTGGTCATTATGGGGGTAAAAGCCGAACATTTCGAGTTCGGTAAAAACAGTTACTTACAAAAAAAATTACGTCAAAACTTTTTTAATTTTTTGTTTTCAGATTTCTTTCACCTGCTTGCAAATTAAAAAAAAGAAATAAAGGCTCGACATAAAAAGAAATGCTTGTTGCAACAAAATAAAGAAAGTCAATGATCCACATATCAAAGGTTTTTCCATGATTCTTCCCTTACCTAACCTTGTAATTAATACGATAAATACATATTTTTGCCTGTATTTGAAATCTATACTTTTGAATACTTTTGATTGAGTACTGTAAAGTACTATTTAATATATAAGTATTATTTTGTAACATAAAATTTTGTGGTCGTTAAAGTGTAATTTTTGTAATAAACAATTTTACATTTTTGTATCTCTCCATTAAAATGTAAAACAATTTCTAAACGCGGGAAATTCACAAACTTCAGGCTGCCTTATTTAAAAGGAAAGGAGAAATAAATATACACATTGCTTAATTTCTGAGTTAAAAAAGGCCCTTTTAAAGGCCATACAAATATCTATACTTTTTGTGAATAAAGGTGCATAATTTAAAGCGTTTAAAAACACATACGAATGATAAATACTGTGAATCCTTTAAAATTTTAATAAAAATTTTAATTTTACTTAAGAAAGGTGTTATAATAAAAATAAAATACTTAGACATGTTTCAGAACCGTCAAATAAATTCCATAATCATAATATAAATAAAATAAAATTGTCAATGTACTTTATTTTTATTATAACACCTGTATTACCTAAAATTAAAATTTTTATTAAAATGTTTATATAAAAGGTGAATATTTTAAAATCTCATGATTAAAAAAATCATTTGAATTTAGATAACTTTTTATCCTTTAAAATTTTTCATTCAAAATTTATTTTCTTTTTCCTTTTCAAAAATAAATATTAAAAAAAAATGGTGGCATATTTTAGAATATTATTCGAAATTTTCTATAACAAATCGTTAAACTATTTATATCTTGCGTATTTCTCTTTTAATAATTAAATAGTTATATTGGTATATAATGTTAGTAAATTTAATAAAGTTTTACTTTTTTCACTTAAATTCTTGATGTGATTTTAACACAGATGTTAATAATTTATTTCACTGTTATTCATTTATCTATCCTTATTATTCATACGTTAAATACATCTTTCTGTCTATATTTGGAATCTAACAACTGAATACTTTAGAGTGGATACAGTAAAATTATTTTCAATGTAACTACATTATTTTGTAATATGAAATCGTGTGGTCATGAAAATGACATTTTATGAACAAAAAAAATACTATGACAAAAAAAATATTATTGATTAACAATAATATTTTTTTTGTAAGCTTCTCATCACACTCATTTTCCATGCATTCCGAATTATGAATGTCTTTTAGTTACTAAACTACAACTCTAAAATTTTTTCTGTGTGGTTTCTGAAAGTGCCTTTTGTTTTTGTAATTTTCGCTTCGACTAACTGTTGTCCTTGTTCATTTTACAACTTGAACATTTATTTTGCTAGACATCTATTTTCAATTATCTTCAACTGTGGCTTGCCCCGCCCTTATAACTTCGGATTGGTTGCTCCGCCAGCCAACCTGTATAAATTCTCTTTCCTCTATCTTACTTTTCATTTCGTCTCCAGCTCTACGGCGGGCAGACGGTTGAGGGATTAACGGTGTGGGCTTCCCTTATCATTGCCTGGAAAGGCTGCCACCGGTACATAAAAACTTGTGAATCGAGCTGTCGACATGGCCTTTTGAAAAAGCCTGCAAGATGATCCATTTCATCAAAACCAACAGTTAAGCCCACGTCGACAAAGAGAAAGGCAAAAAAATAGGCTTTGACGGATGTGGAACGATAAAGAAAAGGCTCTTTTCAGAGCCATACAAATTTTTTAATTTTTTAAAATTTAACACAAATAAATCAGATCGGCATTTTGCTAATCTTTCAAAATGTCTTACAATGTCAGAACAGGACAATCCAGAAAACCAGTTTGTTCAATGTGCTTTTTGCAAAGGAAAAATAAGGCCCTTTTCGGGGCCATACAAGTAGTTTTTCATTGAGAGTTTCTCTTTCATTCCCCTTTTTTTACTTAGACATAAAATGAAATTACCATGTTAGTTGCATGCGTTCCTCAAACAGCATTTCAAATGTAACTATTTCAGAGGAAATAGAGGTAGTTTCGTCCATTACAAAAATGAGATTTCCTTCAATTGTCTTATTAAAGGAATGCTCATAAAAAAATCGTAAATAATCGCCGAATATATAAACGTCAAGAGGTTTTTCTTGTAAAAAAGAATTCTGAAACCTAAGGATAAATCTAGCCTAGTGAAAAAACCCGCAAACCGATCTATTTCATCCAAACCAATTGTTAAGCCGTTGTCGAAAAAAAAGTAGGCTTTGAAGGACGACACAAAGTAAAAAAAATTAAAGGCTCTTTTCAGAGCCATACAAATTTTGTGTGGGTACTCCTCGTTGAGCCCTTACTTCACCACATAAATGTTAACAGAAATGATCATATTAGTTCGAAACTTTCCTCGTTTTTGCATCTCAGTATCGATTACATTATTTAAAAATGATTTCACATAAATATATTCATAAAAATGTCTAATTAATTAACAGGCATATGAGAGATGTTTACAAATGATTATTTTTCTGATACCAGATTGCGCCACTCATCAGATATTAGTAAATTTAATGTTTAAATTTAAAATAGTATATATCTGATATAAAAATATTTAATCAGATTAATCATAATCGTACTTTTTACATAAGTATATCAAATTAAAGAGAAGATGATTAAGAAGAAAGGTTTTTATTCTTAATATGAAACTTTCTGAATGCCGCTTAAGAATGGAATCCTTTCGGAAAAACTCTAAAAGAAGTGATTTCATCGGTGGCATTTAAAATGGTCGGTTTGTAAAAAGACAAAGCTCGCAAACGGAGAATGTTTTTCTTTAAAAAAAAATTTTTTTTCTTAAGATAACGGAGAGAAATGAAGTATATAATGAACGTCTTCATTCTTGTTGTTAAGACTGTAAGTGAAATTTAAAAAAATTACAGAAATTTAAGAAAGAGTTTTTTTTTTTCATTCAAAGTAACTACAGTAAATTATTTTCAATGTAACTACATTATTTTGTATTATGAAATCGTGTGGTCATGAAAATGGCATTTTATTTAATCAATAATTTTTTCTTTTGTAAGCTTCTCATCACACTCGTTTTCCATGCATTCCGATTTATAAATGTCTTTTAGTACTAAACTACAAGTCTAAATTTTTTCTGTGTGGTTCCTGAAAGTGCCTTTTTTTTTTTTTTTCGCTTCGACTAGCTGTTGTCCTTGTCAATTTTACAACTTGAACATTTCTTTTGCCAGACTTCTATTTTCAATTATCTTCTACTGCGGGTAATTAATACACACACATCAAACGGTTTCTAAAAGCCGTAAATTCCGAATCTTCAGGTTGTCATGATTGAACGGAAAGCAAAAATAAAGCCACACGTTGCTTAGTTTCTGAATTAAAAAAAGGCTCTTTTCAGGGCCATAAAAATATCGTGTATGTTTGCAAATAAAGGTACATGATTTAAGAGGTGTTTAAGAACACTTATAAATAATAAAGACTGTTTTTTTTTTGGGGGGGGGGTTAAATTTATTTTCTTTTTCCTACATGAAAATACACATTTTTTTAAATACCTAGGAATAAGCCTTTTTTAATAGCTGAGAATAGCGTTTAAAATCTTTTACTACTATTCGTATCTTACTTATTTCTGTTTTAATAATTAATTGACTATAATGACTATATTGACTAATTGACTATATTAGATTATTAAATTTAATGCAGTTTTACATTTTTCACTTAATTTCTTAGTGAGATTTAACACAGGTGATAATAGTTTATTGAACGGTTATTCATTTACGTATCCCTATTATTCATGTGGTAAATATAACTTTGTGTCAATGTTTCAAACATAACTATTGAATACTTTAGAGTGACAAGTGTAAAATTATTTTCTATGTAATTTCACTAATTTGCAATATGAAAGTGTGTGATCATGAATGTGTCACTTTTTTTTATAAAAAATTTATCCTTTGGTATCTCCCCTTTACAATGTTTTGTCACGTACTTCCGATTTAGGAATTTGTTTATTTTACTAAACTGAAATTCTATTTTTTTTTTTTTTTTTACCATCTTACCACTACGCTCCAAATTTCTATTTTCACCCTGGCTGATTAAGCCGCCAACCCATAAAAATGAATACAGGATCGGAATTTTTTTTAAAGGCCTCTTCTAAAGTCATTCAAAATATTTCTTACTAAATAACTTTGACTATATTTTTACTGATATCATTGTATAAGCGAGACTAAAGTCAATAAAAAATCTGTTGGTATGACAAAAACTCATATCCGATTACAGACTACAGCAATGGGCAAACTTGATTTGCTGCTTTTCAAGCTACGTGATTGGCTATTTATACTGGTAGGCGGATCTTCTTAATCTTTATAAAAGACAGCGCTCCAATTGTCAGACATACAACTTTTATTGTAGTTTTAGGCAAAATGCGAGTTAAAATTTTCAATGGTAAACGGCAGTCGAGATCTAGGAGGGCCGGTACATTGTTTCCTGTCGGCCGAATTCACAGAGTCTTGAGAAAGGGCAAGTACCCGTGTAAGCGGGTGTTGCCTGTAAAATCAACTTCTCCTGTGTTTCTCGCAGCTGTTCTCGAATACTTAACCGGTGAAATTATATATTATGCCGGTAAGCTTGCGAGAGACCAGGAGAACCACAAAATAAGCCCTAGACATCTTCAACTTGTAATTCAAAATGATTCAGAGATTAGGGAACTTCTGGACGTCATAACAATCGCACGACTCAGCGATAGTTTCCAATCTCTGACACTGTCTTGTATCCTCAATAACGAGGAAAGAAAGTCATGAATTGATCTAGTTCTATGACAATCGATGAAAGGCCCTTTTCAGGGCCATACAAATTTTTTTCCAAGAATAAACCTCTTAATACTCTCTCCTGTGATATTCACGGGTTACGTTCTTTACGGCTTTTATTCGGAATATTTTGATTCCCACCAATATCATAAGCCACTGTTATTCTCTTTCTTCTGGTATTATTTTACATATCATTAAATAAAATGAGCATTTCTTTTTAAGAAGAAATGGTGGGAATAATCATGATTAATTTTTTAGCCGTATATCAATGTGGCCATTATGGGGGTAAAAGCCGAACATTTCGAGTTCGGTAAAAACAGTTACTTACAAAAAAAATTACGTCAAAACTTTTTTAATTTTTTGTTTTCAGATTTCTTTCACCTGCTTGCAAATTAAAAAAAAAAGAAATAAAGGCTCGACATAAAAAGAAATGCTTGTTGCAACAAAATAAAGAAAGTCAATGATCCACATATCAAAGGTTTTTCCATGATTCTTCCCTTACCTAACCTTGTAATTAATACGATAAATACATATTTTTGCCTGTATTTGAAATCTATACTTTTGAATACTTTTGATTGAGTACTGTAAAGTACTATTTAATATATAAGTATTATTTTGTAACATAAAATTTTGTGGTCGTTAAAGTGTAATTTTTGTAATAAACAATTTTACATTTTTGTATCTCTCCATTAAAATGTAAAACAATTTCTAAACGCGGGAAATTCACAAACTTCAGGCTGCCTTATTTAAAAGGAAAGGAGAAATAAATATACACATTGCTTAATTTCTGAGTTAAAAAAGGCCCTTTTAAAGGCCATACAAATATCTATACTTTTTGTGAATAAAAGTGCATAATTTAAAGCGTTTAAAAACACATACGAATGATAAATACTGTGAATCCTTTAAAATTTTAATAAAAATTTTAATTTTACTTAAGAAAGGTGTTATAATAAAAATAAAATACTTTGACATGTTTCAGAACCGTCAAATAAATTCCATAATCATAATATAAATAAAATAAAATTGTCAATGTACTTTATTTTTATTATAACACCTGTATTACCTAAAATTAAAATTTTTATTAAAATGTTTATATAAAAGGTGAATATTTTAAAATCTCATGATTTAAAAAATCATTTGAATTTAGATAACTTTTTATTCCTTAAAATTTTTCATTCAAAATTTATTTTCTTTTCCCTTTTCAAAAATAAATATTAAAAAAAAATGGTGGCATATTTTAGAATATTATTCGAAATTTTCTATAACAAATCGATAAACTATTTATATCTTGCGTATTTCTCTTTTAACAATTAACTAGTTATATTGGTATATAATGTTAGTAAATTTAATAAAGTTTTAATTTTTTCACTTAAATTCTTGATGTGATTTTAACACAGATGTTAATAATTTATTTCACTGTTATTCATTTATCTATCCTTATTATTCATACGTTAAATACATCTTTCTGTCTATATTTGGAATCTAACAACTGAATACTTTAGAGTGACTACAGTAAAATTATTTTCAATGTAACTACATTATTTTGTAATATGAAATCGTGTGGTCATGAAAATGACATTTTATTCAATCAATAATATTTTCTTTTGTAAGCTTCTCATCACACTCATTTTCCATGCATTCCGAATTATGAATGTCTTTTAGTTACTAAACTACAACTCTAAAATTTTTTCTGTGTGGTTTCTGAAAGTGTCTTTTGTTTTTGTAATTTTCGCTTCGACTAACTGTTGTCCTTGTTCATTTTACAACTTGAACATTTATTTTGCTAGACATCTATTTTCAATTATCTTCAACTGTGGCTTGCCCCGCCCTTATAACTTCGGATTGGTTGCTCCGCCAGCCACCCCGTATAAATTCTCTTTCCTCTATCTTACTTTTCATTTCGTCTCCAGCTCTACGGCGGGCAGACGGTTGAGGGATTTACGGTGTGGGCTTCCCTTATCATTGCCTGGAAAGGCTGCCACCGGTACATAAAAACTTGTGAATCGAGCTGTCGACATGGCCTTTTGAAAAAGCCTGCAAGATGATCCATTTCATCAAAACCAACTGTTAAGCCCACGTCGACAAAGAGAAAGGCAAAAAAATAGGCTTTGACGGATGTGGAACGATAAAGAAAAGGCTCTTTTCAGAGCCATACTAATTTTTTAATTTTTTAAAATTTAACACAAATAAATCAGATCGGCATTTTGCTAATCTTTCAAAATGTCTTACAATGTCAGAACAGGACAATCCAGAAAACCAGTTTGTTCAATGTGCTTTTTGCAAAGGAAAAATAAGGCCCTTTTCGGGGCCATACAAGTAGTTTTTCATTGAGAGTTTCTCTTTCATTCCCCTTTTTTTACTTAGACATAAAATGAAATTACCATGTTAGTTGCATGCGTTCCTCAAACAGCATTTCAAATGTAACTATTTCAGAGGAAATAGAGGTAGTTTCGTCCATTACAAAAATGAGATTTCCTTCAATTGTCTTATTAAAGGAATGCTCATAAAAAAATCGTAAATAATCGCCGAATATATAAACGTCAAGAGGTTTTTCTTGTAAAAAAGAATTCTTAAACCTAAGGATAAATCTAGCCTAGTGAAAAAACCCGCAAACCGATCTATTTCATCCAAACCAATTGTTAAGCCGTTGTCGAAAAAAAAGTAGGCTTTGAAGGACGACACAAAGTAAAAAAAATTAAAGGCTCTTTTCAGAGCCATACAAATTTTGTGTGGGTACTCCTCGTTGAGCTCTTACTTCACCACATAAATGTTAACAGAAATGATCATATTAGTTCGAAACTTTCCTCGTTTTTGCATCTCAGTATCGATTACATTATTTAAAAATGATTTCACATAAATATATTCATAAAAATGTCTAATTAATTAACAGGCATATGAGAGATGTTTACAAATGATTATTTTTCTGATACCAGATGGCGCCACTCATCAGATATTAGTAAATTTAATGTTTAAATTTAAAATAGTATATATCTGATATAAAAATATTTAATCAGATTAATCATAATCGTACTTTTTACATAAGTATATCAAATTAAAGAGAAGATGATTATGAAGAAAGGTTTTTATTCTTAATATGAAACTTTCTGAATGCCGCTTAAGAATGGAATCCTTTCGGAAAAAGTCTAAAAGAAGTGATTTCATCGGTGGCATTTAAAATGGTCGGTTTGTAAAAAGACAAAGCTCGCAAACGGAGAATGTTTTTCTTTTTTAAAAAAAAATTTTTTTCTTAAGATAACGGAGAGAAATGAAGTATATAATGAACGTCTTCATTCTTGTTGTTAAGACTGTAAGTGAAATTTAAAAAAATTACAGAAATTTAAAAAAATTACAGAAATTTAAGAAAGAGTTTTTTTTTTCATTCAAAGTAACTACAGTAAATTATTTTCAATGTAACTACATTATTTTGTATTATGAAATCGTGTGGTCATGAAAATGGCATTTTATTTAATCAATAATTTTTTCTTTTGTAAGCTTCTCATCACACTCGTTTTCCATGCATTCCGATTTATGAATGTCTTTTAGTACTAAACTACAAGTCTAAATTTTTTCTGTGTGGTTCCTGAAAGTGCCTTTTTTTTTTATTTTCGCTTCGACTAGCTGTTGTCCTTGTCAATTTTACAACATGAACATTTCTTTTGCCAGACTTCTATTTTCAATTATCTTCTACTGCGGGTAATTAATACACACACATCAAACGGTTTCTAAAAGCCGTAAATTCCGAATCTTCAGGTTGTCATGATTGAACGGAAAGCAAAAATAAAGCCACACGTTGCTTAGTTTCTGAATTAAAAAAAGGCTCTTTTCAGGGCCATAAAAATATCCTGTATGTTTGCAAATAAAGGTACATGATTTAAGAGGTGTTTAAGAACACTTATAAATAATAAAGACTGTTTTTTTTTGGGGGGGGGGGGTTAAATTTATTTTCTTTTTCCTACATGAAAATACACATTTTTTTAAATACCTAGGAATAAGCCTTTTTTAATAGCTGAGAATAGCGTTTAAAATCTTCTACCACTATTCGTATCTTACTTATTTCTGTTTTAATAATTAATTGACTATAATGTTATATTAGATTATTAAATTTAATGCAGTTTTACATTTTTCACTTAATTTCTTAGTGAGATTTAACACAGGTGATAATAGTTTATTGAACGGTTATTCATTTACGTATCCCTATTATTCATGTGGTAAATATAACTTTGTGTCAATGTTTCAAACATAACTATTGAATACTTTAGAGTGACAAGTGTAAAATTATTTTCTATGTAATTTCACTAATTTGCAATATGAAAGTGTGTGATCATGAATGTGTCACTTTTTTTTATAAAAAATTTATCCTTTGGTATCTCCCCTTTACAATGTTTTGTCACGTACTTCCGATTTAGGAATTTGTTTATTTTACTAAACTGAAATTCTAATTTTTTTTTTTTTTTTTTTTTTTTTTTTTTACCATCTTACCACTACGCTCCAAATTTCTATTTTCACCCTGGCTGATTAAGCCGCCAACCCATAAAAATGGTCGGAATTTTTTTTAAAGGCCTCTTCTAAAGTCATTCAAAATATTTCTTACTAAATAACTTTGACTATATTTTTACTGATATCATTGTATAAGCGAGACTAAAGTCAATAAAAAATCTGTTGGTATGACAAAAACTCATATCCGATTACAGACTACAGCAATGGGCAAACTTGATTTGCTGCTTTTCAAGCTACGTGATTGGCTATTTATACTGGTAGGCGGATCTTCTTAATCTTTATAAAAGACAGCGCTCCAATTGTCAGACATACAACTTTTATTGTTGTTTTAGGCAAAATGCGAGTTAAAATTTTCAATGTTAAACGGCAGTCGAGATCTAGGAGGGCCGGTACATTGTTTCCTGTCGGCCGTATTCACAGAGTCTTGAGAAAGGGCAAGTACCCGTGTAAGCGGGTGTTGCCTGTAAAATCAACTTCTCCTGTGTTTCTCGCAGCTGTTCTCGAATACTTAACCGGTGAAATTATATATTATGCCGGTAAGCTTGCGAGAGACCAGGAGAACCACAAAATAAGCCCTAGACATCTTCAACTTGCAATTCAAAATGATTCAGAGATTAGGGAACTTCTGGACGTCATAACAATCGCACGACTCAGCGATAGTTTCCAATCTCTGACACTGTCTTGTATCCTCAATAACGAGGAAAGAAAGTCATGAATTGATCTAGTTCTATGACAATCGATGAAAGGCCCTTTTCAGGGCCATACAAATTTTTTTCCAAGAATAAACCTCTTAATACTCTCTCCTGTGATATTCACGGGTTACGTTCTTTACGGCTTTTATTCGGAATATTTTGATTCCCACCAATATCGTAAGCCACTGTTATTCTCTTTCTTCTGGTATTATTTTACATATCATTAAATAAAATGAGCATTTCTTTTTAAGAAGAAATGGTGGGAATAATCATGATTAATTTTTTAGCCGTATATCAATGTGGTCATTATGGGGGTAAAAGCCGAACATTTCGAGTTCGGTAAAAACAGTTACTTACAAAAAAAATTACGTCAAAACTTTTTTAATTTTTTGTTTTCAGATTTCTTTCACCTGCTTGCAAATTAAAAAAAAAAAGAAATAAAGGCTCGACATAAAAAGAAATGCTTGTTGCAACAAAATAAAGAAAGTCAATGATCCACATATCAAAGGTTTTTCCATGATTCTTCCCTTACCTAACCTTGTAATTAATACGATAAATACATATTTTTGCCTGTATTTGAAATCTATACTTTTGAATACTTTTGATTGAGTACTGTAAAGTACTATTTAATATATAAGTATTATTTTGTAACATAAAATTTTGTGGTCGTTAAAGTGTAATTTTTGTAATAAACAATTTTACATTTTTGTATCTCTCCATTAAAATGTAAAACAATTTCTAAACGCGGGAAATTCACAAACTTCAGGCTGCCTTATTTAAAAGGAAAGGAGAAATAAATATACACATTGCTTAATTTCTGAGTTAAAAAAGGCCCTTTTAAAGGCCATACAAATATCTATACTTTTTGTGAATAAAAGTGCATAATTTAAAGCGTTTAAAAACACATACGAATGATAAATACTGTGAATTAGGGTGGAGCGAAAAAAAATTTTTTTTGAAAATCAAAAACGGGTAGGTGCCAAAAGTTGCCTTTATACTAGTACATCAACTGTGTGAAATTTTAGCGCTGAAAAAAAATGGCTTGAGTCTGCGCTTTTGCTCCAAAAATCGAAATTTTGGGTAAAATTTGTCATTTTTTGACATTTTTTCAAAAAAATTAAAAAATTCCTACAGAGTTGGTTAGTATTTAAAAGTGTTGCTTAGATCTTTATATTTATCTGCTTAACATATTTAAACTATAAAACAATATCTGTAGTCTGTATAATTTGAATAAATCTGACAACTTTTTGTGAAAAATCAGCGTTAACCTCTCTATTGGAGCATACAACGAAATGTTGTTTTGAATGCATTTCTTACCTATTTGCTTTCAGAACTACTGTGTATATAACTCATAGGGGTGGTTGCATTATCCCACCCGTCTCAACCATCCAATCATTTAGGCCCAGTGTTTTATTTATGTATTGAATTGTTATTTTTTCCCCGAAGACGAGTATAAGTTTTCTATATATCAAAGTAATTTATCTCTTCTTTATATTCACTGACTTTGGAGGATTTGGATAATGCTAGGGTGACCTACTGCACGTATATTTTTATACCATGTATAACAGAACAGGAGCTGAGCAATGTATTGGGTATGTTCTTAATTGAACCTATTCAGCAGTCTATTATCTTCATTAAAATTTCATGCAATTAGTACATTATTACTGGAAGTCTAGTCTAGTAATTTCTATTAAGATTTTAGATCTATTATTTAGGTGTGTAGTACATTTGGTATAAAACATACCGCGGTATAAACTTGGATTATACATTTTGTGAGTGAACATATAAACGCTGATTGACAATCTGTGCTTATATAAAGCGGAAAATTTTATTAACTTTATGAGCTGTTTTTTGTGTGAGATGTTTTCTAAATTCTTATTCCCCATTCTTTCTGAGAAATAGCTTTCCTTATGAATTATCTTTGCAATCTCCGACAGAAATTTCTTGTCTGTTCTGAGTATCTTTTTCTCAATTTGAGAAAATAATTTTTCAAAATTATTCTCTATTTTATAAAAAAAATTGCAATAGGAAGTGAATAGTACGCAGACAAAGATTTTCCTTATTGATCCGGTGAATCCATGTAGCTTAAAACGTTTTATATCGACTTCTCAAATAATTGACGCAGAGGAAATTCACTGGAGTTGAAGTAGCGAATGATTCAATATTATACACAATTCTAAGCTTATTCCATGCAAAATGGTTCACAGTGACAAATAAAATTCTCCTAATTTTAAATGAGCACTTATAGTCGATTAGAATCCGTACATTTCCTCATAAAAGTATTATGCATTATAAGTTTATGCCCAGGACATTTCACCATCAAATGTTGTCCGCTCATAAAAAGGGGATCTAAAAGTTAATAGGAAATTACCTAGATACGAAAACACTTAGAAAACGGCATAAAACTAATGCAAAAGAAAAAGTTATTTACAACAGCGGTTGCTTTACACATGGTGAACAAATATTATTTGCAATTCTCTCTGACGATCACCATCACATGAAACAGCTCGCATCTCAACATATAAAAAATGCAAAAGTAGAATAAACGATGGCATACTTATAGTTGAAATATCTGAAATCATCTTTGAAGCAAATCATTACGTAAAAAAATACAATTGACTGAAAAAATGTTGTGGTAACAGAAATTCCAATCACTATTCATCAACTGAATGTAATTTAGATAAATATAATAGATGGCCGAATAGATCCCTTTAATAATATTCCCGTGCATTACTCTGCTTGTCATTTTTTTTTTGTATAAACTGTAAAAATATACATGAAGATAGTTACAGCAGCATGTGGATGCAAAGAACAGATAAACAAGATGGAAGCACCGAAAACATGCCAAATTTTTATAAAGAAAATCACAAATCAATGTATAAATAAAACACTGTACTAAGATGATCGAATAGTTGGGCCGGGTGGTATAGGAAATATAGCCACCTCCACGACGCATGTCCAAGGTAGTTTTGAAAACAAGACCTGTATTAAAAACAATAATTCGTTGTATGACCCAATAGAGTGGTAATGCTGTTTTCTTACTAAAAGTTGTCTGTTTTGCTCCAGCTATAGGGAATAAACATATTGTTTTATAATTTAAATATGTTAAGCAGATAAATATAAAGGTTTAAGCAACACTTTTAAATACTAACCAGCTCTGTAGGAATTTTTTAATTTTTTTGAAAAAATGTCAAAAAATGACAAATTTTACCCAAAATTTCGATTTTTGGAGCAAAAGCGCAGACTCAAGCCATTTTTTTTCAGCGGTAAAATTTCACACAGTTGATGTACTAGTATAAAGGCAACTTTTGGCACCTACCCGTTTTTGATTTTCAAAAAAAAAATTTTTTCGCTCCACCCTACTGTGAATCCTTTAAAATTTTAATAAAAAATTTAATTTTACTTAAGAAAGGTGTTATAATAAAAATAAAATACTTTGACATGTTTCAGAACCGTCAAATAAATTCCATAATCATAATATAAATAAAATAAAATTGTCAATGTACTTTATTTTTATTATAACACCTGTATTACCTAAAATTAAAATTTTTATTAAAATGTTTATATAAAAGGTGAATATTTTAAAATCTCATGATTTAAAAAATCATTTGAATTTAGATAACTTTTTATCCTTTAAAATTTTTCATTCAAAATTTATTTTCTTTTCCCTTTTCAAAAATAAATATTAAAAAAAAATGGTGGCATATTTTAGAATATTATTCGAAATTTTCTATAACAAATCGATAAACTATTTATATCTTGCGTATTTCTCTTTTAACAATTAACTAGTTATATTGGTATATAATGTTAGTAAATTTAATAAAGTTTTACTTTTTTCACTTAAATTCTTGATGTGATTTTAACACAGATGTTAATAATTTATTTCACTGTTATTCATTTATCTATCCTTATTATTCATACGTTAAATACATCTTTCTGTCTATATTTGGAATCTAACAACTGAATACTTTAGAGTGACTACAGTAAAATTATTTTCAATGTAACTACATTATTTTGTAATATGAAATCGTGTGGTCATGAAAATGACATTTTATTCAATCAATAATATTTTCTTTTGTAAGCTTCTCATCACACTCATTTTCCATGCATTCCGAATTATGAATGTCTTTTAGTTACTAAACTACAACTCTAAAATTTTTTCTGTGTGGTTTCTGAAAGTGCCTTTTGTTTTTGTAATTTTCGCTTCGACTAACTGTTGTCCTTGTTCATTTTACAACTTGAACATTTATTTTGCTAGACATCTATTTTCAATTATCTTCAACTGTGGCTTGCCCCGCCCTTATAACTTCGGATTGGTTGCTCCGCCAGCCACCCCGTATAAATTCTCTTTCCTCTATCTTACTTTTCATTTCGTCTCCAGCTCTACGGCGGGCAGACGGTTGAGGGATTTACGGTGTGGGCTTCCCTTATCATTGCCTGGAAAGGCTGCCACCGGTACATAAAAACTTGTGAATCGAGCTGTCGACATGGCCTTTTGAAAAAGCCTGCAAGATGATCCATTTCATCAAAACCAACTGTTAAGCCCACGTCGACAAAGAGAAAGGCAAAAAAATAGGCTTTGATGGATGTGGAACGATAAAGAAAAGGCTCTTTTCAGAGCCATACAAATTTTTTAATTTTTTAAAATTTAACACAAATAAATCAGATCGGCATTTTGCTAATCTTTCAAAATGTCTTACAATGTCAGAACAGGACAATCCAGAAAACCAGTTTGTTCAATGTGCTTTTTGCAAAGGAAAAATAAGGCCCTTTTCGGGGCCATACAAGTAGTTTTTCATTGAGAGTTTCTCTTTCATTTCCCTTATTTTACTTAGACATAAAATGAAATTACCATGTTAGTTGCATGCGTTCCTCAAACAGCATTTCAAATGTAACTATTTCAGAGGAAATAGAGGTAGTTTCGTCCATTACAAAAATGAGATTTCCTTCAATTGTCTTATTAAAGGAATGCTCATAAAAAAATCGTAAATAATCGCCGAATATATAAACGTCAAGAGGTTTTTCTTGTAAAAAAGAATTCTTAAACCTAAGGATAAATCTAGCCTAGTGAAAAAACCCGCAAACCGATCTATTTCATCCAAACCAATTGTTAAGCCGTTGTCGAAAAAAAAGTAGGCTTTGAAGGACGACACAAAGTAAAAAAAATTAAAGGCTCTTTTCAGAGCCATACAAATTTTGTGTGGGTACTCCTCGTTGAGCTCTTACTTCACCACATAAATGTTAACAGAAATGATCATATTAGTTCGAAACTTTCCTCGTTTTTGCATCTCAGTATCGATTACATTATTTAAAAATGATTTCACATAAATATATTCATAAAAATGTCTAATTAATTAACAGGCATATGAGAGATGTTTACAAATGATTATTTTTCTGATACCAGATGGCGCCACTCATCAGATATTAGTAAATTTAATGTTTAAATTTAAAATAGTATATATCTGATATAAAAATATTTAATCAGATTAATCATAATCGTACTTTTTACATAAGTATATCAAATTAAAGAGAAGATGATTATGAAGAAAGGTTTTTATTCTTAATATGAAACTTTCTGAATGCCGCTTAAGAATGGAATCCTTTCGGAAAAAGCCTAAAAGAAGTGATTTCATCGGTGGCATTTAAAATGGTCGGTTTGTAAAAAGACAAAGCTCGCAAACGGAGAATGTTTTTCTTTTAAAAAAAAAAAATTTTTCTTAAGATAACGGAGAGAAATGAAGTATATAATGAACGTCTTCATTCTTGTTGTTAAGACTGTAAGTGAAATTTAAAAAAATTACAGAAATTTAAAAAAATTACAGAAATTTAAGAAAGAGTTTTTTTTTTTCATTCAAAGTAACTACAGTAAATTATTTTTAATGTAACTACATTATTTTGTATTATGAAATCGTGTGGTCATGAAAATGGCATTTTATTTAATCAATAATTTTTTCTTTTGTAAGCTTCTCATCACACTCGTTTTCCATGCATTCCGATTTATGAATGTCTTTTAGTACTAAACTACAAGTCTAAATTTTTTCTGTGTGGTTCCTGAAAGTGCCTTTTTTTTTTTTTTTTTTCGCTTCGACTAGCTGTTGTCCTTGTCAATTTTACAACATGAACATTTCTTTTGCCAGTCTTCTATTTTCAATTATCTTCTACTGCGGGTAATTAATACACACACATCAAACGGTTTTTAAAAGCCGTAAATTCCGAATCTTCAGGTTGTCATGATTGAACGGAAAGCAAAAATAAAGCCACACGTTGCTTAGTTTCTGAATTAAAAAAAGGCTCTTTTCAGGGCCATAAAAATATCCTGTATGTTTGCAAATAAAGGTACATGATTTAAGAGGTGTTTAAGAACACTTATAAATAATAAAGACTGTTTTTTTTTGGGGGGGGGGGGGGTTAAATTTATTTTCTTTTTCCTACATGAAAATACACATTTTTTTAAATACCTAGGAATAAGCCTTTTTTAATAGCTGAGAATAGCGTTTAAAATCTTCTACCACTATTCGTATCTTACTTATTTCTGTTTTAATAATTAATTGACTATAATGTTATATTAGATTATTAAATTTAATGCAGTTTTACATTTTTCACTTAATTTCTTAGTGAGATTTAACACAGGTGATAATAGTTTATTGAACGGTTATTCATTTACGTATCCCTATTATTCATGTGGTAAATATAACTTTGTGTCAATGTTTCAAACATAACTATTGAATACTTTAGAGTGACAAGTGTAAAATTATTTTCTATGTAATTTCACTAATTTGCAATATGAAAGTGTGTGATCATGAATGTGTCACTTTTTTTTATAAAAAATTTATCCTTTGGTATCTCCCCTTTACAATGTTTTGTCACGTACTTCCGATTTAGGAATTTGTTTATTTTACTAAACTGAAATTCTAATTTTTTTTTTTTTTTTTTTTTTTTTTTTTTTTACCATCTTACCACTACGCTCCAAATTTCTATTTTCACCCTGGCTGATTAAGCCGCCAACCCATAAAAATGGTCGGAATTTTTTTTAAAGGCCTCTTCTAAAGTCATTCAAAATATTTCTTACTAAATAACTTTGACTATATTTTTACTGATATCATTGTATAAGCGAGACTAAAGTCAATAAAAAATCTGTTGGTATGACAAAAACTCATATCCGATTACAGACTACAGCAATGGGCAAACTTGATTTGCTGCTTTTCAAGCTACGTGATTGGCTATTTATACTGGTAGGCGGATCTTCTTAATCTTTATAAAAGACAGCGCTCCAATTGTCAGACATACAACTTTTATTGTTGTTTTAGGCAAAATGCGAGTTAAAATTTTCAATGTTAAACGGCAGTCGAGATCTAGGAGGGCCGGTACATTGTTTCCTGTCGGCCGTATTCACAGAGTCTTGAGAAAGGGCAAGTACCCGTGTAAGCGGGTGTTGCCTGTAAAATCAACTTCTCCTGTGTTTCTCGCAGCTGTTCTCGAATACTTAACCGGTGAAATTATATATTATGCCGGTAAGCTTGCGAGAGACCAGGAGAACCACAAAATAAGACCTAGACATCTTCAACTTGCAATTCAAAATGATTCAGAGCTTAGGGAACTTCTGGACGTCATAACAATCGCACGACTCAGCGATAGTTTCCAATCTCTGACACTGTCTTGTATCCTCAATAACGAGGAAAGAAAGTCATGAATTGATCTAGTTCTATGACAATCGATGAAAGGCCCTTTTCAGGGCCATACAAATTTTTTTCCAAGAATAAACCTCTTAATACTCTCTCCTGTGATATTCACGGGTTACGTTCTTTACGGCTTTTATTCGGAATATTTTGATTCCCACCAATATCGTAAGCCACTGTTATTCTCTTTCTTCTGGTATTATTTTACATATCATTAAATAAAATGAGCATTTCTTTTTAAGAAGAAATGGTGGGAATAATCATGATTAATTTTTTAGCCGTATATCAATGTGGTCATTATGGGGGTAAAAGCCGAACATTTCGAGTTCGGTAAAAACAGTTACTTACAAAAAAAATTACGTCAAAACTTTTTTAATTTTTTGTTTTCAGATTTCTTTCACCTGCTTGCAAATTAAAAAAAAAAGAAATAAAGGCTCGACATAAAAAGAAATGCTTGTTGCAACAAAATAAAGAAAGTCAATGATCCACATATCAAAGGTTTTTCCATGATTCTTCCCTTACCTAACCTTGTAATTAATACGATAAATACATATTTTTGCCTGTATTTGAAATCTATACTTTTGAATACTTTTGATTGAGTACTGTAAAGTACTATTTAATATATAAGTATTATTTTGTAACATAAAATTTTGTGGTCGTTAAAGTGTAATTTTTGTAATAAACAATTTTACATTTTTGTATCTCTTCATTAAAATGTAAAACAATTTCTAAACGCGGGAAATTCACAAACTTCATTCTGCCTTATTTAAAAGGAAAGGAGAAATAAATATACACATTGCTTAATTTCTGAGTTAAAAAAGGCCCTTTTAAAGGCCATACAAATATCTATACTTTTTGTGAATAAAGGTGCATAATTTAAAGCGTTTAAAAACACATACGAATGATAAATACTGTGAATCCTTTAAAATTTTAATAAAAATTTTAATTTTACTTAAGAAAGGTGTTATAATAAAAATAAAATACTTTGACATGTTTCAGAACCGTCAAATAAATTCCATAATCATAATATAAATAAAATAAAATTGTCAATGTACTTTATTTTTATTATAACACCTGTATTACCTAAAATTAAAATTTTTATTAAAATGTTTATATAAAAGGTGAATATTTTAAAATCTCATGATTTAAAAAATCATTTGAATTTAGATAACTTTTTATCCTTTAAAATTTTTCATTCAAAATTTATTTTCTTTTTCCTTTTCAAAAATAAATATTAAAAAAAATGGTGGCATATTTTAGAATATTATTCGAAATGTTCTATAACAAATCGATAAACTATTTATATCTTGCGTATTTCTCTTTTAATAATTAACTAGTTATATTGGTATATAATGTTAGTAAATTTAATAAAGTTTTACTTTTTTCACTTAAATTCTTGATGTGATTTTAACACAGATGTTAATAATTTATTTCACTGTTATTCATTTATCTATCCTTATTATTCATACGTTAAATACATCTTTCTGTCTATATTTGAAGTCTAACAACTGAATACTTTAGAGTGACTACAGTAAAATTATTTTCAATGTAACTACATTATTTTGTAATATGAAATCGTGTGGTCATGAAAATGACATTTTATTTAATCAATAATATTTTCTTTTGTAAGCCTCTCATCACACTCATTTTCCATGCATTCCGAATTATGAATGTCTTTTAGTTACTAAACTACAACTCTAAAATTTTTTCTGTGTTGTTTCTGAAAGTGCCTTTTGTTTTTGTAATTTTCGCTTCGACTAACTGTTGTCCTTGTTCATTTTACAACTTGAACATTTATTTTGCTAGACATCTATTTTCAATTATCTTCAACTG
The DNA here is from genome assembly GCA_964019185.1 of Maratus speculifer. Lineage (NCBI taxonomy): Eukaryota > Metazoa > Arthropoda > Arachnida > Araneae > Salticidae > Maratus > Maratus speculifer. The sequence goes on from OZ025303.1 coordinate 62,983,303, forward strand.
TGGCTTGCCCCGCCCTTATAACTTCGGATTGGTTGCTCCGCCAGCCACCCCGTATAAATTCTCTTTCCTCTATCTTACTTTTCATTTCGTCTCCAGCTCTACGGCGGGCAGACGGTTGAGGGATTAACGGTGTGGGCTTCCCTTATCATTGCCTGGAAAGGCTGCCATCGGTACATAAAAACTTGTGAATCGAGCTGTCGACATGGCCTTTTGAAAAAGCCTGCAAGATGATCCATTTCATCAAAACCAACAGTTAAGCCCACGTCGACAAAGAGAAAGGCTAAAAAATAGGCTTTGGCGGATGTGGAACGATAAAGAAAAGGCTCTTTTCAGAGCCATACAAATTTTTTAATTTTTTAAAATTTAACACAAATAAATCAGATCGGCATTTTGTTAATCTTTCAAAATGTCTTACAATGTCAGAACAGGACAATCCAGAAAACCAGTTTGTTCAATGTGCTTTTTGCAAAGGAAAAATAAGGCCCTTTTCGGGGCCATACAAGTAGTTTTTCATTGAGAGTTTCTCTTTCATTCCCCTTTTTTTACTTAGACATAAAATGAAATTACCATTTTAGTTGCATGCGTTCCTCAAACAGCATTTCAAATGTAACTATTTCAGAGGAAATAGAGGTAGTTTCGTCCATTACAAAAATGAGATTTCCTTCAATTGTGTTATTATTGAAGGAATGATCATAACAAAATCGTAAATAATCGCCGAATATATAAACGTCAAGAGGTTTTTCTTGTAAAAAAGAATTTTTAAACCTAAGGATAAATCTAGCCTAGTGAAAAAACCCGCAAACCGATCCATTTCATCCAAACCAATTGTTAAGCCGTTGTCGAAAAAAAAGTAGGCTTTGAAGGACGACACAAAGTAAAAAAAATTAAAGGCTCTTTTCAGAGCCATACAAATTTTGTGTGGGTACTCCTCGTTGAGCCCTTACTTCACCACATAAATGTTAACAGAAATGATCATATTAGTTCGAAACTTTCCTCGTTTTTGCATCTCAGTATCGATTACATTATTTAAAAATGATTTCACATAAATATATTCATAAAAATGTCTAATTAATTAACAGGCATATGAGAGATGTTCACAAATGATTATTTTTCTGATACCAGATGGCGCCACTCATCAGATATTAGTAAATTTAATGTTTAAATTTAAAATTGTATAAATCTGATATAAAAATATTTAATCAGATTAATCATAATCGTACTTTTTACATAAGTATATCAAATTAAAGAGAAGATGATTCAGAAGAAAGGTTTTTATTCTTATGAAAGTTTCTGAATGCCGCTTAAGAATGGAATCCTTTCGGAAAAAGTCTAAAAGAAGTGATTTCATCGGTGGCATTTAAAATGGTCGGTTTGTAAAAAGACAAAGCTCGCAAACGGAGAATGTTTTTCTTTAAAAAAAAATTTTTTTTTCTTAAGATAACGGAGAGAAATGAAGTATATAAGGAACGTCTTCATTCTTGTTGTTAAGACTGTAAGTGAAATTTAAAAAAATTACAGAAATTTAAGAAAGAGTTTTTTTTTTTTCATTCAAAGTAACTACAGTAAATTATTTTCAATGTAACTACATTATTTTGTATTATGAAATCGTGTGGTCATGAAAATGGCATTTTATTTAATCAATAATTTTTTCTTTTGTAAGCTTCTCATCACACTCGTTTTCCATGCATTCCGATTTATGAATGTCTTTTAGTACTAAACTACAAGTCTAAATTCTTTCTGTGTGGTTCCTTAAAGTGCCTTTTTTTTTTAATTTTCGCTTCGACTAGCTGTTGTCCTTGTCAATTTTACAACTTGAACATTTCTTTTGCCAGACTTCTATTTTCAATTATCATCTACTGCGGGTAATTAATACACACACATCAAACGGTTTCTAAAAGCCGTAAATTCCGAATCTTCAGGTTGTCATGATTGAACGGAAAGCAAAAATAAAGCCACACGTTGCTTAGTTTCTGAATTAAAAAAAGGCTCTTTTCAGGGCCATAAAAATATCCTGTATGTTTGCAAATAAAGGTACATGATTTAAGAGGTGTTTAAGAACACTTATAAATAATAAAGACTGTTTTTTTTTGGGGGGGGGGGTTAAATTTATTTTCTTTTTCCTACATGAAAATACACATTTTTTTAAATACCTAGGAATAAGCCTTTTTTAATAGCTGAGAATAGCGTTTAAAATCTTCTACCACTATTCGTATCTTACTTATTTCTGTTTTAATAATTAATTGACTATAATGACTATATTGACTAATTGACTATATTAGATTATTAAATTTAATGCAGTTTTACATTTTTCACTTAATTTCTTAGTGAGATTTAACACAGGTGATAATAGTTTATTGAACTGTTATTCATTTACGTATCCCTATTATTCATGTGGTAAATATAACTTTGTGTCAATGTTTCAAACATAACTATTGAATACTTTAGAGTGACAAGTGTAAAATTATTTTCTATGTAATTTCACTAATTTGCAATATGAAACTGTGTGATCATGAATGTGTCACTTTTTTTTATAAAAAATTTATCCTTTGGTATCTCCCCTTTACAATGTTTTGTCACGTACTTCCGATTTAGGAATTTGTTTATTTTACTAAACTGTAATTCTATTTTTTTTTTTTTTTTACCATCTTACCACTACGCTCCAAATTTCTATTTTCACCCTGGCTGATTAAGCCGCCAACCCATAAAAATGAATACAGGGTCGGAATTTTTTTTTAAAGGCCTCTTCTAAAGTCATTCAAAATATTTCTTACTAAATAACTTTGACTATATTTTTACTGATATCATTGTATAAGCGTGACTAAAGTCAATAAAAAATCTGTTGGTATGACAAAAACTCATATCCGATTACAGACTACAGCAATGGGCAAACTTGATTTGCTGCTTTTCAAGCTACGTGATTGGCTATTTATACTGGTAGGCGGATCTTCTTAATCTTTATAAACGACAGCGCTCCAATTGTCAGACCTACAACTTTTATTTTAGATTTAGGCAAAATGCGAGTTAAAATTTTCAATGGTAAACGGCAGTCGAGATCTAGGAGGGCCGGTACATTGTTTCCTGTCGGCCGTATTCACAGAGTCTTGAGAAAGGGCAAGTACCCGTGTAAGCGGGTGTTGCCTGTAAAATCAACTTCTCCTGTGTTTCTCGCAGCTGTTCTCGAATACTTAACCGGTGAAATTATATATTATGCCGGTAAGCTTGCGAGAGACCAGGAGAACCACAAAATAAGCCCTAGACATCTTCAACTTGCAATTAAAATGATTCAGAGATTAGGGAACTTCTGGACGTCATAACAATCGCACGACTCAGCGATAGTTTCCAATCTCTGACACTGTCTTGTATCCTCAATAACGAGGAAAGAAAGTCATGAATTAATCTAGTTCTATGACAATCGATGAAAGGCCCTTTTCAGGGCCATACAAATTTTTTTCCAAGAATAAACCTCTTAATACTCTCTCCTGTGATATTCACGGGTTACGTTCTTTACGGCTTTTATTCGGAATATTTTGATTCCCACCAATATCGTAAGCCACTGTTATTCTCTTTCTTCTGGTATTATTTTACATATCATTAAATAAAATGAGCATTTCTTTTTAAGAAGAAATGGTGGGAATAATCATGATTAATTTTTTAGCCGTAATTCAATGTGGTCATTATGGGGGTAAAAGCCGAACATTTCGAGTTCGGTAAAAACAGTTACTTACAAAAAAAATTACGTCAAAACTTTTTTAATTTTTTGTTTTCAGATTTCTTTCACCTGCTTGCAAATTAAAAAAAAAAAGAAATAAAGGCTCGACATAAAAAGAAATGTTTGTTGCAACAAAATAAAGAAAGTCAATGATCCACATATCAAAGGTTTTTCCATGATTCTTCCCTTACCTAACCTTGTAATTAATACGATAAATACATATTTTTGCCTGTATTTGAAATCTATACTTTTGAATACTTTTGATTGAGTACTGTAAAGTACTATTTAATATATAAGTATTATTTTGTAACATAAAATTTTGTGGTCGTTAAAGTGTAATTTTTGTAATAAACAATTTTACATTTTTGTATCTCCCCATTAAAATGTAAAACAATTTCTAAACGCGGGAAATTCACAAACTTCAGGCTGCCTTATTTAAAAGGAAAGGAGAAATAAATATACACATTGCTTAATTTCTGAGTTAAAAAAAGGCCCTTTTAAAGGCCATACAAATATCTATACTTTTTGTGAATAAAGGTGCATAATTTAAAGCGTTTAAAAACACATACGAATGATAAATACTGTGAATCCTTTAAAATTTTAATAAAAATTTTAATTTTACTTAAGAAAGGTGTTATAATAAAAATAAAATACTTTGACATGTTTCAGAACCGTCAAATAAATTCCATAATCATAATATAAATAAAATAAAATTGTCAATGTACTTTATTTTTATTATAACACCTGTATTACCTAAAATTAAAATTTTTATTAAAATGTTTATATAAAAGGTGAATATTTTAAAATCTCATGATTTAAAAAATCATTTGAATTTAGATAACTTTTTATCCTTTAAAATTTTTCATTCAAAATTTATTTTCTTTTTCCTTTTCAAAAATAAATATTAAAAAAAATGGTGGCATATTTTAGAATATTATTCGAAATTTTTTATAACAAATCGATAAACTATTTATATCTTGCGTATTTCTCTTTTAATAATTAACTAGTTATATTGGTATATAATGTTAGTAAATTTAATAAAGTTTTACTTTTTTCACTTAAATTCTTGATGTGATTTTAACACAGATGTTAATAATTTATTTCACTGTTATTCATTTATCTATCCTTATTATTCATACGTTAAATACATCTTTCTGTCTATATTTGGAATCTAACAACTGAATACTTTAGAGTGAATACAGTAAAATTATTTTCAATGTAACTACATTATTTTGTAATATGAAATCGTGTGGTCATGAAAATGGCATTTTATTTAATCAATAATTTTTTCTTTTGTAAGCTTCTCATCACACTCGTTTTCCATGCATTCCGATTTATGAATGTCTTTTAGTACTAAACTACAAGTCTAAATTTTTTCTGTGTGGTTCCTGAAAGTGCCTTTTTTTTTTTTTAATTTTCGCTTCGACTAGCTGTTGTCCTTGTTTATTTTACAACTTGAACATTTCTTTTGCCAGACTTCTATTTTCAATTATCTTCTACTGCGGGTAATTAATACACACACATCAAACGGTTTCTAAAAGCCGTAAATTCCGAATCTTCAGGTTGTCATGATTGAACGGAATGCAAAAATAAAGCCACACGTTGCTTAGTTTCTGAATTAAAAAAAGGCTCTTTTCAGGGCCATAAAAATATCCTGTATGTTTGCAAATAAAGGTACATGATTTAAGAGGTGTTTAAGAACACTTATAAATAATAAAGACTGTTTTTTTTTTTTTGGGGGGGGGGGGTAAATTTATTTTCTTTTTCCTACATGAAAATACACATTTTTTTAAATACCTAGGAATAAGCCTTTTTTAATAGCTGAGAATAGCGTTTAAAATCTTCTACCACTATTCGTATCTTACTTATTTCTGTTTTAATAATTAATTGACTATAATGTTATATTAGATTATTAAATTTAATGCAGTTTTACATTTTTCACTTAATTTCTTAGTGAGATTTAACACAGGTGATAATAGTTTATTGAACTGTTATTCATTTACGTATCCCTATTATTCATGTTGTAAATATAACTTTGTGTCAATGTTTCAAACATAACTATTGAATACTTTAGAGTGACAAGTGTAAAATTATTTTCTATGTAATTTCACTACTTTGCAATATGAAATTGTGTGATCATGAATGTGTCACTTTTTTTTATAAAAAATTTATCCTTTGGTATCTCCCATTTACAATGTTTTGTCACGTACTTCCGATTTAGGAATTTGTTTATTTTACTAAACTGTAATTCTATTTTTTTTTTTTTTTTACCATCTTACCACTACGCTCCAAATTTCTATTTTCACCCTGGCTGATTAAGCCGCCAACCCATAAAAATGAATACAGGGTCGGAATTTTTTTTAAAGGCCTCTTCTAAAGTCATTCAAAATATTTCTTACTAAATAACTTTGACTATATTTTTACTGATATCATTGTATAAGCGAGACTAAAGTCAATAAAAAATCTGTTGGTATGACAAAAACTCATATCCGATTACAGACTACAGCAATGGGCAAACTTGATTTGCTGCTTTTCAAGCTACGTGATTGGCTATTTATACTGGTAGGCGGATCTTCTTAATCTTTATAAAAGACAGCGCTCCAATTGTCAGACCTACAACTTTTATTTTAGTTTTAGGCAAAATGCGAGTTAAAATTTTCAATGGTAAACGGCAGTCGAGATCTAGGAGGGCCGGTACATTGTTTCCTGTCGGCCGTATTCACAGAGTCTTGAGAAAGGGCAAGTACCCGTGTAAGCGGGTGTTGCCTGTAAAATCAACTTCTCCTGTGTTTCTCGCAGCTGTTCTCGAATACTTAACCGGTGAAATTATATATTATGCCGGTAAGCTTGCGAGAGACCAGGAGAACCACAAAATAAGCCCTAGACATCTTCAACTTGCAATTCAAAATGATTCAGAGATTAGGGAACTTCTGGACGTCATAACAATCGCACGACTCAGCGATAGTTTCCAATCTCTGACACTGTCTTGTATCCTCAATAACGAGGAAAGAAAGTCATGAATTGATCTAGTTCTATGACAATCGATGAAAGGCCCTTTTCAGGGCCATACAAATTTTTTTCCAAGAATAACGGGCCCATTCTTGTCAAACATTTTCTTCTCGTAACTCCCTCCCTTCCACAAATTTGCGGCCGACAGTCAGAAACGCGATTCTAGGCAAACGTGCGAAAGGTTTCACCATTGTAATTGAGTGTGTCACGTGATCTGTATCTTGCGGCGAGAATTTTGTTGTCGTAAGCCTTTCGTAAACAAAATGTCGGATCACACAGCAGCGTGCAAAGTGCTGTTTTTGCTTTGTTTTTACTCTAAAAATGCTGTCACAGTAAATTGTGTACAGCAAATAAAGTCATAATGTATATAATTTATAAAACAGACATTATAACGCATATTAACAGAACTTTTAATGAAGATAAGGATATTCATCCATTTGAAATACAGGTATGTGAAATGCTTTTCAGTGTAATGTTACTTTTTGATATGTTGTATTATTATGAATAATTTCTTAATATTTTTTTAGTACTGCTATAAAGCGTTTATTTTGTAATTTATATTACCAAGATAAGATATAACATTAGGAATTGATGTTGACAGTTTCGAATTTTATCTTGTAAAAGAAATGCTGTCGCATCTGTTAAAAAATGTTTGTTTACTTTTTATGAAATTATTTATACAGTTTCTCAAAATTTAAGAATGAAATTTTCTTTTTTCTTTTTTCTTTTTTTTTTTTTTTTTTTTTGCTATTAATCCCTAATAATAAGATTCGGTGATGCATAATAATAATAAAAAAGCTGACGCATGAATTGTTGTTTTAAAAAAATATATTTATTTTCTACAGTAAGCAACTAGAGTATTTCTATGATTCATGAATAGTTGATTTTTGATAACATGTAACGTATTAATTTGTTCAGCATTTAATGTTAACTTTGCAATAAATGTTAAATGCACACATAAGAAATAAACTTTGAAAAGTTAATAATTTGAAAAGGAAAGTTAATAAAGAAAATAGTTTAAGTTACTTTTATTAATTAAATACTGTTTATTATCGAGATTTTCTTTTTTAAAGTTTATCTATAATCCAGCAATGGAAAAATACAAAATATATTTTTTTTTATAACATAATATGAATTTTGAAAAAATAAATAAATATATCAGAATTCATGAAATTATAATATTTATAAATATCTTGATTTTTTTTCCTTCTGCTGATATAATAATACAACATTGTAACGAATCTGTCTCCAGTCTGGTTCACTTGTGAAGGGGTAGCACAATAATTCCTCATTATAATGTCCAACAGCACTTTATTACAATACTCTACATCAACATTTACTTTCTAAAAATACAAATAAACCTCACACACATCAAAAAAACTGAAAATTAAAAACATTAAAATCACCAGTGTCCCTTCAAGTCAACGTCCCATTCCTCCCACACACTCCTTCGTCTCCCTTCGCCTCCATCACTCAATTCAACATTAGCGCCGTCTGGCAAAACCAAAAGAAGCATTCCGCATTCAGGATAACAGTTGCGATAGCCTCTTGTGAAATTTTAGGCGGGAGTTAAAGTGGAAACTTAATCACATGGAGTCGTCACAACATGTTAATAATACACTGAAAGCATTTCATATAGTGACTGGCTGAGAGTATGTAAGAATGTATGACTGGATATTGATTATGTGAAATAATTTAATTCATTTAAATCAAATATTACTTATTTGGTTTAAGGGAGTGTGTGTGTGGTGGGGGGGGGGGGGATAAATTTCTTTACATTACATGTAAGACAAAACAATAGTTATAGTAAAATGATAATAAACAGCTTGTAGGTAACAAAATATGTATTATTTTCAAGCTGAAAAAAAAAATCCAATTACCTGAAAGTTATTTAATGATGTTTGTTAACAAATCTAAGACTAAAATGACTCCAATATTTCGGATTAAATAACATTAACATCTTAATTTGTATTTATTTTTCTTGCACATGTTGGCCTTTTTAAAAAAATATATATCCTTCTGTTTTCTGTATAATACATTTCTCAAATATATTAATGCATACAAGAAATTATCAAATTTTAATTTAGTATAAATTTTGACAATCAATGCAAATGAAGTATTTACAGGTTTATACCACAAACTTACTATATTAATTATATAGCAGATTTTTTTTTTTTTTTTTTTTTTTTTTAAGAGTTTGAGAAATGTTTCTCAAATTTTCCACTAGCATAAATAGCTTGTTTAAAGTTCTGAGTTTTTCAAGATTGCTAAATATATTGATAAAGACATTAATTAAGTTGGTAATAAAAAATTTAATGTTTGAAAACCCCACACATAGCACAAAAAAACTTTTTTTTTTTTTCATTTTTAGTGTTTCCCTTAATTTGTTATAAAATTAACAATATGATATGAACTGTGCAACATAAATAAAAAATAGTTCCAATAATATTTATTTATTTTTTTAAATTATATTAAAATATTATGCTATAAAAAGTCAGTTTGCACAGCTAATAAGTCTTTGAATATGTCAAGAATGTTAAATTGATTAAACTGGAATGTGTCTTGTGGAAGAGTAGAATTGTGTAGTAGATGTTGTTTGAACTTGAGCTTATATAAATTATTCTTGTTATAAAATCCAGTTTAAAAAAGAATATATAAAAAATAGTAACAATAATTAGTACGAAAAACTTTTATAACACAGCTAATTACAAAATATTCTAGTATGCTGAATGAGAAAAAGCAACAAAATAAATGAACTGTAATAAACTTGAGCTGTTTTAAAACTTTACAAATGAGCATCTTCTATATAAATAAAATAAAAAGAATGTGAAAACAGGAATAGCAGTAACACACTCTGCTAGTATTATTTTGCATTCTCGCTCTTTGGCATTGAAAAAAGTCCTAATATGAAGCTTTAAAGATAAAATTTCTCTAAATATTTCAGCTTTTCTTTGTGTTGATTTTTAAATATTACGTATTTATCGTGGCAATCCCCCTTCCCCCACATGAAGTGTTTCATCAGTTTTAAACTTTTGAGTTCCCACCCCTCACAACTACACATACATCCACCATTAGTTGGACAGTATACATATATGCATAATTAAAATGAAATCGCATGCCTAAAATTCATATGGAAAAATGCAAAAATATATATACAAAACTGGCTATATTATACATACATACCAACATTAAAACTGCAGTTATTATAGCACCTATATTAATTATTTATGGGACCTCAATTTTATAATTCTTAAAATATTTTTAAATATTTTATTTAACAAAGTATATGCTTATCTAGAGTGTGTTATGTTCCTGCTCCAGAAGCTAGCTCTAGCTAAGGCATTTTACAGCTCTGTGCCTTTTTTGGAAGTTCCAATATATTAATCTATTACTACTACAATGCACTAAACTTTTCTTTCTTTATTTTTTAATATATTTAATTCTGTGAAAAAATATCATGATAGAAAAGTTGAGACTTTAAAACTAATGTAAAATGTTACCACTGTTCCATAACTTTAAATTAATATATTTTTAGTTGATACGAAAATAGATGAGGCATTCAAGGGAATAGGATAGAGCAATAAAAATATTCATATGCAACATTAGATTGTTATCAAAACAATCCTCGGGTTTTAAATATTTTGAAAATTAACATTTAATAGAAATATTCATTAGCTGATCAACTAAGTTCGAATTCTAGGCATTTTTTGCAAAGAGGGATTTCTGTGGGTCCGGAGGGAGGGGGGGGGGAGAAATCACACTTTTTTTTTACCATTGAAAACATAAAATCTCAAATCATCCGGGGAAATGGCCACCCCCCGTTCTCAGGGGGGGGATTGCTCTCCTTTACCATTGAAAATACAAACTCTCAAATCTTCGCGGTGGGGGGGGAGGGGAATCCATGCTCTGAAATCAACACTGTGCCTGATTCTCTTTTGGAAATTCCAATATATTAATTTATTATTACTATAATGTATTAATCTTTTCTTTCTTTTTTTTTAATATATTTAATTCTGTGAAAAATATCATAGAAAAGCTGATACTTTAAAACTCAAGTAAAATGTTACCTAAGTTCCATAATTTTAAATTATTATATTTTTTGTTTATAAAAAAATAGGTGATACATTCGAGATAATGGGCTAGAACAATAATATTAACATGCAAAATGAGATTTTTATTAAAATAATCCTTGAATTTTAAATATTTTTAAATCTAACATTTAAACGAAATATTCTTTTTCAACTGATCAGCTAAGTCCAGGTGGTTCTACACATTTTTTTTTGCTGGAGGGAAATCTGTGTCTCTGGGGGGGGGGGGGGGGTGGCGGCGAGGTCTGCACTTTTTTACCATTGAAAACACAAAATCTCAATCTTCCGTGAGGGAACTCATTGCTCCGGGGGAATGTCCTGAGCAATTTAAATATTAATATGCAATATGAACTTGTTGTTTAAATAATTCTTGGATTTTAACTATTTTTAAATTTAACATAAAAAAAAAAAAAAAAAAAAAAACATTCTGTAACTGGTCAGCTAGTCCGAATTCTAAAAGACAGGCCTGATGAGTCACTAATAAGACAGCATAGCGCGCATGAACAATTATTCAAAACATTATATTTTGTCCCTTTAAAAAATGATGTATTTTCATTGGTTAAAACATGCTAGCATTCGATTAAAAATCGATTATCTTGTTCCACAGTCGTACGCGACGTCATCAATTGCGGAAGGGGAAAGATGTTTGCCAAGAATCGGGTATTTGAATTCTTTCCCCCTCTCAACCGCAAACCCTCCCGTTTGCAGAACAGCTTCCACAAATTTACGGACGTTTGCTCTGAATACGAGCGTTAACCTCTTAATACTCTCTCCTGTGATGTTCACGGGTTACGTTCTTTACGGCTTTTATTCGGAATATTTTGATTCCCACCAATATCGTAAGCCACTGTTATTCTCTTTCTTCAGGTATTATTTTACATATCATTAAATAAAATGAGCATTTCTTTTTAAGAAGAAATGGTGGGAATAATCATGATTAACTTTTTAGCCGTAATTCAATGTGGTCATTATGGGGGTAAAAGCCGAACATTTCGAGTTCGGTAAAAACAGTTACTTACAAAAAAAATTACGTCAAAACTTTTTTAATTTTTTGTTTTCAGATTTCTTTCACCTGCTTGCAAATTAAAAAAAAAGAAATAAAGGCTCGACATAAAAAGAAATGCTTGTTGCAACAAAATAAAGAAAGTCAATGATCCACATATCAAAGGTTTTTCCATGATTCTTCCCTTACCTAACCTTGTAATTAATACGATAAATACATATTTTTGCCTGTATTTGAAATCTATACTTTTGAATACTTTTGATTGAGTACTGTAAAGTACTATTTAATATATAAGTATTATTTTGTAACATAAAATTTTGTGGTCGTTAAAGTGTAATTTTTGTAATAAACAATTTTACATTTTTGTATCTCTCCATTAAAATGTAAAACAATTTCTAAAAGCGGGAAATTCACAAACTTCATTCTGCCTTATTTAAAAGGAAAGGAGAAATAAATATACACATTGCTTAATTTCTGAGTTAAAAAAGGCCCTTTTAAAGGCCATACAAATATCTATACTTTTTGTGAATAAAGGTGCATAATTTAAAGCGTTTAAAAACACATACGAATGATAAATACTGTGAATCCTTTAAAATTTTAATAAAAATTTTAATTTTACTTAAGAAAGGTGTTATAATAAAAATAAAATACTTTGACATGTTTCAGAACCGTCAAATAAATTCCATAATCATAATATAAATAAAATAAAATTGTCAATGTACTTTATTTTTATTATAACACCTGTATTACCTAAAATTAAAATTTTTATTAAAATGTTTATATAAAAGGTGAATATTTTAAAATCTCATGATTTAAAAAATCATTTGAATTTAGATAACTTTTTATCCTTTAAAATTTTTCATTCAAAATTTATTTTCTTTTTCCTTTTCAAAAATAAATATTAAAAAAAAATGGTGGCATATTTTAGAATATTATTCGAAATTTTCTATAACAAATCAATAAACTATTTATATCTTGCGTATTTCTCTTTTAATAATTAACTAGTTATATTGGTATATAATGTTAGTAAATTTAATAAAGTTTTACTTTTTTCACTTAAATTCTTGATGTGATTTTAACACAGATGTTAATAATTTATTTCACTGTTATTCATTTATCTATCCTTATTATTCATACGTTAAATACATCTTTCTGTCTATATTTGGAATCTAACAACTGAATACTTTAGAGTGAATACAGTAAAATTATTTTCAATGTAACTACATTATTTTGTAATATGAAATCGTGTGGTCATGAAAATGACATTTTATTTAATCAATAATATTTTCTTTTGTAAGCTTCTCATCACACTCATTTTCCATGCATTCCGAATTATGAATGTCTTTTAGTTACTAAACTACAACTCTAAAATTTTTTCTGTGTGGTTTCTGAAAGTGCCTTTTGTTTTTGTAATTTTCGCTTCGACTAACTGTTGTCCTTGTTCATTTTACAACTTGAACATTTATTTTGCTAGACATCTATTTTCAATTATCTTCAACTGTGGCTTGCCCCGCCCTTATAACTTCGGATTGGTTGCTCCGCCAGCCACCCCGTATAAATTCTCTTTCCTCTATCTTACTTTTCATTTCGTCTCCAGCTCTACGGCGGGCAGACGGTTGAGGGATTAACGGTGTGGGCTTCCCTTATCATTGCCTGGAAAGGCTGCCACCGGTACATAAAAACTTGTGAATCGAGCTGTCGACATGGCCTTTTGAAAAAGCCTGCAAGATGATCCATTTCATTAAAACCAACAGTTAAGCCCACGTCGACAAAGAGAAAGGCAAAAAATAGGCTTTGACGGATGTGGAACGATAAAGAAAAGGCTCTTTTCAGAGCCATACAAATTTTTTAATTTTTTAAAATTTAACACAAATAAATCAGATCGGCATTTTGCAAATCTTTCAAAATGTCTTACAATGTCAGAACAGGACAATCCAGAAAACCAGTTTGTTCAATGTGCTTTTTGCAAAGGAAAAATAAGGCCCTTTTCGGGGCCATACAAGTAGTTTTTCATTGAGAGTTTCTCTTTCATTCCCCTTTTTTTACTTAGACATAAAATGAAATTACCATGTTAGTTGCATGCGTTCCTCAAACAGCTTTTCAAATGTAACTATTTCAGAGGAAATAGAGGTAGTTTCGTCCATTACAAAAATGAGATTTTCTTCAATTGTCTTATTAAAGGAATGCTCATAAAAAAATCGTAAGCAATCGCCGAATATATAAACGTCAAGAGGTTTTTCTTGTAAAAAAGAATTTTTAAACCTAAGGATAAATCTAGCCTAGTGAAAAAACCCGCAAACCGATCCATTTCATCCAAACCAATAGTTAAGCCGTTGTCGGAAAAAAAGTAGGCTTTGAAGACGACACAAAGTAAAAAAAAATTAAAGGCTCTTTTCAGAGCCATACAAATTTTGTGTGGGTACTCCTCGTTGAGCCCTTACTTCACCACATAAATGTTAACAGAAATGATCATATTAGTTCGAAACTTTCCTCGTTTTTGCATCTCAGCATCGATTACATTATTTAAAAATGATTTCACATAAATATATTCATAAAAATGTCTAATTAATTAACAGGCATATGAGAGATGTTTACAAATGATTATTTTTCTGATACCAGATGGCGCCACTCATCAGATATCAGTAAATTTAATGTTTAAATTTAAAATAGTATAAATCTGATATAAAAATATTTAATCAGATTAACCATAATCGTACTTTTTACATAAGTATATCAAATTAAAGAGAAGATGATTCAGAAGAAAGGTTTTTATTCTTAATATGAAACTTTCTGAATGCCGCTTAAGAATGGAATCCTTTCGGAAAAAGTCTTAAAGAAGTGATTTCATCGGTGGCATTTAAAATGGTCGGTTTTTAAAAAGACAAAGCTCGCAAACGGAGAATGTTTTTCTTTTTTAAAAAGAATTTTTTTCTTAAGATAACGGAAAGAAATGAAGTATATAATGAACGTTTTCATTCTTGTTGTTAAGACTGTAAGTGAAATTTAAAAAAATTACAGAAATTTAAGACAGATTTTTTTTTTTTTCATTCAAAGTAACTACAGTAAATTATTTTCAATGTAACTACATTATTTTGTATTATGAAATCGTGTGGTCATGAAAATGGCATTTTATTTAATCAATAATTTTTTCTTTTGTAAGCTTCTCATCACACTCGTTTTCCATGCATTCCGATTTATGAATGTCTTTTAGTACTAAACTACAAGTCTAAATTTTTTCTGTGTGGTTCCTGAAAGTGCCTTTTTTTTTTTTTTTTTCGCTTCGACTAGCTGTTGTCCTTGTTTATTTTACAACTTGAACATTTCTTTTGCCAGACTTCTATTTTCAATTATCTTCTACTGCGGGTAATTAATACACAGACATCAAACGGTTTCTAAAAGCCGTAAATTCCGAATCTTCAGGTTGTCATGATTGAACGGAAAGCAAAAATAAAGCCACACGTTGCTTAGTTTCTGAATTAAAAAAAGGCTCTTTTCAGGGCCATAAAAATATCCTGTATGTTTGCAAATAAAGGTACATGATTTAAGAGGTGTTTAAGAACACTTATAAATAATAAAGACTGTTTTTTTTTTGGGGGGGGGGGGGGTAAATTTATTTTCTTTTTCCTACATGAAAATACACATTTTTTTAAATACCTAGGAATAAGCCTTTTTTAATAGCTGAGAATAGCGTTTAAAATCTTCTACCACTATTCGTATCTTACTTATTTCTGTTTTAATAATTAATTGACTATAATGTTATATTAGATTATTAAATTTAATGCAGTTTTACATTTTTCACTTAATTTCTTAGTGAGATTTAACACAGGTGATAATAGTTTATTGAACTGTTATTCATTTACGTATCCCTATTATTCATGTGGTAAATATAACTTTCTGTCAATGTTTCAAACATAACTATTGAATACTTTAGAGTGACAAGTGTAAAATTATTTTCTATGTAATTTCACTAATTTGCAATATGAAACTGTGTGATCATGAATGTGTCACTTTTTTTATAAAAAATTTATCCTTTGGTATCTCCCCTTTACAATGTTTTGTCACGTACTTCCGATTTAGGAATTTGTTTATTTTACTAAACTGTAATTCTATTTTTTTTTTTTTTTTTTTTTTTACCATCTTACCACTACGCTCCAAATTTCTATTTTCACCCTGGCTGATTAAGCCGCCAACCCATAAAAATGAATACAGGGTCGGAATTTTTTTTAAAGGCCTCTTCTAAAGTCATTCAAAATATTTCTTACTAAATAACTTTGACTATATTTTTACTGATATCATTGTATAAGCGAGACTAAAGTCAATAAAAAATCTGTTGGTATGACAAAAACTCATATCCGATTACAGACTACAGCAATGGGCAAACTTGATTTGCTGCTTTTCAAGCTAGTGATTGGCTATTTATACTGGTAGGCGGATCTTCTTAATCTTTATAAAAGTCAGCGCTCCAATTGTCAGACATACAAATTTTATTGTAGTTTTAGGCAAAATGCGAGTTAAAATTTTCAATGGTAAACGGCAGTCGAGATCTAGGAGGGCCGGTACATTGTTTCCTGTCGGCCGTATTCACAGAGTCTTGAGAAAGGGCAAGTACCCGTGTAAGCGGGTGTTGCCTGTAAAATCAACTTCTCCTGTGTTTCTCGCAGCTGTTCTCGAATACTTAACCGGTGAAATTATATATTATGCCGGTAAGCTTGCGAGAGACCAGGAGAACCACAAAATAAGCCTTAGACATCTTCAACTTGCAATTCAAAATGATTCAGAGATTAGGGAACTTCTGGACGTCATAACAATCGCACGACTCAGCGATAGTTTCCAATCTCTGACACTGTCTTGTATCCTCAATAACGAGGAAAGAAAGTCATGAATTGATCTAGTTCTATAACGATCGATGAAAGGCCCTTTTCAGGGCCATACAAATTTTTTTTCAAGAATAAACCTCTTAATACTCTCTCCTGTGATATTCACGGGTTACGTTCTTTACGGCTTTTATTCGGAATATTTTGATTCCCACCTATACCGTAAGCCACTGTTATTCTCTTTCTTCTGGTATTATTTTACATATCATTAAATAAAATGAGCATTTCTTTTTAAGAAGAAATGGTGGGAATAATCATGATTAATTTTTTAGCCGTAATTCAATGTGGTCATTATGGGGGTAAAAGCCGAACATTTCGAGTTCGGTAAAAACAGTTACTTACAAAAAAAAATTACGTCAAAACTTTTTTAATTTTTTTTTTCAGATTTCTTTCACCTGCTTGCAAATTAAAAAAAAAGAAATAAAGGCTCGACATAAAAAGAAATGCTTGTTGCAACAAAATACAGAAAGTCAATGATCCACATATCAAAGGTTTTTCAACTATTCTTCCCTTACCTAACCTTGTAATTAATACGATAAATACATATTTTTGCCTGTATTTGAAATCTATACTTTTGAATACTTTTGATTGAGTACTGTAAAGTACTATTCAATATATAAGTATTATTTTGTAACATAAAATTTTGTGGTCGTTAAAGTGTAATTTTTGTAATAAACAATTTTACATTTTTGTATCTCCTAATTAAAATGTAAAACAATTTCTAAACGCGGGAAATTCACAAACTTCAGGCTGCCTTATTTAAAAGAAAAGGAGAAATAAATATACACATTGCTTAATTTCTGAGTTAAAAAAAGGCCCTTTTAAAGGCCATACAAATATCTATGCTTTTTGTGAATAAAGGTGCATAATTTAAAGCGTTTAAAAACACATACGAATGATAAATACTGTGAATCCTTTAAAATTTTAATAAAAATTTTAATTTTACTTAAGAAAGGTGTTATAATAAAAATAAAATACTTTGACATGTTTCAGAACCGTCAAATAAATTCCATAATCATAATATAAATAAAATAAAATTGTCAATGTACTTTATTTTTATTATAACACCTGTATTACCTAAAATTAAAATTTTTATTAAAATGTTTATATAAAAGGTGAATATTTTAAAATCTCATGATTTAAAAAATCATTTGAATTTAGATAACTTTTTATCCTTTAAAATTTTTCATTCAAAATTTATTTTCTTTTTCCTTTTCAAAAATAAATATTAAAAAAAAATGGTGGCATATTTTAGAATATTATTCGAAATTTTCTATAACAAATCGATAAACTATTTATATCTTGCGTATTTCTCTTTTAATAATTAACTAGTTATATTGGTATATAATGTTAGTAAATTTAATAAAGTTTTACTTTTTTCACTTAAATTCTTGATGTGATTTTAACACAGATGTTAATAATTTATTTCACTGTTATTCATTTATCTATCCTTATTATTCATACGTTAAATACATCTTTCTGTCTATATTTGGAATCTAACAACTGAATACTTTAGAGTGAATACAGTAAAATTATTTTCAATGTAACTACATTATTTTGTAATATGAAATCGTGTGGTCATGAAAATGACATTTTATTTAATCAATAATATTTTCTTTTGTAAGCTTCTCATCAGACTCATTTTCCATGCATTCCGAATTATGAATGTCTTTTAGTTACTAAACTACAACTCTAAAAATTTTTCTGTGTGGTTTCTGAAAGTGCCTTTTGTTTTTGTAATTTTCGCTTCGACTAACTGTTGTCCTTGTTCATTTTACAACTTGAACATTTATTTTGCTAGACATCTATTTTCAATTATCTTCAACTGTGGCTTGCCCCGCCCTTATAACTTCGGATTGGTTGCTCCGCCAGCCACCCCGTATAAATTCTCTTTCCTCTATCTTACTTTTCATTTCGTCTCCAGCTCTACGGCGGGCAGACGGTTGAGGGATTAACGGTGTGGGCTTCCCTTATCATTGCCTGGAAAGGCTGCCACCGGTTCATAAAAACTTGTGAATCGAGCTGTCGACATGGTCTTTTGAAAAAGCCTGCAAGATGATCCATTTCATCAAAACCAACAGTTAAGCCCACGTCGACAAAGAGAGAGGCAAAAAAATAGGCTTTGACGGATGTGGAACGATAAAGAAAAGGCTCTTTTCAGAGCCATACAAATTTTTTAATTTTTTAAAATTTAACACAAATAAATCAGATCGGCATTTTGCTAATCTTTCAAAATGTCTTACAATGTCAGAACAGGACAATCCAGAAAACCAGTTTGTTCAATGTGCTTTTTGCAAAGGAAAAATAAGGCTCTTTTCGGGACCATACAAATAGTTTTTCATTGAGAGTTTCTCTTTCATTCCCCTTTTTTTACTTAGACATTAAATGAAATTACCATGTTAGTTGCATGCGTTCCTCAAACAGCATTTCAAATGTAACTATTCCAGAGAAAATAGAAGTAGTTTCGTCCATCACAAAAATGAGATTTCCTTCAATTGTCTTTGAATGCTCATAAAAAAAATCGTACATAATCGCCGAATATATAAACGTCAAGAGGTTTTTCTTGTAAAAAAGAATTTTTAAACCTAAGGATAAATCTAGCCTAGTGAAAAAGCCCGCAAACCGATCCATTTCATCCAAACCATTGTTAAGCCGTAGTCGAAAAAAAAGTAGGCTTTGACGGACGACACAAAGTTAAAAAAATTAAAGGCTCTTTTCAGAGCCATACAAATTTTGTGTGGGTACTCCTCGTTGAGCCCTTACTTCACCACATAAATGTTAACAGAAATGATCATATTAGTTCGAAACTTTCCTCGTTTTCGCATCTCAGTATCGATTACATTATTTAAAAATGATTTCACATAAATATATTCATAAAAATGTCTAATTAATTAACAGGCATATGAGAGATGTTTACAAATGATTATTTTTCTGATACCAGATGGCGCCATTCATCAGATATTAGTAAATTTAATGTTTAAATTTAAAATAGTATAAATCTGATGTAAAAATATTTAACCAGATAAATCATAATCATACTTTTTACATAAGTATATCAAATTAAAGAGAAGATGTTTCAGAAGAAAGGTTTTTCTTCTTAACTAGAAGATAGCCCGTCAAAGTGACGTGTTTGCATTTTTAAAGGATGATAAACAATTACAACAACTGTGGTCGATCATAGTCACTTTAGGCTGAAACAATTTTGATAAATACAGCGATTCAACTTGGAAAGGGAAAAATCTAAAAAAAAAAAAAGAAAAGAAAAGAAAAAGAAAGAAACAAAGGAAATTTCTGCAGAAATCTGCATTTAAAACTATATCAAAACTATCTGGTGGATGGGGGTGGGGATTATAAAGAAATTTAAATCGCATCCGTGGTTTGCTTAAATAAAAAGTTTTAATTAAATAGTGTTTTTGAAATAGTGAAAAGATTTCAAAGCGAATTAAAATCTAATGACGTCATTTACAGCTCCCATTGTAAATCTGACCATTTAAAACGCTCCATTACGACTATGGAATGGTTTCATTGGTTAGAAAATAGGTTGCCTATAAAATCGGAGGTAAATTTTCACAATGATTTTTATAGATTTGAAATTCTCAAGAGTCATTCACGGCTGTAAAGAAAAAAAATTAAAGCAACCCGAATATAAAAATTTTAACAATATTGCATTTAAAACGCACCTTCGCTACCTTTAATAAAAAGTTTAATTAAATATACACTGTAAAAATTTTGACTCATTTGCTACAACGTATATTAGTAATTTTAATGTTTACGTTTAAAATAGTATAAATCTGTTATAAAAATATTTAACCAGACAAAAGATAATCATACTTCTTACATAAGTATTACAAATTAAAGAGAAGATGACTCAGAAGAAAGGTTTTTAATCTTAGTATGAAACTTTCTAAATGCCGCTTAAGAATGGAATCCTTCCGAAAAAGTCGAAATGAAGTGATTTCATGGGTGGTATTTAAAATAGTCGGTTTTTAAAAAGGTAAAACTCGCAAACGTAGAATGTTTTTCTTTTTTCTTTTTAATTTTTTTCTTAAGAAAACAGAGAGAAATGAAGTATACAATGAACGTCTTCATTTTAGTTGTTAAGCCTGTAAGTCAAATTAAAAAATTTTACAGAAATTTGAGAAAGGTTTTTTTTTTTTTTTCAAATAAAGTTTTATTATTAGGGTGTTATTTTTCTTTTATTTTGACGGAATAATCATTACTTTAACATAATATTCTGTTAACAAATGAGAAAAGAGTTTTAGAAAAAAAAATCATCCATTATGCTCTTAAATGTTTAAAGATATCAAGATTGTAACATTCGCCTATGCCCCCCCCCCCCCTCCGCAATTTTCAATTAAAAGACGTGTTTTTCCACTGTCAATTTATCCATTATTCACATTTTTCTACGTAAGACAGATGAACTGAACAATCATTATTTATTTATCATTATTTATTCTTATCAATTTCTAAATGTATTTTTATGTATGTATATTTCTCTAATCCAACATACTCCCCGATCTCTACATTTTTCCGAATAAATAAACATTCTAATGCCAAAATCTTTCTTTTAAATGTCAATTTTTGATGGAAGCAATGTTCGTATTTTCTTCACTTTTAACTTCTCAAAATGCTCGGTCTTTCTTCGATTTTTAATTACGGAATGAAATGTTTTTATTTAACATGTAATAACCATCTGTAAGGAATAAGCCTTCAAGTTTTTTGTTATTTTTTGAAAAATAAAATATATAAAGATGAGTTAGATTTCATTATTTAAATTTATATATATATATATATCGATAAAAATTTATATTAAATGTAACTACTGATGTTACAAAAATTACATAGGCACTTTTATGTAATTTAATTTGAAAATCAGAAAAATATCTATTAAAATATTAATATTTAAAAAAGGAATAATGCATTTCAAGAAATCAATTTTCTGCAAAATGTTAATAAAATATATTAAGTATGCATTAAGTTTTTTATTTTTATTTTTTTTAAAACATTAATGAATTCATCACGCTAACCATATTTAAAAAGAAAAAAAATATCGAAAATGTAAACTATTCTGGTAAATTATTAATATAAATTTAAATACGACAATCATTATTCTTTTAATTTATCTCTACTGCAAATTTTCCGAATACATATCTACAGATGTTAATAATTTATTACAAAGTTATACATTTAGAGAGCTGCCAAATCTCTGGCTCTTTGAATATCAGTAAAAAAATACAGAAAAATTTCTTTCATTGAATTGGAACATTTCACCGATTTAAAATAACAACATTTTCTCTAAAGTAATAGTGGTGCGCAAAAAGCTGGAGACTTGGCAGATCTGCATTTATCTATCTTTATTAATCATATGGTAAAATCATCTTTCTGTCTATTTTTGAAATCTAACTACTGAATACTTTAAATTGACTACAATTAAATTATTTTCAATGTAACTACATTATTTTTTAATATGAAATCGTGTGGTCATGAAAATGGCATTTTATTTAATCAATAATTTTTTCCTTTGAAAGCTTCTCATCACACTCGTTTTCCCTGCATTCCGAATTATGAATGTCTTTTAGTTACTGAACTACAACTCTAAATTTTTTCTGCGTGGTTCCTGAAAGTGCCTTTTATTTTTAATTTTCGCTTCGTCTAGCTGTTTGCCTTGTTCATTTTAAAACTTGAACATCTATTTTTCTAGATTTCTATTTTGAACTACTTTCTATTGCGGGCTTGCCCCACCCTCCTAATGTTCCACCAGCCACCCCGTATAAATGCCCTTTCGTCTACGTTTCTACGCATTCCGTCTCCAGCTCTCCGGCGGGCAGACCGTTGAGGGATTAGCTGTGTGGGGCTTCTCTTATCATGGCCTCGAAAGGCTGCCAGCTGTACGGTGGGGGCCGACACCTGACGGGGCTTCGACGGGATAGAAAGGTTGCCATCGGCGCTTCACAACTTGAGCGCCGCGTGCTGCCAGACCTTTAGGTCCTTGTTTTCCGTATTCTGTCGTGAATGCTTGACACAAAGTCGTCAAGTAGTGATTAATACGCACTCGTCAAACTGTTTCTAAAGGCCGTAAATTTCGAATCTTGAGGTTGTCACCACTAAACGGGAAACAGGAATAAAGCCAGGCGTTGCTTGGTTTCAGAATTTAAAAAAAGGGTCTTTTCAGGGCCATACAAATATCCTGTATGCTGTATGTTTGCAAATAAAGGTGTATGATTTAAGAAGTGTTTAAGGACACTTATCAATGAATAAGACAGTGGTTCTTTAATTTTTCGTTTATAAATTTATTTTCTTTTTCCTACATGAAAAAACACATTTTTTAAATACCTAGGAATAATCCTTTTTTAAATGCTGAGAATAGCGTTCAAAATCTTCTACCACAATTCAGTGAATTATTCTAATCTTACTTATTTCTGTTTTAATAATTCACTAATTATAATGGTATATTAGATTATTAAATTTAATACAGATTTTCTTTTTTCACTTAATTTCTTAGTGAGATTGTAACACAGGCGATAACAGTTTATTACACAGTTATTCATTTACCTATCTTTATTATTCATGTGGTAAATATAAATTTGTGCATATGTTTCAAACCTAACTATTGAATACTTTCGAGGGACAACTGTAAAATTATTTTCAATGTAATTACACTAATTTGCAATATGAAATTGTGTGATCCTGAATGTGTCACTTTTTTAATAAAAAATTTTACATATAGTCATACAGATGTTTCTTCTTTATTTTTTTTCCGAATTGAAGCTGAAAATTTCAAGTTTGGAATCCGAAAACTGAACATCGTCTATGATAGAAATTAAAAGGGAAAAAGATCCTTTAGCTAAATTAGTCATTTTCAATGAGAAGATGACAAAGTCTAATTGTAACTCTAATTAATTCTTAGTGTTATTATTTGTTTTATCTTATGTAAATTTTAATGTAATATTAAATTTTTATTGTATTGTATCTTACTTGATTTTAATTTTTTTATAATAATGAAAAAAAAAAGACTTCAACAAAATGACACATGCTAAGTTAAATATTTCTATACTTTTTTTAATTGTAATGTTTGTGTGTCGTACTTGAAAAGAGCCTTTTTCTTGTGTCGCTTTTCAGTTTGTCTTTTTGAACTTGAAAAATTACTTTACTAGACTTACCCTTCAACCTTCTTCTTCAGCGGGCCTTCCCCCGCCCTCCTACTTTCGGATTGAAAGCACCGGCAGCCACCCAGTATACACACACTTTTCTTTTAAAAAGGGAAAAAAGGCCCTTTTCAGAGCCATACAAAAGTATACAATGAGCGTCTTCATTTTTGTTATTAAAATTGTTATTCTAATTTAAAAATTTTACAGAAATTTCGAGAATCCTTTTTGTAAAATAAAATTTTATAATCAGGGGGATTTTTTTTATTTTCTTTTGACGGAATGATGGAAACTTTCTATTAAACATTCGGTTTACAAATTAAAGGCTAATAATATAGCATAAATCTGGTATAAAAATATTTAATCACACGAATGCACATAGTATTTCTTATGTAAGTATATCAAATTAAAGAGAAGGAAATTCAAAAGAAAGATTTGTATTTTAAATATAGTGTTTTTTTAATTCTGCGTTAAATTCAAAAATGGAATTCTACCGGAAAAGTCTAAAATACATCATTTTATTGGTGGCATTTAAAATGATCGGTTTGAAAAAAGACAAAACTCGTAAATGGAGATTTTTTTTTTTAATTTTTTTTATTTAAGATGACATAGAAGAGAGTAGCATACAATGAACATCTACATTTTTTTATTAAAATTGTTATTCTAATTTAAAAAAATTGCAGAAATTTGGAAAATACTTTTTTTTAAATAAAGTTTTGTTATAAGGTTTTTTTTTTTTTTTTTTTTTTTGATGGAAAAATTATTCCTTTATGTGAAACATTCTGTTCACAAATTAAAGGCTATCTTACTAATATTATCTTATACAAAATTTAGGCTAAAAATAGAAGAAAAATTATGCACTACGCTTTTGTAATAAATTTCTTTCAATTCAATGTCATTTATTTAACCCTCATTTTTTTAAATAAATCATGCTCTAAAGAAAGTTTCAGTAAGACAAAGATTTTCGAATAGCTTAATTAAAAATTTTTCTGTCGAATTACTTTTTTTGAAGATGAAAATTATAAAATACTTTTCGCGCAATGGGGAGAAATTTGTCTTTCAGAAATAAATTTAATAACAAGATATGAAGATATATCAAGAAGATCGGAAATATATATATTAGCAAAATATGAATTATAATAAATTCTAAAGAAAAAAACTCTAAGTTGTTTTAATTTTTGTCACAGTTTTCGGTTTATATAATTTCAAAAATGTAATTTATATAGTATTTAGAGCTATATTTCTATTTCCTTATTAATCAGGCACATTGGTAAACTTTTTTTTTTTTTTAATAGCTTTTTAATAGAATGGAAACAAATCTCAATTTCTTAAGCCACAATATCTCTAAATGTCATTCTCCGATATCAAACATTCCCTCCTCCCCACTTCGAAAGAAATGTCTATTGGAAACTAAAACGGCCTATAGACGCGCTGCTCGCAGCCGTCGATACAGAATAACTGTCCGTTTAATTTCCCTTTAACTAATGTTAAAGTCCCATTGAAACAATTATTTATTGTAAATGTTTTTAAAAGTTTTAGATATTCAAATTCGTATAATATTTACTTCGTCATATATGATAGAAGACAAATGTCACAGGAAATCTGAAACTGTGCAAAATAATAATTATTCTGAACAAATTTAAAATGCATGTAATGCAATGAGCGTACACGTTGTTATCCTGAATGGAGAAGTTACATCTTTTCTCCACCAGATGGCGTATTCGAGCGCTTGAATCGCTAGATTGGCGATAATAACAGATTTCCATGCAAAGGAAAAATACAATTTTATTGGACGATCTCCTGCAACGCGATTGGCTGAAAAAATGGCGGTCGGATCCTAAAGATATATTTAAAGATATTCCAGTTTAAAGACTCAAATGAGTTTTATGACATCGTTAGAGTCAGAGCATCATTATGACTCGAAATAGTAAGGCTCAAAACTTAAATGGCTTTAGCAAGTCTCATTTCACCAGAAAGAGAGTTGAGTTTCCTGTCGTCTGTATACACAGACTTCTCAGGGAAGGCCATTACGCCGAACGTATAACAGTTGAAGCCTCAGTATATCTAGCAGCAGTTCTGGAATCAGTAGCCGCTGATGTTATTGACCTGGCAGGCGAAGCAGCCCGAAACAACAAGGAACCCTATATCAAACCAAAACATCTTCCATTCAGTTCACCGTCCAACGGAAAAAACTTGAGTGTTTATAACAAGATAGTCAGATCGGCATTTTGCTAATATTTCAAGATGTCTTACACTGTCGGAAGAAGAGAGTCCAGAAAACCAGTTTGTAAAATCTGTGTTTTGCAAAAGGGAAAAAAAAAGGCCCTTTTCAGGGCCATACAAATAGTTTTTTATTGAGTGTTTCTTTTTCCTTCCTCTTTTTTAATTCACTCATGTTGACTGAAATTACCATATTAGTTGCATGCGTTCCTCAAACAGCATTTTAAATGTAACTATTTCAGAGGAATCAGAAGCAGTTTCGTCCATTACAGAAATGAGATTTCCATCAATTGTCTGTGAATGCTCATAATAAAATCGTAAGTAATCGCCGAATACATAAAAGTTGAGAGGTTTCTCTTGTAAAAAGAATTTTTAAACCCAAGGATAAATCTAGCCTTGTGAAAAAGCCCGCAAATCGATCCATTTCATCCAAACAAATCGTTATGCCGTTGTCGAAAAAAAGTAGGCTTTGACGGACGATAGAAGGTAAAAAAAAAATTAAAGGCTCTTTTCAGAGCCATACAAATTTTAGGTGGGCACTCCTCCTTCTGCTCTTACTTCACCACATAAATGTTAACAGAAATGATCATGTTAGTTTTAAACATTTCTGGTTTTTTCGTCTCAGTATCGATGATATTATTTCGAAATGATTTCACATAAATATATTCATAAAAAAGTCTAATTAATAAACAGGCATATGAGACATGTTTACAAATGATTATTTTCTGATACAAGATGGCGCCACTCATCAGATATTAGTAATTTTAATGTTTATGTTTAAAATAGTATAAATCTGTTATAAAAATATTTAACCAGACAAAAGTTAATCATACTTCTTACATAAGTATTACAAATTAAAGAGAAGATGACTCAGAAGAAAGGTTTTTAATCTTAGTATGAAACTTTCTAAATGCCGCTTAAGAATGGAATCCTTCCGAAAAAGTCGAAATGAAGTGATTTCATGGATGGTATTTAAAATAGTCGGTTTTTAAAAAGGCAAAACTCGCAAACGTAGAATGTTTTTCTTTTTTCTTTTTAATTTTTTTCTTAAGAAAACAGAGAGAAATGAAGTATACAATGAACGTCTTCATTTTAGTTGTTAAGCCTGTAAGTAAAATTAAAAAATTTTACAGAAATTTGAGAAAGGTTTTTTTTTTTTTCAAATAAAGTTTTATTATCAGGGTGTTATTTTTCTTTTATTTTGACGGAATAATCATTACTTTAACATAATATTCTGTTAACAAATGAGAAAAGAGTTTTAGAAAAAAAAATCATCCATTATGCTCTTAAATGTTTAAAGATATCAAGATTGTAACATTCGCCTATCCTTCCCCCCCCTCCGCAATTTTCAATTAAAAGACGTGTTTTTCCACTGTCAATTTATCCATTATTCACATTTTTCTACGTAAGACAGATGAACTGAACAATCATTATTTATTTATCATTATTTATTCTTATCAATTTCTAAATGTATTTTTATGTATGTATATTTCTCTAATCCAACATACTCCCCGATCTCTACATTTTTCCGAATAAATAAACATTCTAATGCCAAAATCTTTCTTTTAAATGTCAATTTTTGATGGAAGCAATGTTCGTATTTTCTTCACTTTTAACTTCTCAAAATGCTCGGTCTTTCTTCGATTTTTAATTACGGAATGAAATGTTTTTATTTAACATGTAATAACCATCTGTAAGGAATAAGCCTTCAAGTTTTTTGTTATTTTTTGAAAAATAAAATATATAAAGATGAGTTAGATTTCATTATTTAAATTTATATATATATATATATATATCGATAAAAATTTATATTAAATGTAACTACTGATGTTACAAAAATTACATAGGCACTTTTATGTAATTTAATTTGAAAATCAGAAAAATATCTATTAAAATACTAATATTTAAAAAAGGAATAATGCATTTCAAGAAATCAATTTTCTGCAAACTGTTAATAAAATATATTAAGTATGCATTAAGTTTTTTATTTTTATTTTTTTTTAAACATTAATGAATTCATCACGCTAACCATATTTAAAAAGAAAAAAAATGTCGAAAATGTAAACTATTCTGGTAAATTATTAATATAAATTTAAATACGACAATCATTATTCTTTTAATTTATCTCTACTGCAAATTTTCCGAATACATATCTACAGATGTTAATAATTTATTACAAAGTTATACATTTAGAGAGCTGCCAAATCTCTGGCTCTTTGAATATCAGTAAAAAAATACAGAAAAATTTCTTTCATTGAATTGGAACATTTCACCGATTTAAAATAACAACATTTTCTCTAAAGTAATAGTGGTGCGCAAAAAGCTGGAGACTTGGCAGCTCTGCATTTATCTATCTTTATTAATCATATGGTAAAATCATCTTTCTGTCTATTTTTGAAATCTAACTACTGAATACTTTAAATTGACTACAATTAAATTATTTTCAATGTAACTACATTATTTTTTAATATGAAATCGTGTGGTCATGAAAATGGCATTTTATTTCATCAATAATTTTTTCCTTTGAAAGCTTCTCATCACACTCGTTTTCCACGCATTCCGAATTATGAATGTCTTTTAGTTACTGAACTACAACTCTAAATTTTTTCTGCGTGGTTCCTGAAAGTGCCTTTTATTTTTAATTTTCGCTTCGTCTAGCTGTTTGCCTTGTTCATTTTACAACTTGAACATCTATTTTTCTAGATTTCTATTTTGAACTACTTTCTATTGCGGGCTTGCCCCACCCTCCTAATGTTCCACCAGACACCCCGTATAAATGCTCTTTCCTCTAAGCTTCTACGCATTCCGTCTCCAGCTCTCCGGCGGGCAGACCGTTGAGGGATTAGCTGTGTGGGGCTTCTCTTATCATGGCCTCGAAAGGCTGCCAGCTGTACGGTGGGGGCCGACAACTGACGGGGCTTCGACGGGATAGAAAGGTTGCCATCGGCGCTTCACAACTTGAGGGCCGCGTGCTGCCAGACCTTTAGGTCCTTGTTTTCCGTATTCTGTCGTGAATGCTTGACACAAAGTCGTCAAGTAGTGATTAATACGCACTCGTCAAACGGTTTCTAAAGGCCGTAAATTTCGAATCTTGAGGTTGTCACCACTAAACGGGAAACAGAAATAAAGCCAGGCGTTGCTTGGTTTCAGAATTTAAAAAAAGGCTCTTTTCAGGGCCATACAAATATCCTGTATGCTGTATGTTTGCAAATAAAGGTGTATGATTTAAGAAGTGTTTAAGGACACTTATGAATGAATAAGACAGTGGTTCTTTAATTTTTCGTTTATAAATTTATTTTCTTTTTCCTACATGAAAAACACATTTTTTAAATACCTAGGAATAATCCTTTTTTAAATGCTGAGAATAGCGTTCAAAATCTTCTACCACAATTCAGTGAATTATTCTAATCTTACTTATTTCTGTTTTAATAATTCACTAATTATAATGGTATATTAGATTATTAAATTTAATACTGATTTTCTTTTTTCACTTAATTTCTTAGTGAGATTGTAACACAGGCGATAACAATTTATTACACAGTTATTCATTTACCTATCTTTATTATTCATGTGGTAAATATAAATTTGTGCATATGTTTCAAACCTAACTATTGAATACTTTCGAGGGACAACTGTAAAATTATTTTCAATGTAATTACACTAATTTGCAATATGAAATTGTGTGATCCTGAATGTGTCACTTTTTAATAAAAAATTTTACATATAGTCATACAGATGTTTCTTCTTTATTTTTTTTCCGAATTGAAGCTGAAAATTTCAAGTTTGGAATCCGAAAACTGAACATCGTCTATGATAGAAATTAAAAGGGAAAAAGATCCTTTAGCTAAATTAGTCATTTTCAATGAGAAAATGACAAAGTTTAATTGTAACTCTAATTAATTCTTAGTGTTATTATTTGTTTTATCTTATGTAAATTTTAATGTAATATTAAATTTTTATTGTATTGTATCTTACTTGATTTTAATTTTTTTATAATAATGAAAAAAAAAAAGACTTCAACAAAATGACACATGGTAAGTTAAATATTTCTATACTTTTTTTAATTGTAATGTTTGTGTGTCGTACTTGAAAAGAGCCTTTTTCTTGTGTCGCTTTTCAGTTTGTCTTTTTGAACTTGAAAAATTACTTTACTAGACTTACCCTTCAACCTTCTTCTTCAGCGGGCCTTCCCCCGCCCTCCTACTTTCGGATTGACTGCACCGGCAGCCACCCAGTATACACACACTTTTCTTTTAAAAAGGGAAAAAAGGCCCTTTTCAGAGCCATACAAAAGTATACAATGAGCGTCTTCATTTTTGTTATTAAAATTGTTATTCTAATTTAAAAATTTTACAGAAATTTCGAGAATCCTTTCTGTAAAATAAAATTTTATAATCAGGGGGATTTTTTTTTATTTTCTTTTGACGGAATGATGGAAACTTTCTATTAAACGTTCGGTTTACAAATTAAAGGCTAATAATATAGCATAAATCTGGTATAAAAATATTTAATCACACGAATGCACATAGTATTTCTTGTGTAAGTATATCAAATTAAAGAGAAGCAGATTCAAAAGAAAGATTTGTATTTTAAATATAGTGTTTTTTTAATTCTGCGTTAAATTCAAAAATGGAATTCTACCGGAAAAGTCTAAAATACATCATTTTATTGGTGGCATTTAAAATGATCGGTTTGAAAAAAGACAAAACTCGTAAATGGAGATTTTTTTTTTTAATTTTTTTTATTTAAGATGACATAGAAGAGAGTAGTATACAATGAACATCTACATTTTTTTATTAAAATTGTTATTCTAATTTAAAAAAATTGCAGAAATTTGGAAAATACTTTTTTTTTAAATAAAATTTTGTTATAAGGTTTTTTTTTTTTTTTTCTATTGATGGAAAAATTATTCCTTTATGTGAAACATTCTGTTCACAAATTAAAGGCTATCTTACTAATATTATCTTATACAAAATTTAGGCTAAAAATAGAAGAAAAATTATGCACTACGCTTTTGTAATAAATTTCTTTCAATTCAATGTCATTTATTTAACCCTCATTTTTTTAAATAAATCATGCTCTAAAGAAAGTTTCAGTAAGACAAAGATTTTCGAATAGCTTAATTAAAAAATTTTCTATCGAATTACTTTTTTTGAAGATGAAAATTATAAAATACTTTTCGCGCAATGGGGAGAAATTTGTCTTTCAGAAATAAATTTAATAACAAGATATGAAGATATATCAAGAAGATCGGAAATATATATATTAGCAAAATATGAATTATAATAAATTCTAAAGAAAAAACTCTAAGTTGTTTTAATTTTTGTCACAGTTTTCGGTTTATATAATTTAAAAAATGTAATTTGTATAGTATTTAGAGCTATATTTCTATTTCCTTATTAATCAGGCACATTGGTAAACTTTTTTTTTTTTAATAGCTTTTTAATAGAATGGAAACAAATCTCAATTACTTAAGCCACAATATCTCTAAATGTCATTCTCCGATATCAAACATTCCCTCCTCCCCACTTCGAAAGAAATGTCTATTGGAAACTAAAACGGCCTATAGACGCGCTGCTCGCAGCCGTCGATACAGAATAACTGTCCGTTTAATTTCCCTTTAACTAATGTTAAAGTCCCATTGAAACAATTATTTATTGTAAATGTTTTTAAAAGTTTTAGATATTCAAATTCGTATAATATTTACTTCGTCATATATGATAGAAGACAAATGTCACAGGAAATCTGAAATTGTGCAAAATAATAATTATTCTGAACAAATTTAAAATGCATGTAATGCAATGAGCGTACACGTTGTTATCCTGAATGGAGAAGTTACATCTTTTCTCCACCAGATGGCGTATTCGAGCGCTTGAATCGCTAGATTGGCGATAATAACAGATTTCCATGCAAAGGAAAAATACAATTTTATTGGACGATCTCCTGCAACGCGATTGGCTGAAAAAATGGCGGTCGGATCCTAAAGATATATTTAAAGATGATCCAGTTTAAAGACTCAAATGAGTTTTATGACATCGTTAGAGTCAGAGCATCATTATGACTCGAAATAGTAAGGCTCAAAACTTAAATGGCTTTAGCAAGTCTCATTTCACCAGAAAGAGAGTTGAGTTTCCTGTCGTCTGTATACACAGACTTCTCAGGGAAGGCCATTACGCCGAACGTATAACAGTTGAAGCCTCAGTATATCTAGCAGCAGTTCTGGAATCAGTAGCCGCTGATGTTATTGACCTGGCAGGCGAAGCAGCCCGAAACAACAAGGAACCCTATATCAAACCAAAACATCTTCCATTCAGTTCACCGTCCAACTGAAAAAACTTGAGTGTTTATAACAAGATAGTCAGATCGGCATTTTGCTAATATTTCAAGATGTCTTACACTGTCGGAAGAAGAGAGTCCAGAAAACCAGTTTGTAAAATCTGTGTTTTGCAAAAGGGAAAAAAAAGACCCTTTTCAGGGCCATACAAATAGTTTTTTATTGAGTGTTTCTTTTTCCTTCCTCTTTTTCAATTCACTCATGTTGACTGAAATTACCATATTAGTTGCATGCGTTCCTCAAACAGCATTTTAAATGTAACTATTTCAGAGGAATCAGAAGCAGTTTCGTCCATTACAGAAATGAGATTTCCATCAATTGTCTGTGAATGCTCATAATAAAATCGTAAGTAATCGCCGAATACATAAAAGTTGAGAGGTTTCTCTTGTAAAAAGAATTTTTAAACCCAAGGATAAATCTAGCCTTGTGAAAAAGCCCGCAAATCGATCCATTTCATCCAAACAAATCGTTATGCCGTTGTCGAAAAAAAGTAGGCTTTGACGGACGATAGAAGGTAAAAAAAAAATTAAAGGCTCTTTTCAGAGCCATACAAATTTTAGGTGGGCACTCCTCCTTCTGCTCTTACTTCACCACATAAATGTTAACAGAAATGATCATGTTAGTTTGAAACTTTTCTGGTTTTTTAGTCTCAGTATCGATGATATTATTTCGAAATGATTTCACATAAATATATTCATAAAAAAGTCTAATTAATAAACAGGCATATGAGACATGTTTACAAATGATTATTTTCTGATACAAGATGGCGCCACTCATCAGATATTAGTAATTTTAATGTTTACGTTTAAAATAGTATAAATCTGTTATAAAAATATTTAACCAGACAAAAGATAATCATACTTCTTACATAAGTATTACAAATTAAAGAGAAGATGACTCAGAAGAAAGGTTTTTAATCTTAGTATGAAACTTTCTAAATGCCGCTTAAGAATGGAATCCTTCCGAAAAAGTCGAAATGAAGTGATTTCATGGGTGGTATTTAAAATAGTCGGTTTTTAAAAAGGCAAAACTCGCAAACGTAGAATGCTTTTCTTTTTAATTTTTTTCTTAAGAAAACAGAGAGAAATGAAGTATACAATGAACGTCTTCATTTTAGTTGTTAAGCCTGTAAGTCAAATTAAAAAATTTTACAGAAATTTGAAAAAGGTTTTTTTTTTTTTTTTTTTTTTTTTTTCAAATAAAGTTTTATTATCAGGGTGATATTTTTTTTTTATTTTGACGGAATAATCATTACTTTAACATAATATTCTGTTAACAAATGAGAAAAGAGTTTTAGAAAAAAAATCATCCATTATGCTCTTAAATGTTTAAAGATATCAAGATTGTAACATTCGCCTATCCCCCCCCCCCTCCGCAATTTTCAATTAAAAGACGTGTTTTTCCACTGTCAATTTATCCATTATTCACATTTTCCTACGTAAGACACATGAACTGAACAATCATTATTTATTTAACATTATTTATTCTTATCAATTTCTAAATGTATTTTTATATATGTATATTTCTCTAATCCAACATACTCCCGGATCTCTACATTTTTCCGCATAAATAAACATTCTAATGCCAAAATCTTTCTTTTAAATGTCAATTTTTGATGGAAGCAATGTTCGTATTTTCTTCACTTTTAACTTCTCAAAATGCTCGGTCTTTCTTCGATTTTTAATTACGGAATTAAATGTTTTTATTTAACATGTAATAACCATCTGTAAGGAATAAGCCTTCAAGTTTTTTGTTATTTTTTGAAAAATAAAATATATAAAGATGAGTTAGATTTCATTATTTAAATTTATATATATATATATATATCGATAAAAATTTATATTAAATGTAACTACTGATGTTACAAAAATTCCATAGGCACTTTTATGTAATTTAATTTGAAAATCAGAAAAATATCTATTAAAATATTAATATTTAGAAAAGGAATAATGCATTTCAAGAAATCAATTTTCTGCAAACTGTTAATAAAATATATTAAGTATGCATTAAGTTTTTTATTTTTATTTTTTTTTTTTTAAACATTAATGAATTCATCACGCTAACCATATTTAAAAAGAAAAAAAAAATGTCGAAAATGTAAACTATTCTGGTAAATTATTAATATAAATTTAAATACGACAATCATTATTCTTTTAATTTATCTCTACTGCAAATTTTCCGAATACATATCTACAGATGTTAATAATTTATTACAAAGTTATACATTTACAGAGCTGCCAAATCTCCGGCTTTTTGAATATCAGTAAAAAAATATAGAAAAATTTCTTTCATTGAATTGGAACATTTCATTGATTTAAAATAACAACATTTTCTCTAAAGTAATAGTGGCGCGCAAAAAGCTGGAGACTTGGCAGCTCTGCATTTATCTATCTTTATTAATCATATGGTAAAATCATCTTTCTGTCTATTTTTGAAATCTAACTACTGAATGCTTTAAATTGACTACAATGAAATTATTTTCAATGTAACTACATTATTTTTTAATATGAAATCGTGTGGTCATGAAAATGGCATTTTATTTCATCAATAATTTTTTCCTTTGAAAGCTTCTCATCACACTCGTTTTCCACGCATTCCGAATTATGAATGTCTTTTAGTTACTGAACTACAACTCTAAATTTTTTCTGCGTGGTTCCTGAAAGTGCCTTTTATTTTTAATTTTCGCTTCGTCTAGCTGTTTGCCTTGTTCATTTTACAACTTGAACATCTATTTTTCTAGATTTCTATTTTGAACTACTTTCTATTGCGGGCTTGCCCCACCCTCCTAATGTTCCACCAGACACCCCGTATAAATGCCCTTTCCTCTATGCTTCTACGCATTCCGTCTCCAGCTCTCCGGCGGGCAGACCGTTGAGGGATTAGCTGTGTGGGGCTTCTCTTATCATGGCCTCGAAAGGCTGCCAGCTGTACGGTGGGGGCCGACAACTGACGGGGCTTCGACGGGATAGAAAGGTTGCCATCGGCGCTTCACAACTTGAGCGCCGCGTGCTGCCAGACCTTTAGGTCCTTGTTTTCCGTATTCTGTCGTGAATGCTTGATACAAAGTCGTCAAGTAGTGATTAATACGCACTCGTCAAACGGTTTCTAAAGGCCGTAAATTTCGAATCTTGAGGTTGTCACCACTAAACGGGAAACAGAAATAAAGCCAGGCGTTGCTTGGTTTCAGAATTTAAAAAAAGGCTCTTTTCAGGGCCATACAAATATCCTGTATGCTGTATGTTTGCAAATAAAGGTGTATGATTTAAGAAGTGTTTAAGGACACTTATGAATGAATAAGACAGTGGTTCTTTAATTTTTCGTTTATAAATTTATTTTCTTTTTCCTACATGAAAAAACACATTTTTTAAATACCTAGGAATAATCCTTTTTTAAATGCTGAGAATAGCGTTCAAAATCTTCTACCACAATTCAGTGAATTATTCTAATCTTACTTATTTCTGTTTTAATAATTCACTAATTATAATGGTATATTAGATTATTAAATTTAATACAGATTTTCATTTTTCACTTAATTTCTTAGTGAGATTGTAACACAGGCGATAACAATTTATTACACAGTTATTCATTTACCTATCTTTATTATTCATGTGGTAAATATAAATTTGTGCATATGTTTCAAACCTAACTATTGAATACTTTCGAGGGACAACTGTAAAATTATTTTCAATGTAATTACACTAATTTGCAATATGAAATTGTGTGATCCTGAATGTGTCACTTTTTTAATAAAAAATTTTACATATAGTCATACAGATGTTTCTTCTTTATTTTTTTTCCGAATTGAAGCTGAAAATTTCAAGTTTGGAATCCGAAAACTGAACATCGTCTATGATAGAAATTAAAAGGGAAAAAGATCCTTTAGCTAAATTAGTCATTTTCAATGAGAAGATGACAAAGTCTAATTGTAACTCTAATTAATTCTTAGTGTTATTATTTGTTTTATCTTATGTAAATTTTAATGTAATATTAAATTTTTATTGTATTGTATCTTACTTGATTTTAATTTTTTTATAATAATGAAAAAAAAAAAAAAAGACTTCAACAAAATGACACATGCTAAGTTAAATATTTCTATACTTTTTTTAATTGTAATGTTTGTGTGTCGTACTTGAAAAGAGCCTTTTTCTTGTGTCGCTTTTCAGTTTGTCTTTTTGAACTTGAAAAATTACTTTACTAGACTTACCCTTCAACCTTCTTCTTCAGCGGGCCTTCCCCCGCCCTCCTACTTTCGGATTGACTGCACCGGCAGCCACCCAGTATACACACACTTTTCTTTTAAAAAGGGAAAAAAGGCCCTTTTCAGAGCCATACAAAAGTATACAATGAGCGTCTTCATTTTTGTTATTAAAATTGTTATTCTAATTTAAAAATTTTACAGAAATTTCGAGAATCCTTTCTGTAAAATAAAATTTTATAATCAGGGGGATTTTTTTTATTTTCTTTTGACGGAATGATGGAAACTTTCTATTAAACGTTCGGTTTACAAATTAAAGGCTAATAATATAGCATAAATCTGGTATAAAAATATTTAATCACACGAATGCACATAGTATTTCTTATGTAAGTATATCAAATTAAAGAGAAGCAGATTCAAAAGAAAGATTTGTATTTTAAATATAGTGTTTTTTTAATTCTGCGTTAAATTCAAAAATGGAATTCTACCGGAAAAGTCTAAAATACATCATTT
This sequence comes from Maratus speculifer, assembly GCA_964019185.1. Taxonomy (NCBI): domain Eukaryota; kingdom Metazoa; phylum Arthropoda; class Arachnida; order Araneae; family Salticidae; genus Maratus; species Maratus speculifer. Next base: position 63,020,393 of record OZ025303.1, read on the forward strand.
TATTGGTGGCATTTAAAATGATCGGTTTGAAAAAAGACAAAACTCGTAAATGGAGATTTTTTTTATTTAAGATGACATAGAGGAGAGTAGTATACAATGAACATCTAAATTTTTTTATTAAAATTGTTATTCTAATTTAAAAAAATTGCAGAAATTTTGAAAATACTTTTTTTTAAAATAAAGTTTTGTTATAAGGTTTTTTTTTTTCTATTGATGGAAAAATTATTCCTTTATGTGAAACATTCTGTTCACAAATTAAAGGCTATCTTACTAATATTATCTTATACAAAATTTAGGCTAAAAATAGAAGAAAAATTATGCACTACGCTTTTGTAATAAATTTCTTTCAATTCAATGTCATTTATTTAAACCCTCATTTTTTTAAATAAATCATGCTCTAAAGAAAGTTTCAGTAAGACAAAGATTTTCGAATAGCTTAATTAAAAATTTTTCTGTCGAATTACTTTTTTTGAAGATGAAAATTATAAAATACTTTTCGCGCAATGGGGAGAAATTTGTCTTTCAGAAATAAATTTAATAACAAGATATAAAGATATGTCAAGAAGATCGGAAATATATATATTAGCAAAATATGAATTATAATAAATTCTAAAGAAAAAACTCTAAGTTGTTTTAATTTTTGTCACAGTTTTCGGTTTATATAATTTAACAAATGTAATTTGTATAGTATTTAGAGCTATATTTCTATTTCCTTATTAATCAGGCACATTGGTAAACTTTTTTTTTTTTAATAGCTTTTTAATAGAATGGAAACAAATCTCAATTTCTTAAGCCACAATATCTCTAAATGTCATTCTCCGATATCAAACATTCCCTCCTCCCCACTTCGAAAGAAATGTCTATTGGAAACTAAAACGGCCTATAGACGCGCTGCTCGCAGCCGTCGATACAGAATAACTGTCCGTTTAATTTCCCTTTAACTAATGTTAAAGTCCCATTGAAACAATTATTTATTGTAAATGTTTTTAAAAGTTTTAGATATTCAAATTCGTATAATATTTACTTCGTCATATATGATAGAAGACAAATGTCACAGGAAATCTGAAATTGTGCAAAATAATAATTATTCTGAACAAATTTAAAATGCATGTAATGCAATGAGCGTACACGTTGTTATCCTGAATGGAGAAGTTACATCTTTTCTCCACCAGATGGCGTATTCGAGCGCTTGAATCGCTAGATTGGCGATGATAACAGATTTCCATGCAAAGGAAAAATACAATTTTATTGGACGATCTCCTGCAACGCGATTGGCAGAAAAAATGGCGGTCGGATCCTAAAGATATATTTAAAGATGATCCAGTTTAAAGACTCAAATGAGTTTTATGACATCGTTAGAGTCAGAGCATCATTATGACTCGAAATAGTAAGGCTCAAAACTTAAATGGCTTTAGCAAGTCTCATTTCACCAGAAAGAGAGTTGAGTTTCCTGTCGTCTGTATACACAGACTTCTCAGGGAAGGCCGTTACGCCGAACGTATAAGAGTTGAAGCCTCAGTATATCTAGCAGCAGTTCTGGAATCAGTAGCCGCTGATGTTATTGACCTGGCAGGCGAAGCAGCCCGAAACAACAAGGAACCCTATATCAAACCAAAACATCTTCCATTCAGTTCACCGTCCAACTGAAAAAACTTGAGTGTTTATAACAAGATAGTCAGATCGGCATTTTGCTAATATTTCAAGATGTCTTACACTGTCGGAAGAAGAGAGTCCAGAAAACCAGTTTGTAAAATCTGTGTTTTGCAAAAGGGAAAAAAAAGGCCCTTTCTAGGGCCATACAAATAGTTTTTTATTGAGTGTTTCTTTTTCCTTCCTCTTTTTTAATTCACTCATGTTGACTGAAATTACCATATTAGTTGCATGCGTTCCTCAAACAGCATTTTAAATGTAACTATTTCAGAGGAATCACAAGCAGTTTCGTCCATTACAGAAATGAGATTTCCATCAATTGTCTGTGAATGCTCATAATAAAATCGTAAGTAATCGCCGAATACATAAAAGTTGAGAGGTTTCTCTTGTAAAAAGAATTTTTAAACCCAAGGATAAATCTAGCCTTGTGAAAAAGCCCGCAAATCGATCCATTTCATCCAAACAAATTGTTATGCCGTTGTCGAAAAAAAGTAGGCTTTGACGGACGATAGAAGGTAAAAAAAAAAATTAAAGGCTCTTTTCAGAGCCATACAAATTTTAGGTGGGCACTCCTCCTTCTGCTCTTACTTCACCACATAAATGTTAACAGAAATGATCATGTTAGTTTGAAACTTTTCTGGTTTTTTCGTCTCAGTATCGATGATATTATTTCGAAATGATTTCACATAAATATATTCATAAAAAAGTCTAATTAATAAACAGGCATATGAGACATGTTTACAAATGATTATTTTCTGATACAAGATGGCGCCACTCATCAGATATTAGTAATTTTAATGTTTACGTTTAAAATAGTATAAATCTGTTATAAAAATATTTAACCAGACAAAAGTTAATCATACTTCTTACATAAGTATTACAAATTAAAGAGAAGATGACTCAGAAGAAAGGTTTTTAATCTTAGTATGAAACTTTCTAAATGCCGCTTAAGAATGGAATCCTTCCGAAAAAGTCGAAATGAAGTGATTTCATTGGTGGTATTTAAAATAGTCGGTTTTTAAAAAGGCAAAACTCGCAAACGTAGAATGTTTTTCTTTTTTCTTTTTAATTTTTTTCTTAAGAAAACAGAGAGAAATGAAGTATACAATGAACGTCTTCATTTTAGTTGTTAAGCCTGTAAGTCAAATTAAAAAATTTTACAGAAATTTGAGAAAGGTTTTTTTTTTTCAAATAAAGTTTTATTATCAGGGTGTTATTTTTCTTTTATTTTGACGGAATAATCATTACTTTAACATAATATTCTGTTAACAAATGAGAAAAGAGTTTTAGAAAAAAAAATCATCCATTATGCTCTTAAATGTTTAAAGATATCAAGATTGTAACATTCGCCTATGCCCCCCCCCCTCCGCAATTTTTAATTAAAAGACGTGTTTTTCCACTGTCAATTTATCCATTATTCACATTTTTCTACGTAAGACAGATGAACTGAACAATCATTATTTATTTATCATTATTTATTCTTATCAATTTCTAAATGTATTTTTATGTATGTATATTTCTCTAATCCAACATACTCCCCGATCTCTACATTTTTCCGAATAAATAAACATTCTAATGCCAAAATCTTTCTTTTAAATGTCAATTTTTGATGGAAGCAATGTTCGTATTTTCTTCACTTTTAACTTCTCAAAATGCTCGGTCTTTCTTCGATTTTTAATTACGGAATGAAATGTTTTTATTTAACATGTAATAACCATCTGTAAGGAATAAGCCTTCAAGTTTTTTGTTATTTTTTAAAAAATAAAATATATAAAGATGAGTTAGATTTCATTATTTAAATTTATATATATATATCGATAAAAATTTATATTAAATGTAACTACTGATGCTACAAAAATTACATAGGCACTTTTATGTAATTTAATTTGAAAATCAGAAAAATATCTATTAAAATACTAATATTTAAAAAAGGAATAATGCATTTCAAGAAATCAATTTTCTGCAAACTGTTAATAAAATATATTAAGTATGCATTAAGTTTTTTATTTTTATTTTTTTTTAAACATTAATGAATTCATCACGCTAACCATATTTAAAAAGAAAAAAAATGTCGAAAATGTAAACTATTCTGGTAAATTATTAATATAAATTTAAATACGACAATCATTATTCTTTTAATTTATCTCTACTGCAAATTTTCCGAATACATATCTACAGATGTTAATAATTTATTACAAAGTTATACATTTAGAGAGCTGCCAAATCTCTGGCTCTTTGAATATCAGTAAAAAAATACAGAAAAATTTCTTTCATTGAATTGGAACATTTCACCGATTTAAAATAACAACATTTTCTCTAAAGTAATAGTGGTGCGCAAAAAGCTGGAGACTTGGCAGCTCTGCATTTATCTATCTTTATTAATCATATGGTAAAATCATCTTTCTGTCTATTTTTGAAATCTAACTACTGAATACTTTAAATTGACTACAATTAAATTATTTTCAATGTAACTACATTATTTTTTAATATGAAATCGTGTGGTCATGAAAATGGCATTTTATTTCATCAATAATTTTTTCCTTTGAAAGCTTCTCATCACACTCGTTTTCCACGCATTCCGAATTATGAATGTCTTTTAGTTACTGAACTACAACTCTAAATTTTTTCTGCGTGGTTCCTGAAAGTGCCTTTTATTTTTAATTTTCGCTTCGTCTAGCTGTTTGCCTTGTTCATTTTACAACTTGAACATCTATTTTTCTAGATTTCTATTTTGAACTACTTTCTATTGCGGGCTTGCCCCACCCTCCTAATGTTCCACCAGACACCCCGTATAAATGCTCTTTCCTCTAAGCTTCTACGCATTCCGTCTCCAGCTCTCCGGCGGGCAGACCGTTGAGGGATTAGCTGTGTGGGGCTTCTCTTATCATGGCCTCGAAAGGCTGCCAGCTGTACGGTGGGGGCCGACAACTGACGGGGCTTCGACGGGATAGAAAGGTTGCCATCGGCGCTTCACAACTTGAGCGCCGCGTGCTGCCAGACCTTTAGGTCCTTGTTTTCCGTATTCTGTCGTGAATGCTTGACACAAAGTCGTCAAGTAGTGATTAATACGCACTCGTCAAACGGTTTCTAAAGGCCGTAAATTTCGAATCTTGAGGTTGTCACCACTAAACGGGAAACAGAAATAAAGCCAGGCGTTGCTTGGTTTCAGAATTTAAAAAAAGGCTCTTTTCAGGGCCATACAAATATCCTGTATGCTGTATGTTTGCAAATAAAGGTGTATGATTTAAGAAGTGTTTAAGGACACTTATGAATGAATAAGACAGTGGTTCTTTAATTTTTCGTTTATAAATTTATTTTCTTTTTCCTACATGAAAAACACATTTTTTAAATACCTAGGAATAATCCTTTTTTAAATGCTGAGAATAGCGTTCAAAATCTTCTACCACAATTCAGTGAATTATTCTAATCTTACTTATTTCTGTTTTAATAATTCACTAATTATAATGGTATATTAGATTATTAAATTTAATACTGATTTTCTTTTTTCACTTAATTTCTTAGTGAGATTGTAACACAGGCGATAACAATTTATTACACAGTTATTCATTTACCTATCTTTATTATTCATGTGGTAAATATAAATTTGTGCATATGTTTCAAACCTAACTATTGAATACTTTCGAGGGACAACTGTAAAATTATTTTCAATGTAATTACACTAATTTGCAATATGAAATTGTGTGATCCTGAATGTGTCACTTTTTAATAAAAAATTTTACATATAGTCATACAGATGTTTCTTCTTTATTTTTTTTCCGAATTGAAGCTGAAAATTTCAAGTTTGGAATCCGAAAACTGAACATCGTCTATGATAGAAATTAAAAGGGAAAAAGATCCTTTAGCTAAATTAGTCATTTTCAATGAGAAAATGACAAAGTTTAATTGTAACTCTAATTAATTCTTAGTGTTATTATTTGTTTTATCTTATGTAAATTTTAATGTAATATTAAATTTTTATTGTATTGTATCTTACTTGATTTTAATTTTTTTATAATAATGAAAAAAAAAAAAGACTTCAACAAAATGACACATGGTAAGTTAAATATTTCTATACTTTTTTTAATTGTAATGTTTGTGTGTCGTACTTGAAAAGAGCCTTTTTCTTGTGTCGCTTTTCAGTTTGTCTTTTTGAACTTGAAAAATTACTTTACTAGACTTACCCTTCAACCTTCTTCTTCAGCGGGCCTTCCCCCGCCCTCCTACTTTCGGATTGACTGCACCGGCAGCCACCCAGTATACACACACTTTTCTTTTAAAAAGGGAAAAAAGGCCCTTTTCAGAGCCATACAAAAGTATACAATGAGCGTCTTCATTTTTGTTATTAAAATTGTTATTCTAATTTAAAAATTTTACAGAAATTTCGAGAATCCTTTCTGTAAAATAAAATTTTATAATCAGGGGGATTTTTTTTTATTTTCTTTTGACGGAATGATGGAAACTTTCTATTAAACGTTCGGTTTACAAATTAAAGGCTAATAATATAGCATAAATCTGGTATAAAAATATTTAATCACACGAATGCACATAGTATTTCTTGTGTAAGTATATCAAATTAAAGAGAAGCAGATTCAAAAGAAAGATTTGTATTTTAAATATAGTGTTTTTTTAATTCTGCGTTAAATTCAAAAATGGAATTCTACCGGAAAAGTCTAAAATACATCATTTTATTGGTGGCATTTAAAATGATCGGTTTGAAAAAAGACAAAACTCGTAAATGGAGATTTTTTTTTTTAATTTTTTTTATTTAAGATGACATAGAAGAGAGTAGTATACAATGAACATCTACATTTTTTTATTAAAATTGTTATTCTAATTTAAAAAAATTGCAGAAATTTGGAAAATACTTTTTTTTTAAATAAAATTTTGTTATAAGGTTTTTTTTTTTTTTTTCTATTGATGGAAAAATTATTCCTTTATGTGAAACATTCTGTTCACAAATTAAAGGCTATCTTACTAATATTATCTTATACAAAATTTAGGCTAAAAATAGAAGAAAAATTATGCACTACGCTTTTGTAATAAATTTCTTTCAATTCAATGTCATTTATTTAACCCTCATTTTTTTAAATAAATCATGCTCTAAAGAAAGTTTCAGTAAGACAAAGATTTTCGAATAGCTTAATTAAAAAATTTTCTATCGAATTACTTTTTTTGAAGATGAAAATTATAAAATACTTTTCGCGCAATGGGGAGAAATTTGTCTTTCAGAAATAAATTTAATAACAAGATATGAAGATATATCAAGAAGATCGGAAATATATATATTAGCAAAATATGAATTATAATAAATTCTAAAGAAAAAACTCTAAGTTGTTTTAATTTTTGTCACAGTTTTCGGTTTATATAATTTAAAAAATGTAATTTGTATAGTATTTAGAGCTATATTTCTATTTCCTTATTAATCAGGCACATTGGTAAACTTTTTTTTTTTTTAATAGCTTTTTAATAGAATGGAAACAAATCTCAATTACTTAAGCCACAATATCTCTAAATGTCATTCTCCGATATCAAACATTCCCTCCTCCCCACTTCGAAAGAAATGTCTATTGGAAACTAAAACGGCCTATAGACGCGCTGCTCGCAGCCGTCGATACAGAATAACTGTCCGTTTAATTTCCCTTTAACTAATGTTAAAGTCCCATTGAAACAATTATTTATTGTAAATGTTTTTAAAAGTTTTAGATATTCAAATTCGTATAATATTTACTTCGTCATATATGATAGAAGACAAATGTCACAGGAAATCTGAAATTGTGCAAAATAATAATTATTCTGAACAAATTTAAAATGCATGTAATGCAATGAGCGTACACGTTGTTATCCTGAATGGAGAAGTTACATCTTTTCTCCACCAGATGGCGTATTCGAGCGCTTGAATCGCTAGATTGGCGATAATAACAGATTTCCATGCAAAGGAAAAATACAATTTTATTGGACGATCTCCTGCAACGCGATTGGCTGAAAAAATGGCGGTCGGATCCTAAAGATATATTTAAAGATGATCCAGTTTAAAGACTCAAATGAGTTTTATGACATCGTTAGAGTCAGAGCATCATTATGACTCGAAATAGTAAGGCTCAAAACTTAAATGGCTTTAGCAAGTCTCATTTCACCAGAAAGAGAGTTGAGTTTCCTGTCGTCTGTATACACAGACTTCTCAGGGAAGGCCATTACGCCGAACGTATAACAGTTGAAGCCTCAGTATATCTAGCAGCAGTTCTGGAATCAGTAGCCGCTGATGTTATTGACCTGGCAGGCGAAGCAGCCCGAAACAACAAGGAACCCTATATCAAACCAAAACATCTTCCATTCAGTTCACCGTCCAACTGAAAAAACTTGAGTGTTTATAACAAGATAGTCAGATCGGCATTTTGCTAATATTTCAAGATGTCTTACACTGTCGGAAGAAGAGAGTCCAGAAAACCAGTTTGTAAAATCTGTGTTTTGCAAAAGGGAAAAAAAAGACCCTTTTCAGGGCCATACAAATAGTTTTTTATTGAGTGTTTCTTTTTCCTTCCTCTTTTTCAATTCACTCATGTTGACTGAAATTACCATATTAGTTGCATGCGTTCCTCAAACAGCATTTTAAATGTAACTATTTCAGAGGAATCAGAAGCAGTTTCGTCCATTACAGAAATGAGATTTCCATCAATTGTCTGTGAATGCTCATAATAAAATCGTAAGTAATCGCCGAATACATAAAAGTTGAGAGGTTTCTCTTGTAAAAAGAATTTTTAAACCCAAGGATAAATCTAGCCTTGTGAAAAAGCCCGCAAATCGATCCATTTCATCCAAACAAATCGTTATGCCGTTGTCGAAAAAAAGTAGGCTTTGACGGACGATAGAAGGTAAAAAAAAAATTAAAGGCTCTTTTCAGAGCCATACAAATTTTAGGTGGGCACTCCTCCTTCTGCTCTTACTTCACCACATAAATGTTAACAGAAATGATCATGTTAGTTTGAAACTTTTCTGGTTTTTTAGTCTCAGTATCGATGATATTATTTCGAAATGATTTCACATAAATATATTCATAAAAAAGTCTAATTAATAAACAGGCATATGAGACATGTTTACAAATGATTATTTTCTGATACAAGATGGCGCCACTCATCAGATATTAGTAATTTTAATGTTTACGTTTAAAATAGTATAAATCTGTTATAAAAATATTTAACCAGACAAAAGATAATCATACTTCTTACATAAGTATTACAAATTAAAGAGAAGATGACTCAGAAGAAAGGTTTTTAATCTTAGTATGAAACTTTCTAAATGCCGCTTAAGAATGGAATCCTTCCGAAAAAGTCGAAATGAAGTGATTTCATGGGTGGTATTTAAAATAGTCGGTTTTTAAAAAGGCAAAACTCGCAAACGTAGAATGCTTTTCTTTTTAATTTTTTTCTTAAGAAAACAGAGAGAAATGAAGTATACAATGAACGTCTTCATTTTAGTTGTTAAGCCTGTAAGTCAAATTAAAAAATTTTACAGAAATTTGAAAAAGGTTTTTTTTTTTTTTTTTTTTTTTTTCAAATAAAGTTTTATTATCAGGGTGATATTTTTTTTTTATTTTGACGGAATAATCATTACTTTAACATAATATTCTGTTAACAAATGAGAAAAGAGTTTTAGAAAAAAAATCATCCATTATGCTCTTAAATGTTTAAAGATATCAAGATTGTAACATTCGCCTATCCCCCCCCCCCTCCGCAATTTTCAATTAAAAGACGTGTTTTTCCACTGTCAATTTATCCATTATTCACATTTTTCTACGTAAGACACATGAACTGAACAATCATTATTTATTTAACATTATTTATTCTTATCAATTTCTAAATGTATTTTTATATATGTATATTTCTCTAATCCAACATACTCCCGGATCTCTACATTTTTCCGCATAAATAAACATTCTAATGCCAAAATCTTTCTTTTAAATGTCAATTTTTGATGGAAGCAATGTTCGTATTTTCTTCACTTTTAACTTCTCAAAATGCTCGGTCTTTCTTCGATTTTTAATTACGGAATTAAATGTTTTTATTTAACATGTAATAACCATCTGTAAGGAATAAGCCTTCAAGTTTTTTGTTATTTTTTGAAAAATAAAATATATAAAGATGAGTTAGATTTCATTATTTAAATTTATATATATATATATATATCGATAAAAATTTATATTAAATGTAACTACTGATGTTACAAAAATTCCATAGGCACTTTTATGTAATTTAATTTGAAAATCAGAAAAATATCTATTAAAATATTAATATTTAGAAAAGGAATAATGCATTTCAAGAAATCAATTTTCTGCAAACTGTTAATAAAATATATTAAGTATGCATTAAGTTTTTTATTTTTATTTTTTAAACATTAATGAATTCATCACGCTAACCATATTTAAAAAGAAAAAAAAAATGTCGAAAATGTAAACTATTCTGGTAAATTATTAATATAAATTTAAATACGACAATCATTATTCTTTTAATTTATCTCTACTGCAAATTTTCCGAATACATATCTACAGATGTTAATAATTTATTACAAAGTTATACATTTACAGAGCTGCCAAATCTCCGGCTTTTTGAATATCAGTAAAAAAATATAGAAAAATTTCTTTCATTGAATTGGAACATTTCATTGATTTAAAATAACAACATTTTCTCTAAAGTAATAGTGGCGCGCAAAAAGCTGGAGACTTGGCAGCTCTGCATTTATCTATCTTTATTAATCATATGGTAAAATCATCTTTCTGTCTATTTTTGAAATCTAACTACTGAATGCTTTAAATTGACTACAATGAAATTATTTTCAATGTAACTACATTATTTTTTAATATGAAATCGTGTGGTCATGAAAATGGCATTTTATTTCATCAATAATTTTTTCCTTTGAAAGCTTCTCATCACACTCGTTTTCCACGCATTCCGAATTATGAATGTCTTTTAGTTACTGAACTACAACTCTAAATTTTTTCTGCGAGGTTCCTGAAAGTGCCTTTTATTTTTAATTTTCGCTTCGTCTAGCTGTTTGCCTTGTTCATTTTACAACTTGAACATCTATTTTTCTAGATTTCTATTTTGAACTACTTTCTATTGCGGGCTTGCCCCACCCTCCTAATGTTCCACCAGACACCCCGTATAAATGCCCTTTCCTCTATGCTTCTACGCATTCCGTCTCCAGCTCTCCGGCGGGCAGACCGTTGAGGGATTAGCTGTGTGGGGCTTCTCTTATCATGGCCTCGAAAGGCTGCCAGCTGTACGGTGGGGGCCGACAACTGACGGGGCTTCGACGGGATAGAAAGGTTGCCATCGGCGCTTCACAACTTGAGCGCCGCGTGCTGCCAGACCTTTAGGTCCTTGTTTTCCGTATTCTGTCGTGAATGCTTGATACAAAGTCGTCAAGTAGTGATTAATACGCACTCGTCAAACGGTTTCTAAAGGCCGTAAATTTCGAATCTTGAGGTTGTCACCACTAAACGGGAAACAGAAATAAAGCCAGGCGTTGCTTGGTTTCAGAATTTAAAAAAAGGCTCTTTTCAGGGCCATACAAATATCCTGTATGCTGTATGTTTGCAAATAAAGGTGTATGATTTAAGAAGTGTTTAAGGACACTTATGAATGAATAAGACAGTGGTTCTTTAATTTTTCGTTTATAAATTTATTTTCTTTTTCCTACATGAAAAAACACATTTTTTAAATACCTAGGAATAATCCTTTTTTAAATGCTGAGAATAGCGTTCAAAATCTTCTACCACAATTCAGTGAATTATTCTAATCTTACTTATTTCTGTTTTAATAATTCACTAATTATAATGGTATATTAGATTATTAAATTTAATACAGATTTTCATTTTTCACTTAATTTCTTAGTGAGATTGTAACACAGGCGATAACAATTTATTACACAGTTATTCATTTACCTATCTTTATTATTCATGTGGTAAATATAAATTTGTGCATATGTTTCAAACCTAACTATTGAATACTTTCGAGGGACAACTGTAAAATTATTTTCAATGTAATTACACTAATTTGCAATATGAAATTGTGTGATCCTGAATGTGTCACTTTTTTAATAAAAAATTTTACATATAGTCATACAGATGTTTCTTCTTTATTTTTTTTCCGAATTGAAGCTGAAAATTTCAAGTTTGGAATCCGAAAACTGAACATCGTCTATGATAGAAATTAAAAGGGAAAAAGATCCTTTAGCTAAATTAGTCATTTTCAATGAGAAGATGACAAAGTCTAATTGTAACTCTAATTAATTCTTAGTGTTATTATTTGTTTTATCTTATGTAAATTTTAATGTAATATTAAATTTTTATTGTATTGTATCTTACTTGATTTTAATTTTTTTATAATAATGAAAAAAAAAAAAAAAGACTTCAACAAAATGACACATGCTAAGTTAAATATTTCTATACTTTTTTTAATTGTAATGTTTGTGTGTCGTACTTGAAAAGAGCCTTTTTCTTGTGTCGCTTTTCAGTTTGTCTTTTTGAACTTGAAAAATTACTTTACTAGACTTACCCTTCAACCTTCTTCTTCAGCGGGCCTTCCCCCGCCCTCCTACTTTCGGATTGACTGCACCGGCAGCCACCCAGTATACACACACTTTTCTTTTAAAAAGGGAAAAAAGGCCCTTTTCAGAGCCATACAAAAGTATACAATGAGCGTCTTCATTTTTGTTATTAAAATTGTTATTCTAATTTAAAAATTTTACAGAAATTTCGAGAATCCTTTCTGTAAAATAAAATTTTATAATCAGGGGGATTTTTTTTATTTTCTTTTGACGGAATGATGGAAACTTTCTATTAAACGTTCGGTTTACAAATTAAAGGCTAATAATATAGCATAAATCTGGTATAAAAATATTTAATCACACGAATGCACATAGTATTTCTTATGTAAGTATATCAAATTAAAGAGAAGCAGATTCAAAAGAAAGATTTGTATTTTAAATATAGTGTTTTTTTAATTCTGCGTTAAATTCAAAAATGGAATTCTACCGGAAAAGTCTAAAATACATCATTTTATTGGTGGCATTTAAAATGATCGGTTTGAAAAAAGACAAAACTCGTAAATGGAGATTTTTTTTATTTAAGATGACATAGAGGAGAGTAGTATACAATGAACATCTAAATTTTTTTATTAAAATTGTTATTCTAATTTAAAAAAATTGCAGAAATTTTGAAAATACTTTTTTTTAAAATAAAGTTTTGTTATAAGGTTTTTTTTTTTTTTTTTTTTTTTTTTTTCTATTGATGGAAAAATTATTCCTTTATGTGAAACATTCTGTTCACAAATTAAAGGCTATCTTACTAATATTATCTTATACAAAATTTAGGCTAAAAATAGAAGAAAAATTATGCACTACGCTTTTGTAATAAATTTCTTTCAATTCAATGTCATTTATTTAAACCCTCATTTTTTTAAATAAATCATGCTCTAAAGAAAGTTTCAGTAAGACAAAGATTTTCGAATAGCTTAATTAAAAATTTTTCTGTCGAATTACTTTTTTTGAAGATGAAAATTATAAAATACTTTTCGCGCAATGGGGAGAAATTTGTCTTTCAGAAATAAATTTAATAACAAGATATAAAGATATGTCAAGAAGATCGGAAATATATATATTAGCAAAATATGAATTATAATAAATTCTAAAGAAAAAACTCTAAGTTGTTTTAATTTTTGTCACAGTTTTCGGTTTATATAATTTAACAAATGTAATTTGTATAGTATTTAGAGCTATATTTCTATTTCCTTATTAATCAGGCACATTGGTAAACGTTTTTTTTTTTAATAGCTTTTTAATAGAATGGAAACAAATCTCAATTTCTTAAGCCACAATATCTCTAAATGTCATTCTCCGATATCAAACATTCCCTCCTCCCCACTTCGAAAGAAATGTCTATTGGAAACTAAAAAGGCCTATAGACGCGCTGCTGGCAGCCGTCGATACAGAATAACTGTCCGTTTAATTTCCCTTTAACTAATGTTAAAGTCCCATTGAAACAATTATTTATTGTAAATGTTTTTAAAAGTTTTAGATATTCAAATTCGTATAATATTTACTTCGTCATATATGATAGAAGACAAATGTCACAGGAAATCTGAAATTGTGCAAAATAATAATTATTCTGAACAAATTTAAAATGCATGTAATGCAATGAGCGTACACGTTGTTATCCTGAATGGAGAAGTTACATCTTTTCTCCACCAGATGGCGTATTCGAGCGCTTGAATCGCTAGATTGGCGATGATAACAGATTTCCATGCAAAGGAAAAATACAATTTTATTGGACGATCTCCTGCAACGCGATTGGCAGAAAAAATGGCGGTCGGATCCTAAAGATATATTTAAAGATGATCCAGTTTAAAGACTCAAATGAGTTTTATGACATCGTTAGAGTCAGAGCATCATTATGACTCGAAATAGTAAGGCTCAAAACTTAAATGGCTTTAGCAAGTCTCATTTCACCAGAAAGAGAGTTGAGTTTCCTGTCGTCTGTATACACAGACTTCTCAGGGAAGGCCGTTACGCCGAACGTATAACAGTTGAAGCCTCAGTATATCTAGCAGCAGTTCTGGAATCAGTAGCCGCTGATGTTATTGACCTGGCAGGCGAAGCAGCCCGAAACAACAAGGAACCCTATATCAAACCAAAACATCTTCCATTCAGTTCACCGTCCAACTGAAAAAACTTGAGTGTTTATAACAAGATAGTCAGATCGGCATTTTGCTAATATTTCAAGATGTCTTACACTGTCGGAAGAAGAGAGTCCAGAAAACCAGTTTGTAAAATCTGTGTTTTGCAAAAGGGAAAAAAAAGGCCCTTTCCAGGGCCATACAAATAGTTTTTTATTGAGTGTTTCTTTTTCCTTCCTCTTTTTTAATTCACTCATGTTGACTGAAATTACCATATTAGTTGCATGCGTTCCTCAAACAGCATTTTAAATGTAACTATTTCAGAGGATTCACAAGCAGTTTCGTCCATTACAGAAATGAGATTTCCATCAATTGTCTGTGAATGCTCATAATAAAATCGTAAGTAATCGCCGAATACATAAAAGTTGAGAGGTTTCTCTTGTAAAAAGAATTTTTAAACCCAAGGATAAATCTAGCCTTGTGAAAAAGCCCGCAAATCGATCCATTTCATCCAAACAAATTGTTATGCCGTTGTCGAAAAAAAGTAGGCTTTGACGGACGATAGAAGGTAAAAAAAAAAATTAAAGGCTCTTTTCAGAGCCATACAAATTTTAGGTGGGCACTCCTCCTTCTGCTCTTACTTCACCACATAAATGTTAACAGAAATGATCATGTTAGTTTGAAACTTTTCTGGTTTTTTCGTCTCAGTATCGATGATATTATTTCGAAATGATTTCACATAAATATATTCATAAAAAAGTCTAATTAATAAACAGGCATATGAGACATGTTTACAAATGATTATTTTCTGATACAAGATGGCGCCACTCATCAGATATTAGTAATTTTAATGTTTACGTTTAAAATAGTATAAATCTGTTATAAAAATATTTAACCAGACAAAAGTTAATCATACTTCTTACATAAGTATTACAAATTAAAGAGAAGATGACTCAGAAGAAAGGTTTTTAATCTTAGTATGAAACTTTCTAAATGCCGCTTAAGAATGGAATCCTTCCGAAAAAGTCGAAATGAAGTGATTTCATGGGTGGTATTTAAAATAGTCGGTTTTTAAAAAGGCAAAACTCGCAAACGTAGAATGTTTTTCTTTTTTCTTTTTAATTTTTTTCTTAAGAAAACAGAGAGAAATGAAGTATACAATGAACGTCTTCATTTTAGTTGTTAAGCCTGTAAGTCAAATTAAAAAATTTTACAGAAATTTGAGAAAGGTTTTTTTTTTTTCAAATAAAGTTTTATTATCAGGGTGTTATTTTTCTTTTATTTTGACGGAATAATCATTACTTTAACATAATATTCTGTTAACAAATGAGAAAAGAGTTTTAGAAAAAAAAATCATCCATTATGCTCTTAAATGTTTAAAGATATCAAGATTGTAACATTCGCCTATGCCCCCCCCCCCCCTCCGCAATTTTTAATTAAAAGACGTGTTTTTCCACTGTCAATTTATCCATTATTCACATTTTTCTACGTAAGACAGATGAACTGAACAATCATTATTTATTTATCATTATTTATTCTTATCAATTTCTAAATGTATTTTTATGTATGTATATTTCTCTAATCCAACATACTCCCCGATCTCTACATTTTTCCGAATAAATAAACATTCTAATGCCAAAATCTTTCTTTTAAATGTCAATTTTTGATGGAAGCAATGTTCGTATTTTCTTCACTTTTAACTTCTCAAAATGCTCGGTCTTTCTTCGATTTTTAATTACGGAATGAAATGTTTTTATTTAACATGTAATAACCATCTGTAAGGAATAAGCCTTCAAGTTTTTTGTTATTTTTTAAAAAATAAAATATATAAAGATGAGTTAGATTTCATTATTTAAATTTATATATATATATCGATAAAAATTTATATTAAATGTAACTACTGATGCTACAAAAATTACATAGGCACTTTTATGTAATTTAATTTGAAAATCAGAAAAATATCTATTAAAATATTAATATTTAAAAAAGGAATAATGCATTTCAAGAAATCAATTTTCTGCAAACTGTTAATAAAATATATTAAGTATACATTAAGTTTTTTATTTTTATTTTTTTTAAAACATTAATGAATTCATCACGCTAACCATATTTAAAAAGAAAAAAATGTCGAAAATGTAAACTATTCTGGTAAATTATTAATATAAATTTAAATACGACAATCATTATTCTTTTAATTTATCTCTACTGCAAATTTTCCGAATACATATCTACAGATGTTAATAATTTATTACAAAGTTATACATTTAGAGAGCTGCCAAATCTCTGGCTCTTTGAATATCAGTAAAAAAATACAGAAAAATTTCTTTCATTGAATTGGAACATTTCACCGATTTAAAATAACAACATTTTCTCTAAAGTAATAGTGGTGCGCAAAAAGCTGGAGACTTGGCAGCTCTGCATTTATCTATCTTTATTAATCATATGGTAAAATCATCTTTCTGTCTATTTTTGAAATCTAACTACTGAATACTTTAAATTGACTACAATTAAATTATTTTCAATGTAACTACATTATTTTTTAATATGAAATCGTGTGGTCATGAAAATGGCATTTTATTTCATCAATATTTTTTTCCTTTGAAAGCTTCTCATCACACTCGTTTTCCACGCATTCCGAATTATGAATGTCTTTTAGTTACTGAACTACAACTCTAAATTTTTTCTGCGTTTTTCCTGAAAGTGCCTTTTATTTTTAATTTTCGCTTCGTCTAGCTGTTTGCCTTGTTCATTTTACAACTTGAACATCTATTTTTCTAGATTTCTGTTTTGAATTACTTTCTATTGCGGGCTTGCCCCACCCTCCTAATGTTCCACCAGACACCCCGTATAAATGCCCTTTCCTCTATGCTTCTACGCATTCCGTCTCCAGCTCTCCGGCGGGCAGACCGTTGAGGGATTAGCTGTGTGGGGCTTCTCTTATCATGGCCTCGAAAGGCTGCCAGCTGTACGGTGGGGGCCGACAACTGACGGGGCTTCGACGGGATAGAAAGGTTGCCATCGGCGCTTCACAACTTGAGCGCCGCGTGCTGCCAGACCTTTAGGTCCTTGTTTTCCGTATTCTGTCGTGAATGCTTGACACAAAGTCGTCAAGTAGTGATTAATACGCACTCGTCAAACGGTTTCTAAAGGCCGTAAATTTCGAATCTTGAGGTTGTCACCACTAAACGGGAAACAGAAATAAAGCCAGGCGTTGCTTGGTTTCAGAATTTAAAAAAAGGCTCTTTTCAGGGCCATACAAATATCCTGTATGCTGTATGTTTGCAAATAAAGGTGTATGATTTAAGAAGTGTTTAAGGACACTTATGAATGAATAAGACAGTGGTTCTTTAATTTTTCGTTTTAAATTTATTTTCTTTTTCCTACATGAAAAAACACATTTTTTAAATACCAAGGAATAATCCTTTTTTAATTGCTGAGAATAGCGTTCAAAATCTTCTACCACAATTCAGTGAACTATTTTTATCTTACTTATTTCTGTTTTAAAAATTCACTAACTATAATGGTATATTAGATTATTAAATTTAATGCAGATTTCCTTTTTTCACTTAATTTCTTAGTGAGATTGTAACACAGGCGATAACAGTTTATTACACAGTTATTCGTTTACCTATCTTTATTATTCATGTGGTAAATATAAATTTGTGCATATGTTTCAAACCTAACAATTGAATACTTTCGAGGGACAACTGTAAAATTATTTTCAATGTAATTACACTAATTTGCAATATGAAATTGTGTGATCCTGAATGTGTCACTTTTTTAATAAAAAATTTTACATATGGTCATACAGATATTTCTTCTTTATTTTTTTTCCGAATTGAAGCTGAAAATTTCAAGTTTGGAATCCGAAAACTGAACATCGTCTATGATAGAAATTAAAAGGGAAAAAGATCCTTTAGCTAAATTAGTCATTTTCAATGAGAAGATGACAAAGTCTAATTGTAACTCTAATTAATTCTTAGTGTTATTATTTGTTTTATCTTATGTAAATTTTAATGTAATATTAAATTTTTATTGTATTGTATCTTACTTGATTTTAATTTTTTTATAATAATGAAAAAAAAAAGGCTTCAACAAAATGACACATGCTATGTTAAATATTTCTATACTTTTTTTAATTGTAGTGTTTGTGTGTCGTACTTGAAAAGAGTCTTTTTCTAAAATGTGTCGCTTTTCAGTTTGTCTTTTTGAACTTGAAAAATTACTTTACTAGACTTACCCTTGAACCTTCTTCTTCAGCGGGCCTTCCCCCGCCCTCCTACTTTCGGATTGACTGCACCGGCAGCCACCCAGTATACACACACTTTTCTTTTGAAAAGGGAAAAAAGGCCCTTTTCAAAGCCATACAAAAGTATACAATGAGCGTCTTCATTTTTGTTATTAAAATTGTTATTCTAATTTAAAAATTTTACAGAAATTTCGAGAATCCTTTTTGTAAAATAAAATTTTATAATCAGGGGGATTTTTTTTTATTTTCTTTTGACGGAATGATGGAAACTTTCTATTAAACGTTCGGTTTACAAATTAAAGGCTAATAATATAGCATAAATCTGGTATAAAAATATTTAATCACACGAATGCACATAATATTTCTTATGTAAGTATATCAAATTAAAGAGAAGCAGATTCAAAAGAAAGATTTGTATTTTAAATATGGTGTTTTTTTAATTCTGCGTTAAATTCAAAAATGGAATTCTACCGGAAAAGTCTAAAATACATCATTTTATTGGTGGCATTTAAAATGATTGGTTTGAAAAAAGACAAAACTCGTAAATGGAGAATTTTTTTTATTTAAGATGACATAGAAGAGTGTAGTATACAATGAACATCTACATTTTTTTTTATTAAAATTGTTATTCTAATTTAAAAAAATTACAGAAATTTGGAAAATACTTTTTTTTAAAATAAAGTTTTGTTATAAGGTTTTTTTTTTTTTTTTTTTTTTTTTCTTTTGATGGAAAAATTATTCCTTTATGTGAAACATTCTGTTCACAAATTAAAGGCTATCTTACTAATATTATCTTATACAAAATTTAGGCTAAAAATAGTAGAAAAATTATGCACTACGCTTTTGTAATAAATTTCTTTCAATTCAATGTCATTTATTTAACCCTCATTTTTTTAAATAAATCATGCTCCAAAGAAAGTTTCAGTAAGACAAAGATTTTCGAATAGCTTAATTAAAAATTTTTCTGTCGAATTACTTTTTTTGAAGATGAAAATTATAAAATACTTTTCGCGCAATGGGGAGAAATTTGTCTTTCAGAAATAAATTTAATAACAAGATATGAAGATATATCAAGAAGATCGGACATATATATATTAGCAAAATATGAATTATAATAAATTCTAAAGAAAAAACTCGAAGTTGTTTTAATTTTTGTCACAGTTTTCGGTTTATATAATTCAAAAAATGTAATTTGTATAGTATTTAGAGCTATATTTCTATTTCCTTATTAATCAGGCACATTAGTAAACGTTTTTTTTTTTTTTTTTTTTTTTTTTTTTTTTTTTTTTTTTAATAGCTTTTTAATAGAATGAAACAAATCTCAATTTCTTAAGCCACAATATCTCTAAATGTCATTCTCCGATATCAAAAATTCCCCCCTCCCCACTTCGAAAGAAATGTCTATTGGAAACTAAAACGGCCTATAGACGCGCTGCTCGCAGCCTTCGATACAGAATAACTGTCCCTTTAATTTCCCTTTAACTAATGTTAAAGTCCCATTGAAACAATTATTTATTGTAAATGTTTTTAAAAGTTTTAGATATTCAAATTCGTATAATATTTACTTCGTCATATATGATAGAAGACAAATGTCACAGGAAATCTGAAATTGTGCAAAATAATAATTATTCTGAACAAATTTAAAATGCATGTAATGCAATGAGCGTACACGTTGTTATCCTGAATGGAGAAGTTACATCTTTTCTCCACCAGATGGCGTATTCGAGCGCTTGAATCGCTAGATTGGCGATAATAACAGTTTTCCATGCAAAGGAAAAATACAATTTTATTGGACGATCTCCTGCAACGCGATTGGCTGAAAAAATGGCGGTCGGATCCTAAAGATATATTTAAAGATATTCCAGTTTAAAGACGCAAATGAGTTTTATGACATCGTTAGAGTCAGAGCATCATTATGACTCGAAATAGTAAGGCTCAAAACTTAAATGGCTTTAGCAAGTCTCATTTCACCAGAAAGAGAGTTGAGTTTCCTGTCGTCTGTATACACAGACTTCTCAGGGAAGGCCATTACGCCGAACGTATAACAGTTGAAGCCTCAGTATATCTAGCAGCAGTTCTGGAATCAGTAGCCGCTGATGTTATTGACCTGGCAGGCGAAGCAGCCCGAAACAACAAGGAACTCTATATCAAACCAAAACATCTTCCATTCAGTTCACCGTCCAACTGAAAAAACTTGAGTGTTTATAACAAGATAGTCAGATCGGCATTTTGCTAATATTTCAAGATGTCTTACACTGTCGGAAGAAGAGAGTCCAGAAAACCAGTTTGTAAAATCTGTGTTTTGCAAAAGGGAAAAAAAAAAGGCCCTTTTCAGGGCCATACAAATAGTTTTTTATTGAGTGTTTCTTTTTCCTTCCTCTTTTTTCATTCACTCATGTTGACTGAAATTACCATAATAGTTGCATGCGTTCCTCAAACAGCATTTTAAATGTAACTATTTCAGAGGAATCAGAAGTAGTTTCGTCCATTACAGAAATGAGATTTACATCAATTGTCTGTGAATGCTCATAATAAAATCGCAAGTAATCGCCGAATATATAAAAGTTGAGAGGTTTCTCTTGTAAAAAGAATTTTTAATTTAAACCCAAGGATAAATCTAGCCTTGTGAAAAAGCCCGCAAATCGATCCATTTCATCCAAACAAATTGTTATGCCGTTGTCGAAAAAAAGTAGGCTTTGACGGACGATAGAAGGTAAAAAAAAATTAAAGCCTCTTTTCAGAGCCATACAAATTTTAGGTGGGCACTCCTCCTTCTGCTCTTACTTCACCACATAAATGTTAACAGAAATGATCATGTTAGTTTGAAACTTTTCTGGTTTTTTCGTCTCAGTATCGATGATATTATTTCGAAATGATTTCACATAAATATATTCATAAAAAAGTCTAATTAATAAACAGGCATATGAGACATGTTTACAAATGATTATTTTCTGATACAAGATGGCGCCACTCATCAGATATTAGTAATTTAAATGTTTAAAAATAAATAGTATAAATCTAATATAAAAATATTTAATCAGGCAAATGATAATCATACTTCTTATATAAGTATATCAAATTAAAGAGAAGGTGATTCAGAAGAAAGGTTTTTAATCTTAATATGAAACTTTCTGAATGCTGCTTAGGAATGGAATCCTTCCGGAAAAGTCGAAATGAAGTGATTTCATGGGTGGTATTTAAAATGGTCGGTTTTTAAAAAGGCAAAACTCGCAAACGTAGAATGTTTTTCTTTTTTCTTTTTAATTTTTTTCTTAAGAAAACAGAGAGAAATGAAGTATACAATGAACGTCTTCATTTTAGTTGTTAAGCCTGTAAGTCAAATTAAAAAATTTTACAGAAATTTGAGAAAGGTTTTTTTTTTTTTTTTTTTTTTTTTTTTTTTCAAATAGTTTTATTATCAGGGTGTTATTTTTCTTTTATTTTGACGGAATAATCATTACTTTAACATAATATTCTGTTAACAAATTAGAAAAGAGTTTTAGAAAAAAAAATCATCCATTATGCTCTTAAATGTTTAAAGATATCAAGATTGTAACATTCGCCTATGCCCCCCCCCCCTCCGCAATTTTCAATTAAAAGACGTGTTTTTCCACTGTCAATTTATCCATTATTCACATTTTTCTACATAAGACAGATGAACTGAACAATCATTATTTATTTATCATTATTTATTCTTATCAATTTCTAAATATATTTTTATGTATGTATATTTCTCTAATCCAACATACTCCCCGATCTCTACATTTTTCCGCATAAATAAACATTCTAATGCGAAAATCTTTCTTTTAAATGTCAATTTTTGATGGAAGCAATGTTCGTATTTTTTTCACTTTTAACTTCTCAAAATGCTCGGTCTTTCTTCGATTTTTAATTACGGAATTAAATGTTTTTATTTAACATGTAATAACCATTTGTAAGGAATAAGCCTTCAAGTTTTTTGTTATTTTTTGAAAAATAAAATATATAAAGATGTGTTAGATTTCATTATTTAATTCAAAATTTATATTAAATGTAACTACTGATGTTACAAAAATTCCATAGGCACTCTTATGTAATTTAATTTGAAAATCAGAAAAATATCTATTAAAATATTAATATTTAAAAAAGGAATAATGCATTTCAAGAAATCAATTTTCTGCAAACTGTTAATAAAATATATTAAGTATGCATTAAGTTTTTTATTTATTTTTTTTTAAACATTAATGAATTCATCACGCTAACCATATTTAAAAAGAAAAAAAAATGTCGAAAATGTAAACTATTCTGTTAAATTATTAATATAAATTTAAATACGACAATCATTATTCTTTTAATTTATCTCTACTGCAAATTTTCCGAATACATATTTTACGCCTGCATTTTAATCGTTGTTGTTTAATTTATCTCAATTCTGACTTGGACTTCAGTGAAGCAATATCCAAAACTGACAAAACACTCATCCGTTTTCTGGAAATAGCAATGGGTATTTGATTGGTTGTTTTGAAACTACGGGATTGGTTATCCCAAAGGTCGTCGGATTCTTGGGTATTCCTTATATTGGAAGGACCCGAATCAGCAGACATCCATATTTTATGTAGTTTTCGCCATGTCGGACGGAACTTCCACCTCTGCGTTGCTTGGTGTTCCACGCATTCCGAATTATGAATGTCTTTTAGTTACTGAACTACAACTCTAAATTTTTTCTGTGTGGTTCCTGAAAGTGCTTCGACTAGCTGTTATCCTTGTTCATTTTACAACTTGAACATTTATTTTGCTAGATTTCTATTTTCAATCATCTTCTACTGCGGTCTTGCCCCGCCCTCCTAAACTTGGATTGGTTGCTCCGCCAGCCACCCCGTATAAAATCTCTTTCCTCTATATTACTATTCATTCCGTCTCCAGCTATACGGCGGGCAGACCGTTGAGGGATTAACGTTGTGGGGCTTCCCTTATCATGGCCACGAAAGGCTGCCACCGGTACATGAAAACTTGTGCACCTCGAGCTGTCGACATGGCCTTTTGAAAAAGCCTGCAAAATGATCCATTTCATCCAAACCAACTGTTAAGCCCATGTCGACAAAGAGAAAGGCAAAAAAGTAGGCTTTGACGGACGACAAAAGAAAAAAAAAGGCTCTTTTCAGAGCCATACAGATTTTTCATGGATCGTTCTACATCTGTCCTTACTTCACCATATAAAATTTAACAGAAATAATTCAGATCGGCATTTTGCTGATCTTTTGAAAATGTTTTACAATGTCAAAACAAGACAATCTAGAAAACCAGTTTGTTCAATGTGCTTTTTGTAAAGGAAAAAAAAGGCCCTTTTCAGGACCATTCAAATAGTTTTTCATTGAGAGTTTCTCTTTCATTCCCCCTTTTTTTTCCCTTACACATTAACTGAAATGCCCATGTTATTTGCATGCGTTCCTCAAACAGCATTTTAAAATGTAATTATTTCAGAGGACACAGAAGTAGTTTCGTCCATTACAAAAATGGGATTTCCTTCAATTGTCTTAAATGCACATAAAAAAATCGTAAATAATCGCCGAATACATAAACGTTTTTCTTGTAAAAAAGAATTTTTAAACCTAAGGATTAATCTAGCCTAGTGAAAAAGCCAGCAAACCGATCCATTTAATCCAAACCAATTGTTATGCCGTTGTTGAAAAAAAGTAGGCTTTGACGGACGACACAAAGTTAAAAAAATTAAAGGCTCTTTTCAGAGCCATACAAATTTTGTGTGGGTACTCCTCCTTGTGCCCTTACTTCACCACATAAATGTCAACAGAAATGATCATGTTAGTTCGAAACTTTGATCGTTTTTGCGTCTCAGTATCGACGATATTATTTAAAAATGATTTCACATAAATATATTCATAAAAACGTCCAATTAATTAACATGCATATGAGAGATGTTTACAAAAGATTATTTTTCTGATACCAGATGGCGCCTCTCATCAGATATTAGTAATTTTAATGTTTAAATTTAAAATTGTATAAATCTGATATAAAAATATTTAACTAGACAAATGATAATCATACTTCTTACATAAGTATATCAAATTAATGACAAGATTATTCAAAAGAAAGGTTTTTATTCTTAATATGAAACTTTCTGAATGCCGCTTAAGAATGCAATCCTTCCGGAAAAAGTAAAAAAAACGTGATTTCTTCGGTGGCATTTAAAATGGTCGGTTTGTAAAAAGACAAACGGAGAATGTTTTTCTTTTCTTTTTTTTTTTTTTTTTTTTTTTTTTTTTTTTTTTTTCTTAAGATAACGGAGAGAAATGAAGTATACAATGAACATCTTCATTCTTTTTGTTAAGACTGTAAGTGAAATTGAAAATTTTCACAGAAATTTGGGAAAGAGTTTTTTTTTTTTTTTCAAATAAAGTAACTACAGTAAAATTATTTTCAATGTAACTACATTATTTTGTATTATGAAATTATGTGGTCATGAAAATGGCATTTTATTTAATCAATAATTTTTTGCTTTGTAAGCTTCTCATCACACTCGTTTTCCACGCATTCCGAATTATGAATGTCTTTTAGTTACTAAACTACAACTCTAAATTTTTTCTGTGTGGTTCCTGAAAGTGCCTTTTTTTGTCAATTTTCGCTTCGACTAGCTGTTGTCCTTGTTCATTTTACAACTTGAACATCTATTTTTCTAGACTTCTATTTTGAACTACTTTTTACTGCGGGCTTGCCCCGCCCTCCTAAATCCGGATTAATTGTTCCGCCAGCCAAACCGTATAAATGCTCTTTCCTCTAGCTTTCTATTCATTACTACTGAGGAATTTGCTAGAGTGTGTGATCTTAAACGGGGTCTTAATCCGACTAAAAGTAATCCTAAAAGTAATAACTCTATTAATGCTAAACCTAATCCTAACCTCAATTCTACTAAAAGTAATGCTAATAGTTCTGTTAATAACAGTACAGTTAATCCTACTTCTAAACCTGTTACAACTAGCGTTAATGAAAATGGCTCTTCTAAACCTAATAATGATAATCTAAATTCTAAAAATAATTCTACTAAAGTTATTGAAACTGATTCTAAAATAAGCATTTCTAAAGACGCTGATGAGGACTTTATCCCTGTAAAAAATAAAAAACGTAGGAAAAAATTGCATAGTAATGCTGCTGAGAACGATATTTTATCTAGGCCTAATAGCCCGCATAATAGTGAAGTTAAAGATAATGATAGCGTAATCGATATGGAATCCATTAGTGAATCTATAGCTAGTGAAATTAATTCTAATGAGCAAACTACTGTTAATAATATTACTGATAGTAAAGTTAAAATTGTTAAAAAACCTAAACCTATTATGGTGGATAACCGGCAAATTAATACTATTCAATTTACTGAGCAACTTAGCTCAAATCTTAAACTAAACTTCGAGGCCAAATTGGCCGTTAACTATCTTAAAATTCTTCCGGAAAGTCTTGAAGATAAAATGGCTATGCACGAGTACTGCAAAAGAACTAATGTTCCGCATTATCTTATCTCCGATAGAGAGGCTACTTTTAAAGTTGTTATTAGAGGTTTCCCTAAAAATAACGTTTATGGATGACATCCAAAGTGAGCTGCAAAATAAGGGCTTTTCCGCCAATAAAATTACTCAGATGAAAAGTAAAAGG
The DNA here is from genome assembly GCA_964019185.1 of Maratus speculifer. Lineage (NCBI taxonomy): Eukaryota > Metazoa > Arthropoda > Arachnida > Araneae > Salticidae > Maratus > Maratus speculifer. The sequence goes on from OZ025303.1 coordinate 63,046,601, forward strand.
GACGGTAAAATTCTTCCGCTTTATCTGGTTGAGCTCCCTAAAAATAGTAACAATTATGAAATTCTTAATATCCGTAATCTTTTTCAACTCAGAGTTAGCATAGAAAAATTTCGACCTTCTAAAGAAGCTGTGCAATGCTTTCGTTGCCAGCAATTTAATCATGTTAGTTCCCAATGTTTCAATAACCCTAAATGCGTCGGTTGCACTGGCGACCACTTATCTGCTGAATGTAATGTTAAACTTATTAAAGACGGTCCTAAACCGCCTCCAAAATGTACTAATTGTGATCTCCAACATCCTTCTAATTACAAAGGTTGTACTAAATATCGTAAAAGTTATGCCCAAATTACCGCTAAACCGGAAATTAAACCCCAAACTAAAAATATTCAAAATCATGTTAATATTCCTAAAATTAATAGTAAACCTAACCCACCAACTCAGCAGCTTTACGAGCTTCATGAATTATCCAATATATTTCATCAATCATTGAAATATTAGAAGCTATAAAATCTGAACTTCAAGTCAAATCTTTTGACGAAATTCCCCAAAAGCTCAACAGCGTCTATGAGAAAATTAAAATTCAAAAAAGATCCGATTTCTAAATTAATAACTTTCAGTGAGTTGCTAGTTAACTCTAACCTTAACTCTTAATAATTGATACTGTAATTTTTCTTTTTTTAATTATTATTTTAATTTGTTATTATCTTATTGAAAAATTTGAAAAAAAAAAATGAAAAGATGTCAACGAAATGACACACCGTAGTTAATTATTTTTATCTCTTAATTATTGTAATTTATTTTATTTTATCTCTTAATTTTTGTAGAGTTTTTTTAATTTAAATTAGTAATTTTAAAATAGGTGGTTCCTGAAAAGTGCCTTTGTTTTGACTTCGCTTTGCTGCCTTAGCTTTTACCCCGTTCATGTTGAACTTGAACCCTATTTTCTTAGGTTTTTCTAACTTTCTCTTCTCCCACGGGCTTGCCCCGACCCATATTTCGGATTGGCCGCTCCGGCAGCCACCCTGCATAAATACTCTGTCCTCAACTTCTTCTCATTTCCGTCCCCAGCTCTTCGTCGTGCAGACGCGCTCCGGGAGGTGCCGACATTCCATAGTCTTCTATCGTATGTAGTGCTTGCACTACGGCTAGACTCTCTTCCTGCAGAATTTATTCTGCACTTATTCTTTTTTCTGAAGGTGTACAACAAGATGTGCTAACCAGTCACTCATAGCCCGGATGTGAAGTTGTTTGTCAACTAGGAAGTCCCTTCATGCCTCATCAAGTTCAAGTTCTATTCATTCCGTGTCCAGCTCTGCGGCGGGCAGACCGTTGAAGGGTTAGCGGTGTGGGGCTTCCCTTATCAATGCCTCGAAAGGCTGCCACCGGTACATGAAAACTTGTGTACCTCGAGCTGTCGACATGGTGTTTAGCGGTGCGGGCAGGCAACTAACGGGGCTTCGCCTAGATCAAAAGTTTGCCATCGGCACTTCACAACTTGTGCGCCGGGATTGCCAGACCTTGAATTTCTTGCTTTCCGTATTCTTTCGTGAATCCTTCACACTAAATCGTCAAGTAGTGCTTAATACACACTCATGAAACGATTTCTAAAGGCCGTGAATTCCGAATCTTCAGATTGTTATAATTAAATGGAAAGCAGAAATAAAACCACACGTTGCTTAGTTGATGAATTAAAAAAAAGGCTCTTTTGAGGGCCATACAAATATCCCGTATGTTTGCAAATGAAGTTGCATGATTTAAGAGGTGTTTAAGAACACTTATAAATGATAAAGACTGTGTTTTTTTTTTAATTTTTCGTTTTAAATTTATTTCCTTTTTCCTACATTAAAATACACATTTTTTTGAATACCTAGGATTAAGCCTTTTTTAATAGCTGAGAATAGCGTTTAATATCTTCTAGAAATTTCTTAGTGAGATTTTAACACAGGCGATAATAGTTTATTACACTGTTATTCATTTACCTATCCCTGTTATTCATGTAGTAAATATAACTTTGTGCAAATGTTTCAAACCTAACTATTGAATACTTTAGAATGACAACTGTAAAATAATTTTCTTTGTAATTTCACTAATTTGCAGTATGAAATTGTGTGATCATGAATGTGTCACTTTTTTTAATAAAATTTTTTATCCTTTGGTATCTCCCCTTTACAATGTTTTGTCACGTACTTGGGAATTATGAATTTGTTTATTTTACTAAACTATAATTCTAATTTTTTTTTTTTTTTTTTTTTTTTTTTTTTTTTTTTTTTTTTTGTACCAACTTACCATTACGCTCCGACTTTATTGGCGATTCCATGTTATCCTATGGGAAAAATAGCTACTCTGTTTATTCATTCAAATTTCAGAATTTTTTTTTTTTTTTTTTTTTTTTTTTTTTGTTTCAACATGTAAGTCCAGATGCCCTTTACTAGATTATAAGCTTAAAATATTTTTTAAACAGTTTTAAGTATTTTTAAATTCGTGTTAAAGTTCCGAAAAATCCAAAAAAGTATGATGTGTAATCTTGATTCGTTTATAACTTTGGTTTGAAGAAAGATATAAAAATTTGGAGCTTATGCAACAAACGTTTGATTTGTTCTCTTTTACGTAATTAGGCAACTTTTACAATTTATTCTAATCAAAACGGTGTAATTTTCATATAAAAATTAGCTATAACTGAAATTCTCTGCTGACCTGTCAAGATGTCAACCTCTTCTAATTGATTGTTTCTTCTCCGTGGTCAGAAGAGGATCACGATAGGGGGTAATGGTTGCCACAAAAAGGGGAGACGAACACGTTCTTGTAAAAGGAAAAGCGTTGGGTTTCGTTTTTGGAAGGACGTAGTAAATAAAAACATAAATAGAAAAAAAAAGCAGCGAGAAATTTTGTCCTTTGCAAGAGTTTTCTTTCCTTCGAGTTTTAGTATGGCTGAGTTGTTCAGACATATTAAAACGGTTATAATGAGCACCGTAGTTGTTTTAACCCCCGTCAAATTTTCTGTAGATAAACATATTAATTATTATTATAGCGTGCACAATTGGTTTTTGGTCGTCGCTCCCTCTAATTTTAGTATAAACTAATTATATTTAGTATAAATTGAATATAAACCCCTTCACATTAAAACGGCTTTAAAGGGGCACGCAATAAACGTAACCCACTAACATTTTATACCAATATATATAAATGTTATAAAAAATAAGTTTTTTCTTTTTTTTATTGAAGCCCAATAGATTTTAGTGTAAAATGAATATAAGGAACAACACATTCAAATGACCTTAACTCTGATAATTGATCTAGCTTCGCCCTATTTGTAAACACAAAGGGCGAAATATATACATAAAAGGGCGAAATATATACATTAAGTATATAAAATATATACTGAAAAAAAAACTATCTTAAGTATTTTTTGCTGAAGCCCCAAAAAATTTAATACTACGTAAATATAGGTAAATAAATCATAATTCACGTAATAAATATTAAATGTAAGAGTTCGACAGACTAAAAAGTTATATTTCGAAACTCTAATTGATGCAACCTGTCCATACTTCATACACTCTAAATAAAAAGGAGTGAATAGTCACTCCAGAATAGTGAATACTCACTCTATCGCACACTCAAAATATGCCCAACCTCTTTAGAGTGACTATTCACTTTGAGCAAAAGTGGAATCATTGACTCTTTGAAAGAGTGAATACTCACTCCTAGGAAGTGAATATTCACTCTACACAGGGGTCAATAATCACTATTTCTGAGGAGTGACTATTCACTTTTGCTAAAGGAGTGCGTTTTTTCACTCCTAGTAGTAGTGAGTAGTCACTTTTTCATAGGAGTAAATGCTCTTTTTTTTTTTTTCAATGAATTCTCTTTTTTATTGCTATTATGGGCATTTTAAAAGAATCATGTCTTTTAGAACATGCAATGAAAATAAATACAAACGTGGTAAAGACTGGAATAAAATACTTTATTGACAATATTTATTTAATTCAAAGTATGTAACATTAATTGAACTTTTTAAGGGAAAACGTAATTAAAGTTACACATGAATTAAATTAGATTATTGACAGAAATAAACTATTTTATTCCAATCTTTCTCCTTGTGTTTGCTTTCATGGTAGTCCCATAAATATATGATAGTTTTAAAATGCCGATAAGCGCAAATTATTAAACAGTTTTAAAATATTAAACATACATTTTTTTTTCAGATACCCATTAAGTTTTACATATTATTTAAATAAATCCATAATGCACGTTATCTGTTTTTTTTTTTTTTTTTTTTTTTTTTTTTTTATGTGTAATTAAAATCTTATTTCTGAAAAATATATATTAATACAAGCCGTATTTATAAAATGACATGGTAAGTCATTATTTAATTTCAATTTTTTATTCCCGTATATAGAGTAGATGTGCATGTAATACCTGCCGGCGAAGACACTCACGAGCTAATGCTAATCCTATGGGGAGATATTTTTCTAATATCTCGTTTGCATTTTGACATTTTATTTATTTATTTATTTTGAATTGAATAGCTGAAGTTTGTCTCTATATCGCATCTTTTTTACTTTTTCGATTTCGGTCGCAGATATTTTTATAAAGTTTCTTTTACTTTCAAAACCGGTACCAAAAATGAAAGTGTTATTTAAAAAAATATCTGCAGACAAAATTGAAAAAGTAAAAATAAACAAATATTTAAGAGAGAAAATGTGTTTTTGACGACTTCTGTAACTTAAGTGTTTTTATTTAAATGGTGAACGATTAAGCCCTATAAGCCCCTCTTTGACTGCGCCCTTAAAAAAATATTTCGGCTTCATGAGTGGTTTGATTGCCAGATTATAAAATAGGCAAAACATAGTTAAATTCATTTTGAAAAAAAAAATAATAATAAAATGAAGAAGATATTGAAATTTTATAAAATCATATTAATATAACTTAAAAACAACTATTTATAAAAATTTTGGTGTCATTACATTTTGGTAAGTGCAATTTAAAATTTAAAATTGATTACTTAAGTTTTTAATTAAATCAAAATATTTTATGCACTATAAACATTACCATAATTGCTTTTTTAACAGTGCCTATATGAGGTGTACATTACTGGAAAATGACTACTTAAGTATTCCAGTAATGGACACTCCTCTCAAAACCTTAAAAATTAATGAAATTTTATAAACGACATTAAATACATAAAATTCAAAGCTTTCTTCAGCTACAAAAAGAAAAAATAGCAAATTTTGCAATAAAATAAGGAATACATAAATTTATTAAATGAAGCCAGCTCTTAGTATGATTTTCAATGAAAACACGATTTTCAATGAAAAACAGTGAAACTTAAAAACATTATTTTGTGCTTCCTGATTGGTTTAATTAAGAGTGTCAATAATAGTGCTAAATTATAAAATATGCAAGGGCGAGTTACGAAAAAAAAAATAAAAGCTAAATTTTTATTAGTTATTATTTTTTTTATAAACCAAAAACATTCAGGTGTGTACACTGCTGCTTCTACCCTATGATACTGCTACATCTACCCTATAGTATTCTATGAATGTGAGTTAAAGTTTTATAAAAAATATACTCGTGTAGGAAAAAGAAAAATGAAGAAAATATAAAATAAAAGAAATGACTACATAAGTGTTGAATTAAGACATTTTTCTCCGGAAGGGATATTTCTGGCTCCGGGGGGGGGGACATTATAGAGCTCCGGGAAGGGAAATTGTCCATTTTGACCATTGAAAACACAAAATCTTAAAATTTCCTGGGGGCACTTCAATGCTCCGGGGGAATACCTCCCCCGAGACACCCTCTGAATTCAACACTGCTACATATGTTTTGTTCTTACTGTTGGAAAAACAATTTTAATGAGTTATTTATCTCTAATAAATAAATGTCATCTAAGTCATACTGCAAACTTTAAAAATTACTAAAGCGTTTTATTCTGCAATCTTTGCGTCAGCGATTTTTCTTTTCTTTTTTTTCTTTTCTCCGAGCAGATATAGAAGACAACTTCCTGTGTAAAGTTTAACTCAACATTCTAGAATTTACTTTCGGAAAATATAAAGTTGAAATTAAAATTGACTTACCGTTTTATTATGTTAAATATTATCCCTTGTTTGATGAATAATAATCTTTTGTTTGATAAATAAGATATGTGCAGTGCAACATCTTCGTCACTGAGTACTAATGGAGCATTATTGCTTTTTACTGAATTATTTGTTCTCCATTTTGACTCCAGATCAAGAAACTTAATCTATGTGGATTATTTTGAATCATAAGATATCTGAGTATATCATTCCAAGATCGAAATTTAAACTAATTTTCAGTATTAATAATACAAATTAAAGATCCACATTTGTAGACCGAGGAAATGAAACATAACGGACACAATAAAATGGCGGAAATATTTTTATCATCACAACTGAGAAGACGATTTCTGATTGGCTGATGCGTAATACATATCTAAGTCACTTTTTAAGAGTGACCGTTGACTCTTTCAAAGGAGTGACACTCATTTTTGAAAACGATTCCTTTTTAATAGCAAATAAACGTAATTTTATAGGTTATATTATAAATTGTAGTTTTTGAAAAGTAAGAATTGACATATTTTGGTACTTTTCATTGTTTTATTCCATATATTGGTTCAAAGTTGAGCGGGTATTTTTTTCAAGTGTATAATGCCGGGCTTTCACTCTCTTTAACGGAGTGAGATTTTTCACTCTCGACCATGAAGTGAGATATTTCACTCTCGACAACGGAGTGAGATATTTCACTCCTTTTTAGGGAGTCGGAAATTCCACTCTTTAAAGAATGTATTTGTATAAAGTTCACTCTAAAAAGAGTGAAAATGCAAATCACTCCTACCAAAAGTGAGCTTTTCACTCCTCCCAGTTTTAGAGTGTACGAATATACACTATATTGCCATTGATTATGGGACACTTGCGATTTTAGACATTTTACTAAATATCTAAAAAAATGCATGAGGAATCATCTCGAAACTCTTAGTGTATAAATATAATAGTATACGTCATACATCTCAATGAAGAGTTTTTACCGAAACTCCATAGGGGACCGTCAACAAATTAAAAAAGAATGAACATCTTTTGAATAACCCTGTCAAAACTAATGTAGCAAAAGCGCTCAAACTCTAGATTATGATTGAATGCCTTATTGTAATACACTGTGTTCATTTTTATGCAAATAGCATGCATACTCGAAGAGTAATTAAGGTTTTTATAAAAATGGCCCCAAATTTTTCTAAGTTTTTTCCTTATAATTTTCAGAGTTCTTAATATAAAATAATATTTTTTTCAGAAAATTTGACAAACAACATTGCACACAGTACCCTGTAATCAGAATTCAAAAATAATAAAAATTGTATGAAAAATGAGTAGGTTTACTAAATAATTTTTTACTGCGCATGCGTCAAAGATATCAAAATTTCATTTGCATATTATGTTAGCTAAATGTATAGAGCAACTTTTGTAAAAGTCCCAAAATTATAGCTTGAAAATTCTGAAAGTAATCGTCTATAGAAAAAGGACAAAATCCGTTGTTTCCAAAATGAAGCAAAAAAATGAGGGATTTTATCCAAAAGTAGTCGTAAAATCCCGTATTGTGTATTCTATATCGACACTAATCAATGAATATATGGATACAACCCCTCTTGTTTTTGCTTCATTTTGAGAATAACGGATTTTCAACTTATTCAATTGACGATTATTTTCAGAATTTTCAAGTTATGATTTTGTGACTTTCACAAAAGTTGCTCTATACATTTAGCTAACATAATATGCAAATGAAATTTTGATATCTATGACGCATGCGCAGTAAAAAATTATTTAGTAAACCTACTCATTTTTCATACAATTTTTATTATTTTTGAATTCTGATTACAGGGTACTGTGTGCAATGTTGTTTGTCATATTTTCTGAAAAAAATATTATTTTATATTAAGAACTCTGAAAATTATAAGGAAAAAACTTAGAAAAATTTGGGGCCATTTTTATAAAAACCTTAATTACTCTTCGAGTATGCATGCTATTTGCATAAAAATGAACACAGTGTATTACAATAAGGCATTCAATCATAATCTAGAGTTTGAGCGCTTTTGCTACATTAGTTTAGACAGGGTTATTCAAAAGATATTCATTCTTTTTTAATTTGTTGACGGTCCCCTGTGGAGTTTCGGTAAAAAATCTTCACGTAGATGTATGACGTATACTATTATATTTATACACTAAGAGTTTCGAGATGATTCCTCATGTTTTTTTCTAGATATTTAGTAAAATGTCTAAAATCGCAAGTGTCCCATAATCAATGGCAATATAGTGTATGTAAATATAAAAAAGAGAAGAGTTTGTCAATTTTTTATTTTGTATGTTGGGGAAGGGAATGCATGACCTTCGGCAAAATGCACACTTTCGTCATTTTTCAGCAAACGAATCTTGAATTTGTATGAGTTTATATATTTTTTAATAAAATCTACTCACTCGAATTAAGGGGCCTCTATAAAGTGATTGCCATTTAATATCTGATAATTAGAAACATTAAACTTTTGATTCTGGCCAAAATTTCCTGGAAAGAAAAAAAAGACTGAAATAACAAGCATATTTCCTTCATTTCTTTTTAAGCATCATATACGACAAATGCAAAATATGTTTCTAGTGCGACACAACTGATATCTTTCAAGGTACTAACGAGGGGGTGGGGCAGTCTGGGGGAATAAAAAACTCAGAAAGTAAGGTTTTTGAAACAGTAAAAATATCTTGATATCTATAAGGACTTTTAAAATTATTATTATTATTATTATTTTGGTGCTTTAAATTTGTATCCCTGTTCTAAAATCAGTGCTGCTCTGTTGACAAGCATATTTATCCCAAGAGATTTTTCTTTGTTGTACCTTCATAATTGCACAAAGAATTATGTACTACTAGATGATTCAAAATCATTTTGGCGGTAATCGCTAAAAGTATATGAATTAAATTCATTTTTTAGATAAAACTTTTTTTTATATGATGTATATGCATGTTAAAATATCTTTAAAGTGCCAAAGTAAGCCTCCACTGAATGTTACCTTCCCTACCTTTATATGTGCAGTTTAAGGGCCATTTATAAAACCACCCCTTTAATCTCTAGGCTTTTTAAAATATAGTAAAACGTATGAAAAAGAACCTGTCTATGATAGAATCCTATTTCAAACTGAAAAATCTGTTCATCCATGCAAAATGAATAAAGAATAATACATGAGTAAAAAATATAATACCTGCTAAGAAGGGAATTTATTTACAACGCTTTTTTTTTCTTCTTTCCTGTAGGATTACGTCTTAGCAGATTTTATTGTAGATCATTTTTTGGATTTCTATGTTTCCATTATATGGAATATGGATTAATAATATTAACCCATTAACGCCCAGCGTCCTCATTTGAGGACGGTTACAAAAACAGCAAGGAAGCGGTTTTCCCACCAATAAAGGGAAAGATAAATATATACCTTCTTTCACAAGACAAAATCCTCGATAAAATTAGATAAAAGTTAATTTGATTTTAAAAGTGGTGGGAAATACAAAATTTAAATTTTAGCGAAGAAAATAATTCGGGCGTTAACGGGTTAATGATAACGGAAAAATTTACATGCAAGAAATAGAAATACATTAAACACATAAATATCGCAGTCTGTGGCTTTTCTATGAAATTTGGCTGATTATAACATGAAAAAAAGTATTTGATCAGAACCCCCCCCCCCCCCCCCCGCACGTTTAAAAATCAAATTTTGAAAAAATTTACTCGTGTCGAAATTTTAATTTCTTTCCTGGCCGAATTTTAGTTATTATAACGGGCTGGGTCGGGACAATATTTTTTTTTCTACGGGCCGAATATTTTAATTTAACGGGCCGGGACAATATTTTTTTCGTATGGATAGGACCGAGCCCAATATTTTTTTCATGGGTTGTGCCGGAACCGGACCCAGAAATTTCGGCCCTGCAGGGCCGAAATTTCTGGGACCTCTGTGAAATCCCCACTTCATGCATTTATACCGAAGTCACTCCTTCACCAAAGACAAATAAACCCTCTACGTTCTTTGCCCTTACTGCTACCCTCAAAGATGAGAGAGAGTAGAACGATTGAAACTTCAGTCAGAATTATCTCAATTGCATAAGGATGGTGAAGAGTATTTAGTTAAAATTTTCCAAGCAAAATCTTTATTTTTACTTTTTTTTTTTTAAACAAATTCATTGACTGATAAAAGGGAATGTACATACAAGAATGTACAATTGAAAATATAAAAAAATGTTTTTATATTCAGGATTATAAAGCATTTATACAAAGATATGCATAATGTTGCATATGAATATTTGTCATGTAAAATTCAATTTAAATTACAATTTGTCGGAAAAAATTAACCTTACAATCATGGAAAGAGTCGGAATTTAGAAACAGAAAAAGTAATTTGGAAGTCGGGTGTAAAAAAAATCATGATTTTTTTAAATCAGTTTTTTTTTTTTTAAATTTAAATCTTATTTTTATCCCCAACCTTAAAATTCTGGACAGATACCAAGAGTTTTATATTTCCAGAACAATTAAACCTTTAATTAATAACATAATCTATGATTTTACAGTTTAATTAATAAAACTTAATCATTAATTAGTAATTACAGAAATTATAAAAATGGAAAATTAGTAGTTTTATTAGTTAGTGGATCCGGGCGCAGAATCGGTGCAATGATGCGACGCACGTCGCAGATACTTGAGAACGTCTGCAGACTATTTTTCAACTGTTAAAACTTTAAAAAAAAAGTTTACTAGAAATTATTTGCTATGCTCCGCACAATATGAGATTGACAAAACTCAGATTCACGTCAAAATAAAAATCTTGAACGAGGCTCTGTAATAGCGATTTTTGTGCCATTTTCAATATTTTACCACCGAAAAGTGTATGAAGTTATGCATAGAATTGAACCAATTTTTTGTGTATTTGTTTGACTATGGCCAGCAGACCCTCCCTGAATTAAAAAAAATATATATATCTGCGAGTAGATGGTGCTTTAATCGCGGTGGTGCCATTTTCATTATTTTACCATCAAAAGAGTATGATGTTATACATAGAACTGAACTTTTTTGGTTGGGAGGTGGGGGCATGGAAAGCAGGTCCTCCCTAAATTTGAAAAAAATCTTCCGAAAGGGGTTCTGTAAAAGCAATTTCCGTGCTATTTTCATTATTGTACCATCGAAAAGTGCATAAATTTATGTACATAATTGAACCAAATTTTTTATGTATTTTTTGGGTATGGCCAGCAGATCTACCTTGAATTTGGAAATATTCCGTAGAAAAGGAGCATTGTGATAGCGTAGCACTTTTTAAATCCTTTTCTTAATTCTTCGTCGTTCTGTTGTCCATCGGCTCGTGCAGAGACGGGAACTCGCTTCCTGCTAAGCCGGCTATTTGCAAACAGCTGATTATAACAGAACGAGGGAAAACTTTTAATTTTAATAAATAACATGATCCACATAAATTCGTTTTTACTCCGATTAATTGACTGAAGCAGAAATTTAAGATGAAAATCAAAGTTGGTATAATATTGAATTAATAATATTAAAGCATTAACATTTGTAACTATTTCTTTGCAATATTAAATGCCCGTATAAGATAGTAGAATGTTTTGGGACTAGCACATCCAACTAGTTTCTTTTCTTTTCTTTTAAATATTTATTTAATGTTGTCATTATATGCTTTTATGCATTCCTTACATATGTAATCATTTTTGTTTTTATTTATCTTTCCCTTTTTCTGATGAATAATTTTTCTTTATCCTCCTATTTCTGAGGGAGAAGGCTTTGCATTTTTTAAAGCACAAATATTTAAATTTGATTTTAAATTAAGCATTAAATAACTTATTTAAAATGCTGTAGCATTACATCCCTTTCGAAAATATTTTAGTAAATATTTTCATTACTGTTAAGTTTTTAAAATTTGATAATGTTTTAATTATAAAAAGTGACAAAAATTTAAACACCCGATAGTCGTGATTTGTCTTACTTTAGAAAATTCTCTCTTTTTGAATGAATGACGTACACTTTATAATATATTAGGAAACAATTCATAAATTTTATGGAACTAATCGTAATGATTTAATATATACACCAAAAAAATAATACTCTAAGCTTTTTTTTTTTTTTTTTTTTTTTTTCAATATAATAAAACAAGTAACACCTCACAACAAATTTTCGAACTTTACTAAATAAATACACAATGAAAGACTTTTTTTTTCTTTTCTTCTTATAAAAATCAAGTTTTGTTAGTGACTTTTCATAGTTTTCCTTCAGACCATGGGCAAACAGAGTAAGAAAGGTATCGGATTACACCCCCACTCCCATTTCTATAACGATCTCAATAATGAAACTGCTTAGGATGCCTCAAAAAGTGAAAATGAATTGTATAGAATGAACGGAAAATTTCTTGTTTGCTTATAAAAAAAGATGAAAGATTTGGAATTTCTTAAATTAGCCATTCAATGTATTCTTTAATTGAACACTTTTCTTAACAATAACCTTTATCCGTAAATAGCCTTTGATACCTTTATTATTTAGACAATTTTCTAATCCTTTATTGGAGAGCTAAGTTTTCAACTTACAACAGACACTTTACCTACTTGAGGATGTATTTCAATTACAAAATTAAATATAAAATTCCATTACAATATGAATTCGATTTAATTTAAATTCATAACTAAAATACAATTTTGTTTTTTATTTTATTTATTTATTATTTTTCAAATAAGCAATTATAATGCCGATAGTTTTCATGTAATTGAAGCATGAATCACTGAGATATTTTATTTTTTAGATGGATGATATTTCATAAAACTCATAAACAGATTTCAGGCTTATATTATTTGAATTTACCTTCAATGGTTTCAATATTTACTAATGAAAAGGGGGGAGTGGATTTGCAGTTTAAAATGCTTCTAGAAACAAATAGTATAGGATTATACAAAATGAATCGTGTTAAGATATACTGTAAAAAGAAATTATATATATTCATTTGAACGGTATTTTGAATTATATTTACATATGATTAAAAAATTTCTTATTTACAAAATTTAGAATGCAATTAGACTGCATGAAAATATTTTTCTGGGTTTTCGAAATGTATCGTCTGACACTTTTCCGATATATACGAATTTATGCATTCATATTTCTAAAAAAAAAAAATAATAATAATAATAATATTTTTTAATTATTATTATTACCCTTCCTAAACCCCTTACTGTTTCAGTAACTTCACAACTGTAACTGCCTTAAATTTAGTATTCTTTTAACAATTTAAACTAATTAAAATATTGATATTGTGACAATTACAATAAATAACTTAAATAGTGAATAATTCTCACAAATATTTTATTAATTATTGATATCCTTATTCTTAAATTTATTTGGAAATAATTATTTTGTTTCATTTATATGCTTTAATTAAATTCTGGTTCTAAATACAGTCATGAGAACAATTATAATATATAGTTTTTGTGGGGTGTCCATTGCTTGGAACAGACAGGGTGGTGCCCATTACAGGAATTTTGAATACCTTAATATGTTTCTGCTATTTACAATAAAATTTTGATTAATACCAGGAAATTAAACTATGAGAATGGTAAATAATGTGAACAGAATTATATAATATTGAAAAATTAGAATATAATAACTATTAATTAAAAAATATTTTTAAAAGAAATTCCTAAATCCATACTGGCACGTCTGGGGATTCTGATAAACATATCCCCCCCCCCCTCATCATATCTAAAAACTTTTTGACATTTATAGAGTCATTTTAATACATAAAAGTCTAAAATTGACAGTCGTCAGTCGTAGCGGTTGAAATGATGTAAAATTAAGTAAAGCTTTTCTTTTTTCAATAAACTTGCTTTGAAAAATTCCATTTTTACAGTATATATTGAAAAAATACGTTTCTTTTAAAGGAAAAGCAACTAATCAATTTGTTAATGTCTAATCAAGAGCATATCCTGTTTTTGTAAGTTTAACAAATAAAAATAATTTACGAAAATATCAGAAAGTATATGAGGAGCAGCCTTTTATGAAAATTGTTATCAAATAACAATAAATGAATAATAAAAGACTAAATTGATAATTAATAATAAATAAATCATTCTATTTAAAATAGGGAGGGGGTGGAGGAAGTGAAAACTTAGAAATCTTAATGTAAATAGGAAACCCATTTATACCGAAATTGTCTAACACACAACTGTGTATAACGAGATACTTCCTTAAACGGATGAACATCAATTTTTATTATAAATAAAAATAAATCATAAATGAGTAGGTGAACATTTAATTAAAGTTATTAATAGAAATGCTCATAATTTACCAGAAGCTGTAAAGCCTTTTTTAAAAATTAAAACGAAATATTTCTATAACAGAATCCTTCTCTTAAGCGTTAAATAAACAAATAAGTAAAAAATAATAAAGTGCTATAATAAATAAATAAAGGACCAATTAACTTATCAGTAGCTAATTTTAAAATGTTATATTTCATAGAAATATTTTATCATTCGTTAAATGCAGCCAAACTAATATTTTATTTCCCTATGAACTGATGTTCATTTTACAGATTCAGCAGCGCGGGATAACCCACCAATCGGCAGAGGCTTCCAGATCCCGCGTTGATGTTCCTTTTACAATAAAATTATCTTCAATTTTAATAATCTTAATGCATAATTGTATAAATAAATCAAACTAATTAAAATATAAAACGCAAAACAACCACATTTCCTTTCCCTATTATTTGAAGTCATATTTAAAATCTTCACCCCTACCCTTCCTTTTTTTCTGTTCAAAGTACATGCATGTCGATTTTTGTATTATTTTGGTCAAAGTTCAATGTTTTGAGCAAATGAGCGGATCTAGTTTCTTAAATAGAAATACGGATTCTGTTTGTAAATTTTGAGTCTCTCTGGTACCTAATTCCCTCACCCCCTTTTTTTGTGCATTTCCGAAACACTTAACCTAAAAGTGATAACGCGCCAAAAATATCATCGGTCAGTTCCTCACTTTGATCTCTACCCCCTGATGTGAATAGCTATATATCTTACACGCCCACAAACTGTTTCGCTATTTGTGAGACAGGGGGCGCCCATTGAAAATTGGAGTTCTCTCTTCCGAAATAAGTCCCCTTAAGCCGCCACCCCATAAAAATGAATATACAGGGTCAGAATTTTTTTTAAAAAAGGCCTCTTCTAAAGTCATTCAAAATATTTTTTAATAAATAACTTTGGCTGCATTTTTATTATTTTTAATGATTTCATTGTATAAACCAGACTAAAGCGAGTAAAAAATCTGTTGGTATGACAGAAACGCATATCCGATTTCTGATTACTGCAACGGGCAAATTTGATTGGCTGCTTTTCAAGCTAAGTGATTGGCTATTTATAGTGGTAGGCGGATCTTCTTAATCTTTATAAAAGACGGCGCTCCAATTGTCAGACATACAACTTTTATTGTAGTTTTAGGCAAAATGGAGATAAAATTCTCTTTAAATAATTAAATGGTCAACGGCAGTCGAGATCTAGGAGGGCCGGTACGCATTTTTGCCGATCCCACCGAAGCTAGTATAGGGGAGAAAAATACGGGCTTCTGATTGGTTGAATAATTTTGCTTTCCTTCATTTTTGAGTTTACGCTTATTTAATCATGAATTTTTGTTTGAAAAGCTTTTGAAAGCTGGATTTTCTTTCTGTTTTTACATATTTATTAATAGATAAAGAAATAGATAATTCGGAATTTATAATTAAAGAAGTTAATCAGGAAGTTTAACAATTGTTCTGTATTACTTTTAGAAAATAATAAAAATAGAATTGTCATTTCTTCTTTCTATTTTTTTTAACATGATATGCACATATATACACAGTCAGAACAATTTATTTAGAAACAACAGTATTTTCATTTTACGGCGTCAAACTCAATTGTTCTATATTACTTTTAAAAAAATTGCAATTTCTTCCTCTTATTATTATTTTAATGATATATCCATATACGCTCCTAATACTTACATTAGCATTCAAGATGATCTATTTGCAAACAATTTTTCGACCAATCAGAAGCCCGTATTTTTCTACCCTATGCTAGCTTCGGTGGGATCGGCAAAAATGCGGCTGGTACATTGTTTCCTTAAACAATGTACCCCTTTACCATGAAAATACACATTTTTTCTTAATACCCAGACATGTCTGAGAATAGCATTCAAGGTCTTCTACCGTAAATCGATAAACTGCTCGTATCTTACTTTTTTCTGTTTAATAATTATGAAAGTATTGGATTCGAGAAAATTTTCAAAGTCAAGTGTTTGGCGGATTGCAACATTTAAGGATTATCTGATTCAACGTTTACCTGACCATTTTGTTTTATCATAAAACATCATAACTTGAAAAATTATTATTTCACCTTTATGAAACTTTACAAGAATACTCTAAAGCAGCTTATTTAACATGATTTGCCTTTACTAAATAGTAATTATTTAATGTTTCAGTTGATACAAGTTATAATTAACATATATTTTCTTGATTTTTTTATGTAAAAACATTAGCTTCTATATATTTTTTAATAACAAACTTATAGCTATATAAATGGTTCAATACCACAAGAAAGATTCATTAAACGTAATAAAACTTACAGAATAAAGATATCTTCATTTAAATTTGAATTTCGATGCTTTGCAAAAGTGCGATTGTATAGAAATTTTCAAGTATGTTTTGAGCTTAAAAATCAAAATATTTAAAAATACAGAAGAACCCCACTAATTCGGACCCCGATAATCCGGATCTCCGGATAATTTGGTCATTTTTTTTAAGTTTGAGAAGCGATTGGCTAATTTCCATAGCATTAACTTGTTTCACCGTCGTATTTTGAACAAAAAAACTTTTTCTGAAATCTTTTCGGAAGAAATAAACAAAGTGAACATTTTTACTGTCTGTAAATATTCAGTAAGTTTAACATAAAGGTGATTTTCTATAAGTATGTTCTGTTTTATTTCATTTTTTCATAGATCTCCGGATAATCCGGATTGAGGCCGGTACCAATTAATCCGAATTATCGGGGTTTTACTGTATGCATATTTTTACACGTTATTCACAATTTTTAGCTAATGCACATCAGTAGGGATTTTTTTAAATATCAAAAATCTCTTTCGAAGATAGGCAGGTACCTTAAGTGATTGTAAATTTATTTTGTTAATGTCCTTAATGATTTCATTATTTCAAGAAGATACGTCACCAGAATTACAACTGAAGAAGTTTTATTTATTATGAATACAAATATAAACACCAAAGTTATCCATTAAACTTTTAACTCCTACAGGCAATGTGACATGTAAATTTTTATACTTGCAACAATGCAGGATTTATTCAAGTAGCTGTAGAAAAGAATTAACCTATAATCTACATTTACGAATATAATTTGAAATGTAAAACATAATTTTAACAATTTGCAATATAAAACATGATTTAAACATAATTTGTAATATAAAATATGTATATAATTCAAACAATTGAGGACTAAAAATGGAAAATGTTGCAAGTCCGAAAAAGGGATTTTTTTCAAAAAGAAAACGCCTATTATGTGGTACGCTTTCTATTTTTCTCCTTTTGGGATTCCTAGTTCAACATTTTAAAATGCAGGTACCTAGATAGCTTCTTTTTATTTAGCGTTTAAATATCTAATACACTGGAACTTGTCACCTTAATAAACTGTCCACCTGGCTAAAGAGATCGCTTTTGGAAAATTTTACTAGCGCTCATGTAAAATGCGAATTGTCTGGTAAGGTGACCCACCTGCCAAATATGTCTACCTGTGTCAACATGACCAGTTAGCCTGTCATTTTGAAATTTTTTGAATCTGTAAAATGTGTCCATTCATAGTTCTGCATGCTGAAATTTTTCAAACTAAAAGACTAACGTGGTCATTTTCTGACATTTTATTTTGATCCATTAAAAAAGTACTGGAATTTGCCTCTTATAATGACTATTTGCTTACTGCATAAAATGGCCACCTTGTCCTTTGTTGTTATGATATTTGCACTTGTCATAAAAAAGAAAAAATCTAAAGAAAAGTGTATTACTGCCAGTCATCATTATGCAATTACAGTAGACTCCCTTAAATCCGCAACTCTCTAAAATCCGCACATATTTTATGGATGTAAAGAATGAAACTTTCAGTTTGGATATTAAGACAAATTTTGATTTTTTTAGTTTTGTATCAATTCCATATATTTTTTAATTTGTAATTTTCTTAATAATACTCTATTTATTTATTTATTTATTTATTTTTTCATGAAGGAAGAATAAACTTTTTTGGAAAAAAATCAAGATATTGCTGATATCACTAGTAATCAGAATCTTCTTACCAAATATATTTATGCATTAATCAAGATTTTTTGGTTATTAAACCCATCGAGATGAGATAATTGGAGAGCGCAACGGCAACCTCTTTTTGACCCCTAGATAAAATCACGTGACACCGGGACGATTTTCCCTTCCCGAAGTCTGACCTCAACTTCTGTCCATTGGATTTACATGGAGTTGTGCGGCAAACAAAGACGTTGACAGTTTTCTTTTTCCTTTTTTAATTAATAATGGTGATGTACTGCAGTGCATACGGTTGTAAATCGAAGTATGTCAAAGGAGGAGGTATAACCTTTCGTAGGTAAGTCTTACATTTACTATTTAATTTATTTTGTTTAAAATAATGATATAAATTGTGATTTGAAACAGTATTATTAATTGAAAATGATTGATTTTTGCCTCGTAAATGAAGCATACGATTTTTTTAAAGAATTATTTTTTTGCACTGATATAGGTACTTTTATTATGTGTAAAGTATGTAAGTTTTAAATCACAATAACTGTATTATTTATTTTAATAAATGAGAAGCTCTTGTTTTCTATCTTGGCGACATTTTTTGAGCCAATTTGTAATTTTCCTCTCTCATGTAATGTATTTATTTATATTTATGACAGCTGTAAATCTTTCTCAAATTGTTTGTAATGATCAGATATAAGGGGCTTGCCATGTGTAATGTTATCATTTTAGGGTTGGGGGGGGGGACTGGCACATGATATCGTAAAATATATATAGGGGGGATGCCTTTTGACATTGATATCATTTTGACTAAATCAAAATTGCCTCCTTTTATTTGTATCATGGTCTTTTGTTCAAAATAGTATATTATCATTTTTTAGTCTGTTATCTATTTTTATGAAAATACAAAGTTATTATTAAAATCACTAAATTATTGTAAAATTATCGAATTCTAAAATATGGTATACCCCAATTTTGACATCCCTATTAATCTTCATATGTGAAAGCCTATATAATCAAGGTTCGAGAAACCGTATGTGAAGTATATTTGGAAATGAAGCTTGTATTTACTAATAAATAAAAGAGAAAGAATGTTGTCCACTTGTTTTGTTGATAAAAATTTCTATCTGCCCCTTTTCCCCCTTCCTCCATTCGGGGGACAAATTCAACAAGACTTTATTACTGTTGAATGCATTATGTAACAAAAAGCTATTATAAAATACTTTTTTTTTATTTCAATAAAGCGATATTTTATTACCTTATCTTCGTATGAATCAATAAATAGGCGAAAAATAAATTTAACCAGTTTTGTACATTATTCCAAACAAAAGAAAAAATTTTTTACAATAAATTTCTATAAATTTTTATGGTATGCAAAACATATATGTACAAATTATACAAAAATGCCACCTAAAACACAGTTTTGAAGTAAATTTTTCCTAACACTTTTTTTTTTCGTTTTACGGAAACTACTTCCATTTTGACACTTTCTAACATGGTCTAAAAGTGTTTACGACTTCAGCCGGTCTGTATACCGGATGCCGAGTGCCTGGGGTCTGCCGTCTGTTTGTCCGTGTTTCAACTTGAGTAAATATAGTAGGATTCAAACGAAAATAACTTACATTATTGAGTTTTGCCATAGCATGTGCGGCATTGAAAATGCGCCAGGTAGCAATTATAGCTGAATCACAGGAGCACTCATAAGGAGACTTTACATTATGGTTTAAGGAGGAAAAATCATTTCTGGTGTATTTTGATAATGTTACATAATTTTAAATGTAATGAAATTTACATGCATTTTTAAGGTTCACAAGAACATGATTACCATTGAATATGTTAAGTGTAGTACTTATAGTGTGCGTACAGGGAGCTCAAAAGTATTTCAATATATAATGGTCTGTGAAGAAAAACCATTTGCAGCGCATTTTAATAATGTTATTTTATTAAAATTATTTTAATAATATTGAAATTGATATCAGTTTCTGAAATGCACTAAAACAGGATTTCTATAGAAAATGGGGTGAAAAGATTTAACATTCATTTACAAGATCACAGAAAAATGTTCGGTAATATAATAGTCCACGGGGGAAAATATTCTCAGCGTATTTTAATTGCGTTGCACTATTTCAAACATGATGGAATTAATGTACTGAGATTAATCAATACAATGATAAATGCTGAAATTTACTACAATATGCTTGCAGTTAAGTATGATTTGCATCACATTTGTTGTTCATTTACACAGACGCATAAAAGATTTTGGACCTGTGTCCAGATCTCAGATATCGTATCCAAAGTATGGTCTATTAGAAAAGAATGCTGAAGAGCTTTTACAATTATCGTATGTATTTTAAGGAAAACTAATGCATCCTAAAGTTCAGCTACATTTAGTATAATAAGAGATGTTTGTAGAATTTGAATAAATCATGTATCGGACTATACAATAAACTGGATATATGGTCACCTGTGCAATAGTGATTCCCGAAAATATGAATTCAATAATTTTAATCGGGTTTTTTGCTTGAATAATTTAAGCTAAATATGCGGTCGTATAAATATTTGCACGTAATATACAGGACTGTAAAAAAGAATCCAAGTAAGTTTCTGTCTATTATTAGAAATTGCTATAGGTGAATTTTAATCTTCGTTACACTTTTTCTAACTAAGCAAAATTTTAACATTGCATTTAGAATATTTACAAACACATAGATCATATACACAGCTGCAGAAAAGAATGGGCCGGCGAAGTTATGTATTATGGAAATGTTGGATTATTTTTATTACCTAGGTTTAACATATGATTTTTCTTTCTTTGATATGGAATTCTGAAATACACTACAACATGATTTGTGTACAATTGGGGTGCGTTACAGTTGTTCTACAGTATAAGTGGTTGCAATTTCATTTTCGCGATTGCTCATATTATCTAACACATTTCCATTTTATTTGACCGAGTTCTTTAAGTCCTCTATAAAAAAAACTACTGCATAGCCTCCTATAAGATATGTGTTATATATATTTTAAATTATTATTAATGAAACGTTTTGTTTTAAATAAGCGTTTATCTTTTTTTTTAATGCTACGTGAACGACGTCACGGGTAACAGCTAGTATATATATATAAGTACACTTTGATAACGATATCATTACCGGCGGGGGGGGGGGGGAGTTGAAGGATAATAACATATGATATAGAAAGGGGAGGAAAGGTTCCAAAATTACCATAAAATTGATAACGTTATATTTGCACAGCCCCTATGTAATTTTTAAAGATGTACTTAATTAAAAAAAAAAAAAAGCATTTCAAAGGTTTTCTTTTATTGTTATTAAATTTTTTCTAGAATTATCATTACAAAAAAATAAATATTTATTCGGATTGGAAAAAATTAAGGAAACAATCTAAATTCCGCCATCAATGTTACAAATAAGCGTAATTTTTAGATAAAAACAGCAATTTTTTTTCTTTATTTCAAAAAGGAAAAGAAAAAACTATGGAAATTAATGCTTGAGTTAATTAATATGAAAAATATCTGTAAAAATATGAAAGTAATTTTAAAATCTTTATGGATAATGTTAAGATGATATAAAGATGAGAATGCAATGCAGAGCTTTTAAATAGTGGAGATAAACAATATTTTGCATATATATACAGGGTGGTCATAAAAAAACTTTGCCGATATACGGAGCTCAAGCGGCCAGTCCACTCAACCGATCGAAATGAAATTTAAGATATAGCTATTCAGAGGTATGAGCTCGAGATTCTGTGAGCGACAACAAAATGGCGCTCACGGTTACGGTTATAGTTACAGAAACTCGAAAATTTCCAATGGCAACACCCATTTTTTTTCATCGCAAAATGCTCAGCGCATGCGAAAACCCTAAAGAACGTTGTAACCGTACGTGTATCGCAAAAAACGGACATGTTATGCACGCACAAAAAACCATTCTGTCCCCCCATAGAAAAAACTCGATTGGGGCACAAGGAGGAAATTTGCATATGACATAGACTCAGTACACTAATCTCTGATTACAATACAGATCGGAGAAACTAAAACTTTTATTTTGATAACACATTTTCCACATGGGTGTCGTAATTGCCTGTGATGGTGACGGCACCCATGTGAAAAATGTGCAATCAAAATAAAAGTTTTAGTTTCTCCAATCTGTATTGTAATCAGAGATTAGTGTACTGACTCTGTGTCATATGCAAATTTCCTCCATGCGCCCCATTTGAGTTTTTTCTATTGGGGGGGGGGGGGGGAAGGATTCCCAGAATGGTTTTTTGTGCGTGCATAATATGTCCGTTTCTTGCGATACACGTACGGTTCCAACGCTCTTTAGGGTTTTCGCATGCGCTGAGCATTTTGCGATGAAAAAAAATGGGTGTTGCCATTGGAAATTTTCGAGTTTCTGTAACTATAACCGTAACCGTGAGCGCCATTTTGTTGTCGCTCACAGAATCTCGAGCTCATACTTCTGAATAGCTATATCTGAAATTTCATTTCGATCGGTTGAGCGGAATGGCCGCTAGAGTTCCGTATATCGGCAAAGTTTTTTTATGACCACCCTGTATATATATATATATATATGCAAAATATGTTTAAATATATATATGTTATAAATATATATAACAGTGACCATTTTAGCCTGTCCCAAAGGTGATCACTATAGACAGGTTCCCACTGTCTTATTATTTGTAACCATTTCTTTAATTTATTCATTTAATATTTTTCAACACCTTAAAAATATCTCATAAATGTAAACAAAAACAAAATAAATTGTGCAACGGTCACCAGTTGTCACGCATCTTATCACTGGCGTTCTCTACTTCACTTCGTGTGGCACATTCAACCAGCAATTTTTTTTCCTACTTTTTTTTAAACAATTTTTAAGGGTGGCACTTGAAGAGTTCTCCTGTTTCTTAAGCTTGACATTTAAACATTTTCGTTTCAAAAAAAAAAAAAGAGAGAGAGAGAGAGAGAGAGAGAGAGAAAGAAAAAGAAAAATGCTATATAACAAATTACAACGATCATTTGGAAAATAATATTTTCAAAAAATAAAATTTTAGATTTCTAATTAAATTCTACTTAAAAAAAATAATAAACATCATTTTTATGATGATCATAACGAGCCATATTTTACGTAAGCCATGGATTACACATTAATATTCCTGTACCAAACAAATTTTAAATGAAATTTCAGTTTTACAATTTTCGGTACTAGAGTTTTTTTAATTTCTAAACATCGCACACTTCCCCTTTTTACACAGTCGTACAAGGGAAAAAATGTACTTTTAAATGCAGTGTTTGAAAGCTGTATCTCAATTTGTTTGAGTTATTAATTTTCTTGTAGATTTTAATACTTATTTTTTGTCATCGTGGCAACAATGGTATTCCGTTTCTCGACATTAAAAATGGACCAATCAGAAAACGAATAAAATCCGGGCATAACAAGGATTCACATGTGTCTCAGATCTCTCTAAACCGAAAGCAGTAACCATTTTCCATATGGTTATAGAGATTTTTGTTTTTTGGAACTTTCATTGTTTTTATTTTTAGTCCTCAATTTATAATGTAAAATACAGTTATAATTTAAACATAATTTGTAATACAAATACAGCTGAATAAAATATAATTTGTATTATAAATCAAATGTAACAGTATATACAGTCGAGTCTCTATATAACGAAATCCACCGTTCCAGTAAAAAATTCGTTATATAGAGAAATTCGATGTATAGAGAATGATGTTAAAAATCGTATTTAATGTGTGAAATTTGGACAAATATTATTTTTGATCTTTTGAATTAAGAATTTGAAATGTTTGAAAGTAAATATTAACCTAACATTTTATTTCTTAATTATTTAAGCTGTTTCAAAAGAGAGAACAGACATTTATTTGAAAACTTAATGAAAATCAAATAAGGAAGACTTGCAAAAAAAAATGCTCAAATTTTAGCAAGGAATGAAAAATTGTAGTTAACATTTTTCCTCCATTTGAAAGCCTCTCTTATGTGTCTCTCATTGATTCCTCTCTTACATGTGCACCAATCCAATTGACTCTGTTTTGAGAAGGATGTGGAAAGGTATGTGGGAAATGGGATGAATCGTTGGATTTAAAGAACAAGAAGAGAGGTAATAAAAAAAAAAAAAAAAAAAAAAAAAAAAAAGTAAAAAAAAAAAATAAAATAAAATAAAAAAAAAAAACTCAGCACTGACGATAAATCAAAAATAAGGGATGGAAAATTGATTCCATATGATTTCGAAGCCTTTTAAAATTGAGTAAATTAAGACCAATTTATGAAACAATTTGTTATATGGAGATCGATATTTTGCTATATAGAGACTGTTTTTAATGCAATCATGCAAAAAGGGAACCGTTCCTACTAAAAATTAGTTATACAGAGAAATTCGATGTATGGATTTTCGTTATAGAGAGACTCGACTGTATTCATAAACATAATTTATCAATGTTCTCATTCACAGAATTTTATTTGAATGCGATTCTAAATGCCACTCATAATTATTATTGCACTTTTTTATACATTGTAAATATAAGATAAAGATGAGTTAAAAAATAAGCATCAAAATTTGGCAAAATTAGAAATGATACAACCGCATGCTTTGTGCGACTCCATTAAAATATTTATATACTTTTTCTCTTCTTCCTTCTCAGATCTGAATCTATAAAACAACAACACACAGTGGCGCCAACTTATATGGGCCCTTGGGGCCCGAGCCCACCCAATAATTTTGAATCATAGCGTACTCAATTCTTATTATTCTAGTTATTTATTTCATTATTATTTTATCATTCATTTTTCTCCTTAGAATAAAATTTGTTTTGCTAATAACCAAGTGTTTCGATTAAACGACTAACATACATAAATCCCAAATGGCTGAAATTTTGCTTCCATGTTTAATTTTCTTCTAATTCAGTTTGTAATCATGTTCATGATATCATGACGTTACAGTAAGTGTAAGTGTCTTTATATGGAAAAACGCATGAGAATATAATTTAACTAGCAAAAGCCGTACTTTGTTTGGATTCGCGAAGCATTATTTCATAAAATAAATATTTGAAAGTAACATTTTTTTATATTATTTTTGCATCTTTATTAAGCAAAAACGTTATCTCATGTTTTGGCGCATTTACATTTTAGAAATGTAAATTCAGCCAAATAACTAAGAATTTCCTCTGAATTTTTTATTTATGATATAAGGCTGGTATAAATAAAAATATTTTCGGAGCAGAATTTTACAAAATATTTTTTTAATTATTAACTAAACGTTTTAAAGGTGTTTTTACATTTGTCAGTGGCCAGTAATGGCGTTCGTTCTGGCCAGTAAGTGTTCTTTTTCTCAACATTTTTAAATTACTAATACATTCCAGAAATTAGTTATAAACGTAGTTAATATATTTAATTTGGTTGAATTAAATTAATCTTCAATCAATTAAAGTATTCTTAAATTATTCTTTAATCTTTCATTTCGAATACCAAACTTAAGAAACTTACCAAATTTAACGAAATACAGTAAAACCTCTAAATAACGGACACCTCCGGAGCGTGGAAACTGTCCGCTATTCGGAGGTGTCCGCTATTGGGAAAAACCTTAGAGACACAAAAATTGTTAAGAAATACTTAAAGTTTCATTAATTGACTTTTATATGCCCTATAAAACCTTCATTATATGATTAATCAGAAATTAAAATTATGTTTTTAAGTAATAAAATTGAAGTAAAATTACAAATACATTTTACTCACTGTTTATTACTTTCTTACGAAAAAAAAATCTGTTACAAAAATTGTTTTTTGCTTGCAATTACATGTAATTTGTTTTTCATTGTGAAGTTTCAATTCTGTCACTAGTTTTTTTACAAGAACATTGTGTAATTGCACACTGTATTTTGCTGCTTCTTGGAAATTCTTGATATTGCAAGAAGCATCTTCACTTTCAATATCTGTTTCATCCTCACTAATTGTCAGAATTTTGTCGAAAATTCTGAAGGAATATAACCGCATACATCAATTGATACTTCTTCAGTAGATAACTCATCATTAATAATAATGAAAATTTCGGTGGTTTCTTCACTCCTGAAAAAATTTCATTAATTCACTTATTTCGCTTAATTCTTTATTTGTGTCGGTAGTGTGTGTTTTACTTTCTTTTAATATAAATCCGACTTTTCTGAAATATTGTCGTACACTTTCTGGTTTTATATTTTATACAGCTAAGGAAATCCAAATTGGAGCATCGGGAGCATTAACAATTTTTAGGCAGTTATCAAGCGTATTCATGGAATCTAACTTTAAAAGAATGTTGCGAGATAATAGCTTTTTGTACCAGGCTTTAAAAGTGTGTTATACGTCTTGAGCAAGTGGTTGGCATTACTGAAGTTGTGTTAGCAGAAAAAAACACAATTTTAACAATGCCGAATTTTAATGTTTTGGATGAGAACTTGCATTGTCCAAAAGCAAGTTGTTTTTACATCTTATTAACACTAGAACGCCCGGAAATTTTACTCAAGTTTAATAATATTATTTGTCACCGGAATTTTTATTCGAAATGATTTAATTGATTTATGTAACGTAAATCAGGGTGGATTAAATTTAAATTCTTTGAAGAAAAAATTTCTGGTTCGAATTCAAATTTAATAGCATGTTTGGAGTCGATTGGACTCCTTCCGGGCGTTCTAGTGTTAACAAAAGAAATTAACTATTCGATTTGTAAAGGATTGATCATCAACGCTTTTTGTTTCGACCTCTACACAATATGAAATTTATTAAATTGAATGTTCTTTGGAATGTCTCTCTTGGGACACCCACTGAATCCATCACCGGACGTAGGAGGAAGATCTTCCCCAGCACACTCCTTACATTTATCTGCGATCACAAAATTTGTGACACATTGCCCTGATAAATTTAGAGGCATTTTGCTTTTTTTTTTTTTTTTTTTCATTTTTTTTTTCGCGTTAAAAAATAATTTTTCATCCTTTATCACTAAAATTACTGTCCGCTATTCAGAATGTCCGTTATTCGGAGATTAAACATACAAAAATTTAGATTTTGGGAGTGGGGATTGGAAAACTGTCCGTTAAATAGAGGTGTCCGTTATGGAGGTTTTACTGTATTTCACTTTAAATACCAAGTATAAGAATTAATTTTACTTGTTTACGATTCTTTTGTTGCCACTTTACCAAAGTAAATACCTAAATAAATAAATCATAATGTAATTCTTTTAAAATCCGTAAGTATAAACTGCGTAAATAATTTTG